>JANAVB010004599.1:23833160-24205721 GCA_029216955.1 Iris pallida | reverse complement strand
AGTTAATCTGTTCAACTAAGTTGGTCATTTGGTCCGTTTAGCTCTTTCTCTAAGTCTGGATGGTCTTGCTGGACATGAGTAACCATCCTGTCTATCTACATGTGATATGTCTTTTTAACTGTCTTTTTTAACTGTCAACATACATGGACGACATAATGACTGACATTACTATTAAAAAATGATATCCAAACTGCAAGATATACGTAATGGTTATATATAGATCAGATAAAACTAAGACCGAGTGGTGAGAGGGGCAAAATCAAAAACTCATATTCTCGTATAAAGTTTAACGAACAAAAATATAAACATTCCCGAAGGTCCTAACTTAATTCATCCCTGGTTTTTTATTTATATGTTATTTATGTTTTCTAAAATCTTCTCACTGTCAGGGCTGACATAGGAAGTTTGACAAGACTTCGGACGTGGACAACCCCCCTCCATACGATAACCCCTCAGACCATTTGATTTCCATAGGACCGGTCCAGCTCCCCAAATCCAGTTTCAGGACTGGTCTTGAAGTCATGGGGGCCCAGGACGAACTTTCAAAATAAGGCCCCCATACATAATATAAAATATATTTGAAAAAAAACTTTAACAAATACAACTACAACCAGGATTGAAATATAAAAAATATTTCAAAATAAGGCTCACAGCAGGGTTTTTAATTGGCTTAAAATAAATAAATAATAATTCCTCTAGTGCAATATTTGCAGCATACAAAATTACAATCAAAGATTAAACAAGAATTTATTAATTTCTCAAACAGATACAATCAAATTTTCATATATCATCATTAATTTGTCCCAGTGAGGGTTTCTAATTGGCTTAAAATAAATAAATAATAATTCCTCTCTTAATTCTCATATATCATCGTCGATCAGTTCGCAGCCCGACAGGTCTTCCTTATCTCCCCATTCGTCCCAGTGAGAACTCCGACAGCGCCCATCCTCTTTATCGAGTTCTTGAACGCGTTCAAGAAATTCTTGGGATCTTGCAGCTTCCCCACAAGTTTGCTAGACCTCTGGTTGGTGAGGAGGGCCGCATCCGACTGGAACAATCCCTTGTTCTGCTTAAGGAGTGTGAAGTAGTTGCTGTCGAAGCTCAGGCTACTTCCAGGATCCATAGGAACGGTGGTCGTGAAGTCCAACGTGTTCTTGCACTGTGTCCTCAGCAATGCAGCATAGTTTGCGTCGAGCGACGGGTCTGCGTCGCCCTTCCCGGTGAAGTTGTAGAGTCTGTTGATGATAAAAATGCAGTGACCTACTCCAATGGTGTGTGCTCCTGCACAATAGAGACGAAAATTTCAAAGTTAATACCAATGTTTGACACAATTTTGGATATATAGTTACGTACTAAATATTAGCTTTCGAGAGTAGTCAGCAGTTTAGGGTTTACTGCAGTAAGTATATGTTAGCACTAATTTCAAGAATAAGTAAACACACCACTAATTATATATGAACCAACACTAATATTCTTCTTCAACCATTGATCGGCACTACTAACCCGATAGAACGACGAGATCATCGGAACCGAGACCTTTGCTCGCGAAGTTCTGGACGAGCGTTGCGAAGTTATCGGCAGGAGATGGAATGTTGGCAAGGGCCTCCTGATCATTAGATATAGTGCCATCCCTTCTTCCTGTCTGGACTTCCCATAGAGATCCCTGGGACTGCCAATTATATATAGGACGCATGCATTGTTAGGAATTTATGTGTGTACCAATGATTCATATTGAAACTTATAACACTACTTGTACTGTTGTAGATATATTATACCTGGAAAGAAACCGAATCCCTGGCGGCCAAAGCGACTATGTCGGCACACGAGACCGTGTTAGGGCAGGCCTTCTCGAGCGCAGACTTCACGTCGTCGATAACCTCGTAGCCTGCTATCGACAAGTTTGGGAAGGCGTTCTTTTCGGCGGTGCCATTTGGAGAGTCGATCAGAATCGAGGCATCTGACGGTACCAAACATCCAGTGGGGTTAATGGAAGATGACTGAATCGGATCACGTTAAATGCAAATGTTGCAAGGCGTTTCTAACATTCTAAGGATCCCCTACAAATACAATTACAAATGACTTTTTTTTTTTCAACCACTCTAAACAAAGATATTTTCCTAACATTCTAAATATCATGACATTTACTACTACAGTTTCTTAAAAAACGGAGACCTAAATCTAAAAATAAAGATTTCATATAAATAATATATACGAGTCCTAAATTTTAAAATTGATATTCCATATTAGTAATACGTACAGAGGTAAATTGGTTGAGGTGGGAGGCATCCATTTAATCACAAGAAAATAAAAAGGGAGATTAAAAATTTGTCGTACAACTTGCACATGTTTAGAAACGACAATCGTGGAAGAACATCTAGAGCAACTTTGCGGGCAGACGATGCTCTGCACGATCTGCTCGGCCTGCGGGCAGCTCTTCTTGTAGAAGTGGTTCTCGAGACCTGCAGCATCTGCCTGAGCAGAACTGCCAAGAGTCATCGCCAGGACAAGAAGCATGGAGATTATTTTCCTGGACTCCATTTCGATCAAGAACAAGCAAATGGCAACTAATAGCTTTCCTTAATTTGTTTTGAGTTATTAAGAGTTCCGAGTGACTCAGTATTTATAGCAAGATTATGACTATGCAACCCTTCCTCATATGCAACTGGACGCAAAAAACAAGTAAAAGAAAGAAATGGCTGGTCTGCATTGTTAGAGTAGTTGAAGAAATCGTCCTTGTCAAACTCAATATATATATAGAACTGAATATTTTGAAGCTCTTTCTGTTCAATTTAATATTTGTCAACGAGTCTACGAGTTGGTGTGAACCGTGTGATGAATGCTTATTGTCACACTTGTATCGATGGCAACAAAATGTCAGTTCTTTGAATGTATGAGTATGACATATGAATCTGATTATGTTACTTATGTTGGGAAAGAAGCGCGGAAACCTTTCCCCAAACCGGAGAGTACCTGCGAGAGGACCGAGCAATACAACGCACGAACCCAAAAATAGCCACACAAAAACAATCACGCAGACACAGAGAATTTTTGACGTGGAAACCCTTGCGGGAAAAAACCACGGGACGATCGGAGTCCAACCCTGAGAAGCCTCCACTAATGGAATAGAAGAAATACACCCTCTACAAACTCCTCCCGATCCAAATCGGATCCCCACAACACTCAGAGATAAGAACAATGATTACAAGGCTACGAAGAGCGAGAACGACGAGTAGAGATTACCCGAACACGATCTCCTTCGAACAGCGACCTTCAATCCTCCGTCTTCTTCTCCGAAGTTGTAATGGCACTCTTGCCTCCTTCTCTCTCAAACTTGTGTTGTCCAATGCGATTATACGATAATGAATTAGGGTTGAGAAAACTCAATATATCTCCCTAATCCCGCAACCAACCTGAACCGTTGGATTAGATCCAATGATGAAAACTCATCCTGAAATCCGCTTCAGCCCCCCGACAAACAGAGTTCGGCCAGAACTCTGTGTGGGGCAACCAGCACTGGGTGGCCAAACCCTGGAACGGCCAGACCGAGTTCGGCCAGAACTCGGCCTGGGACCGAGTTCGGCCCGAACTCGGCAGACTTGGTCCAGAACCCCCTTTGGGGCAGCAGCAGCAGTGACAACTACTCCCGAGCTTCTCCGACATCGGACGGCGCTCGTCGCACTCCGGGATCTTCTCCACATAGGTTGGGAACCGCACCCACTCCAACAAATCTCCCCCTTCACAACTATGGGGAGGACGTCGTCATCCCGACGACCTGCCTGCAGTACTCAAACTTCTCCCTTGGTAGAATCTTCGTGAACATATCAGCTCCGTTGTCATCTGTATGCACCTTCTCAAGCTCCGCGTCCTTCTTCTCAACCACATCCCGTATCCAATGATACCGAGTCTCGATGTGCTTGGACCGGCTATGAAACGTCTGATTCTTCACAAGATGGATAGCACTCTGACTGTCGCAAAGCAAAGTATACTGCTCTTGCTTCAGTCCCATTTTCTGCAACAGCTTCTTCATCCACAACAGCTCCTTGCAAGCCTCCGACGCCGCAATGTATTCCGCCTCCGTCGTCGACAAGGCAACACACTTCTGCAATCGCGACTGCCACGACACCGCTCCTCCCGCAAACATCATCACGTAGCCTGAAGTCGATCGCCTCGTGTCTACATCTCCAACCATATCAGCGTCGGTATACCCAACCAGCTTCGGCTCGTCACTACCAAAGGAAAGTCTCCAACCAGCAGTGCCCTGAAGATATCGTAGAATCCACTTGACCGCACTCCAGTGTACCCTTCCAGGATTCGAAAGATACCTGCTAACCGTACCAACTGCATGAGCAATATCTGACCTCGTACACACCATGGCATACATAAGGCTTCCCACAGCTGAGGCATATGGAACCCGCTCCATATCTTCATTTTCGTCCTCGGTAGATGGACACTGCTCCTCAGTGAACTTAAAGTGAGCCGCGAGGGTGGAACTCACTTTCTTCGACCCGTCCATCCCGAAACGCTGAAGTACCCGGTGAATGTACTTCTTTTGGGACAAGTGTAGCAGCTTGGACTCTCTCTCTCGGCTGATCTCTATCCCAAGAATAGTCTTCGCTGCGCCCAAATCCTTCATAGAGAAGGCCGCGCCCAGTTGGCGCTTCAACTCCGCTATCCTAGTGGCATTCCGACCCACTAATAGCATATCATCAACATAGAGCAATAAGATGATAAAATCATCATCGGTAAAATACCTCACAAATGCACAATGGTCCGACGTCGTCCGTGCATAACCATGCTCCCCCATAAACGACTCGAACTTTCTGTACCACTGCCTCGGAGCCTGCTTCAGACCATACAAGCTCTTCCTCAACCGGCAGACCAAATGTGACTTGCCCTTCTCACAGAATCCCTCCGGCTGCTCCATGTACAACTCCTCCTCAAGATCACCATGGAGGAACGTCGTCTTCACGTCCATCTGCTCGACCTCCAAGTCGAAACTGGCTGCTAATGCTAGCACCACCCGAATAGACGAATGCTTGACGACAGGCAAAAAGATTTCATCATAATCCACGCCTTTCCGCTGACCGTAGCCCTTGACTACCAGCCTCGCTTTGTATCGAGGGCGAGTAGCATCATCCGTCTGCTTCACTCTGAACACCCATCGATTCTTCAAAGCCTTCTTGTCCTTTGGCAACCGCACCAGATCATAAGTAGAATTGGTGTGCAAGGAACTCATCTCCTCCTGTATAGCCACCATCCACTCCTGCCTGTGTTCGTCTTCCATAGCCTCTGCGAAACTTTCGGGCTCTCCCCCGTCAGTCAATAGCACATACTCATCCGGCGAGTATCTCGTAGATGGTCGACGATCCCTGTTGCTCCTTCTCAGTAGAGCCACTGGTGCTGGCTGTATACCGACAGCCTTCTCCCCTTCAGGAACTGCCTCCCCGGCATGCTCATCCTCCTGAGGGACACCCTGACCACCATCAGCAGGCTGATGATCAAGGTTAGGAGCAACTCCATGTATCGGCTCCCCCATAACTGGATCTTCTGCGATGTCCTCTGGAAACTGCTCGAAGCGAAATGACTCTAACTCAGGCAATTCCTCAGCCTCAGAAGGCGTCTCGGAATCCTGAGTGTTGGTCATGGTCTGATCCTCGACGAACACCACGTCCCTGCTTTTGTAGAGCTTTCCTTCCACTGGGTCGTAGAGTCTATAGCCAAACTCATCCCGACCGTAGCCGACAAAGACGCATTGCCTCGTCTTCGGCTCAAGTTTGGTCCTCTCGTCCTTCGGTACATGCACGAAGGCTTTACAACCAAACGCCCGCAGGTGACTGTATGACGGCTCCTTGCCGTACCCTACTTTGTCAGGCACATCACCCTGCAAAGGAGCACTAGGAGACAAATTAATAATATAAGCAGCTGTGAGAAGAGCCTCACCCCAATAACTGCCTGACAAGTTTGCTTCTGACAGCAAATACCGCACCCTCTCCATCAGTGTCCTGTTCATGCGCTCCGCTACACCATTGAGCTGAGGTGTCTTTGGCGGAGTCTTCTGGTGTCGTATCCCTTGCTCTCTGCAATACGCATCAAAGGGACCGATGTATTCGCCGCCATTGTCGGACCGAACACACAACAACTTCTTGCCCATCTCCCTTTCAACGGAGGCCTGAAACTCCTTGAAAGTAGGCAGCACCTGATCCTTGGTCTTTAAGGCATAGACCCAAACCTTCCTGGAACAGTCATCAATAAAAGTCACAAAGTAAGAAGCACCACTAAGAGATTTTACCTTCATAGGACCGCAGACATCCGAGTGAATCAACTCGAGCAACGCCGGCTTCCTCGAACTTGGGTGACTTTGGAAAGACACCCTATTTTGCTTCCCAGCCAAACAGTGCGTGCATTTCTCCAACTTTGTAGACTTGAGCCCCGGAATCACTTTCCTGTTCACCAAGTAGCTCATCCCCTTCTCGCTGATATGGCCGAGCCGCCTGTGCCACAACTCGGTAGACGCGTCACTGACTGCGTTCACCGTCTGTGCCCCCTCTGCGCTCCCCTCCATATAGTAGAGACCGGACTTCTTGCTTCCTCTGGCAATCACCATCGAACCTCTGGAAAGCTTCTACTGACTATTCCCGAAGAGACTGAAGAATCCCTCGTCATCCAACCTTCCAACCGACACCAGGTTGAAACGGATATCAGGGACATGACGAATATCCTTGAGAACAATAACCGCACCCGTCTTCGTTCTCAAATGCACATCTCCAACGGCAACCGCCTTCGACACATCTCCGTTGCCCATCTTCAACACGCCACAGTCGCCTGTCGTGTAAGTGGCAAACAGTGCCCTATTGTGAGATACATGTGCTGAAGCCCCTGAGTCCACCAGCCAAGAATTGTCATCACAGGCGAGGTTAGTAATGACCTCATCACCTACGACGATCACATCGCCTCCATGCATTGAGGCCGCCGCTGTAGTGTTCTCTTCTTGCTTCCCCTTGTCGCCCTTCTTCTCTCTCTTCCAAGCGAAACAATTCTGCTTGATATGGCCCTTCTTACCGCAATGATAACACTCTGAGTCCTCGTACCGACCTTTGGACTTCCTCCTGCTCTTGTCTCTGCCACCACCTGGACCCCTGCTTTTGCCCCTTCCGCGGCTCTCTGAAACAAGTGCCTCTGAGTAGTAGGATGTGGATGAAGTGCCCTGAGAACGTCTCCGCATCTCTTCATTCAACACCCCGCTCTTGGCAAACTCCAGACTGACCACGCCCTCTGGAGCAGAAGCGATCATAGATACTCGTACGGTCTCCCACGAGTCTGGCAAGGTACACAGCAGCCACAGTCCCTGAACTTCATCGTCGAACTTGACTCCCATAGAAGATAGCTGGTCAACCACGCACTGGAACTCACTCAAGTGATCCGAAATAGACGCCCCATCCTTGTACCGCAGACCCATCATCGTTCGGATCAGGAACAACTTGTTTACCCCGGTCTTCTTCGCATACAAGGATTCCAGCTTATCCCACAACGTCTTCGCGTGCTCAATATTGGCAATGTGATTGTACACGTTCTCATCAACAAACTGCCGTATGTACCCACACACCTGTATGTGCTCGAACTTCCAGTCCTCCTCGGATTTATCACTGGGCCTCTCGGTTGCAAACACAGGTAGATGCAGCTTCTTGACAAATAGCAAATCCTTCATCTTGCTCCACCAATAATGATAGTTTGTGCCATTGAGGTTCACCATGCGCACCGGCTTCGCGTCCATCTCTCCTCTCTGGTTCCTCTGTCAACTCCTGACACCCTTTGAACCCAAAGCTCTGATACCACTCTGTTGGGAAAGAAGCGCGGAAACCTTTCTCCAAACCGGAGAGTACCTGCGAGAGGACCGAGCAATACAACGCACGAACCCAAAAATAGCCACACAAAAACAATCACGCAGACACAGAGAATTTTTGACGTGGAAACCCTTGCGGGAAAAAACCACGGGACGATCGGAGTCCAACCCTGAGAAGCCTCCACTAATGGAATAGAAGAAATACACCCTCTACAAACTCCTCCCGATCCAAATCGGATCCCCACAACACTCAGAGATAAGAACAATGATTACAAGGCTACGAAGAGCGAGAACGACGAGTAGAGATTACCCGAACACGATCTCCTTCGAACAGCGACCTTCAATCCTCCGTCTTCTTCTCCGAAGTTGTAATGGCACTCTTGCCTCCTTCTCTCTCAAACTTGTGTTGTCCAATGCGATTATACGATAATGAATTAGGGTTGAGAAAACTCAATATATCTCCCTAATCCCGCAACCAACCTGGACCGTTGGATTAGATCCAATGATGAAAACTCATCCTGAAATTTGCTTCAGCCCCCCGACACACAGAGTTCGGCCAGAACTCTGTGTGGGGCAACTAGCACTGGGTGGCCAAACCCTGGAACGGCCAGACCGAGTTCGGCCAGAACTCGGCCTGGGACCGAGTTCGGCCCGAACTCGGCAGACTTGGTCCAGAACCCCCTTTGGGGCAGCAGCGGCAGTGACAACTACTCCCGAGCTTCTCCGACATCGGACGGCGCTCGTCGCACTCCGGGATCTTCTCCACATAGGTTGGGAACCCCACCCACTCCAACAACTTACTGATTAATAGAACTTTAATGTATAAGGAAAGGTTCACAACATAACAATGATTTCATATTACAGATATATTTAGAATTAAGTAATACTGAGTTCGACTACATAAACTCAAATAAGAAATAAAAATATGAATGTGACACTTAGATTTCATTAACATTGAAATTGAAAGTATACAAAAAATAATTTCTTTAGTCCCTAGAAAAATTAAGAAATTAGATATGTAATCCAATGTATTTTCATAGTCGACTTTTAAAAAATTAAGAATCATTCAGCCATGTTGGTTGTGGTTTAAAAAATACATGAGGACAAGGAGGGTTGTAGTACTTGTATGGACTTCAACATATAAGTTTGCATATACCGAAACTAATTCAATAAAATGTATGACAGGTGTCGGAGTGGGTGGAGTTCCCAACCTATGTGGAGAATACATTGGAGTACGATGAGCGTCATCCGTGTGTCGGAGAAGTTCGGGGAGTGCATAGTCGTCGTATATTGGAACATATATGGTAAGCAAATATATGATTGAATTTTTATCTTTGACTTTGATCATATATTTATGATTATATCCTTCATATATTGACTTTTCATATAATTGGACTTTCAATTTATAAATATATTATTTATATATATTGGACTTTTCATATATATTGGATTCTATATATAGATTTCCAATATATGGTAACTCTAATTCATATAAGGATTTATAAAATGTTGATGCATGTAAGTTGAACTTTTGATAGAGATACAGGGATGGGAGGCTATCGTGAAAAAAAGATGGTTTCTGTTAAATCTTCTCCATCTTGTTATTCAGATTCTATAATTGGGTTTTCTTCAAAGATCGGTATATTTCTTATTCCAACAGCGGAGGGTTTTCAGGGTTGGACTCCGTATATTTCTTATTCCAACAACAGATCGAGGGTTTTCAGGGTTGGACTTCCGTGGTTTTTTCCATATAGATTTTTTACGTTTTCTACGTAAAACTCGCTTGTGCCTGCGTTTGGTTAAAACTCGCTTGTGTCTGTGCTTCGTTTTTTTTTTTTTGGGTATGATTTTGGTATTTGGTTTTGTGTGATTTTCGTCGGTTCTCACTCAGCTTCTTGGTTTGGGAGAACGGTTTCAGCATTTCGTTCCCAACAACACGAAACCAACAAGGAGATGATGGAAACATAGAAAGAACATCAGCTTTTGTATGTCCATTTTATGTATTTTGCAGTGTCTACATTTCGGTCCGATACGCGTGTCAGTACCCATCAAGTGTGAAAGGTTCAGAATTTGGTACAGACTTCCGGGAATTACTTACTGTAAGGACATAGCTAATTGGACCGGATATGTCATAGTTTGCCAAACTTTTCCTTTCTTTTTTCTATTTTCTTCTTCCTGGCAATAGCAAGTAACATAGGGAGGCGTAAACATTAAAGAAGAGAAGTTGTTGGTTCTGCCTGCTGGATACAGTTATGAAAATTACTTTCTTATATCTACATAAAAAATAAAAAAACTTCTCACCAACCTAATGCAGACTAAGAACTGTAATATATATCTACAACTTCAAATATTTGCTACATGGAGTGTTCATCCATATTTCATCCAAGTCTTCTCATAGGAAAGGGTCTAAGTCCGATATAATTGTTGAAAAATAAACTCGATTTTTTTTGCCCAACAAATCTAATTAATCCGCTATTATTGAACTTTGTTCATTAGGTCCTTTTTCAAGTTTTGAGTTTAGTCCATGTTCTAGGAAGTTCTATACCTAGAATGTTCATGAAAAATATCTATGCTATAGAGAGATCCTAATATTAGTTGTAAAGTATCTAGAATAATTTCATACTATATTTAATAAGCGTGTAGGCTCTTCCAAGAGTCCCATAAAAGGGGTGTTCTTCACTCATTTTGTATACAATAAAAATTAAAAAGCTTAGTACTATTATAAAAAAATATTATTCCATTCTTTTCTTCCACCAAAATGTTCTCTATAATTTTCTCCCACTCTAAATTTGTTCCTTTTAGCTAGTTTGTCCACCACAATTCCAACAAAGTGGTATCAGAGTAAGGTGGTTCGAGGTCGAAGATGGCGAGCGAGGTGACTCCCTTCCAAGTTCATGTACTCAACAAGAGCCACTACGCCATTTGGAGCATCAAGATAAAGGCTTTGCTAGGAGCACAAGATGCATGGGAGGTCATTGAAAAAGGTTTTGATGAACCACAAGATGAGGCTTCATTATCTCAAGCTCAAAAGGAGTTGTCGAAAGATTCAAGAAAGAGGGACAAGAAAGCTCTTTTCCTCATCTACCAACCGTGGATGATGATGCATTCGAGTTGATTTCATGTGCAACAACCTCCAAAAGAAGCATGGGAGAAACTTCAAATTTTTTGCAAAGGAAATGAGAAGGTAATGAAGGTACGCCTCCAAACTTTAAGAGGTGAATTTGAAGCTTTACATATGAAAGAGTCTGAAACTATTTCAGACTACTCTGCTAGAGTTTTATCCATTGTTAATCTATTGAAAAGAAATGGTGAAAGCATGACCAACACTCGAGTGATGGAGAAAATTCTTCGCACTTTGCTTCCACAATTTGAGCTTATCGTAGTAAATATTGAAAAAACTAAAGACTTAGAGACCATGACTATTGAGCAACTTAAGGGCTCACTACAAGCCTATGAAGAAAGAAAAAAAGAAAAAGTAAGAGACGTTGGAACAAGTCCTTTCATTTTCAAGGATAAAGAAGAAAGCGTCACCAATCAAAGAAGTTAAAAAGGTCGTGGAAGCGAGGAAAGAACTAATTATAAGACATTCATTAATGGAAAAAGAGGCAAAAACTACCTTACAAGAGGACGTGGAAGAGGAAACTTCACAAGAAGAGATGGAAGTCAAAGGTATAATAAATCTCAAGTTGAATGCTACAATTGTCATCAGCTTTGACATTATGCATCGGATTGTAGAAATACAACTAAAAATGTTGAAGGTAAAGCTCACTATGTTGAAGAAGAAATGCAAGAGAACTCAACTCTATTGTTGGCACACAAAGGAGAAGAAAGCATGGAGAAGAATACTTGGTATCTTGACACCGGTACAAACAACCATATGTGTGGAAGAAAAAGCAAGTTCGTTGAGTGATGAGTCAATCGGTGGCAACGTCACCGAAGATGAATCCAAAATACCGGTGAAAGGAAAAGGTAAAATTTTAATACGCTTGAAAGATGTAAGGCATCAATTTATTTCAATGTCTATTATATCCTAAATATGAAAAATAATATTTTGAGCATGAGACAACTCTTAGAGAAAGGGTATGATATTCACTTGAGAGATCGTAGCCTTTCAATAAGAGATTAAAGAAATAATTTGATTGCCAAAGTGTCAATGACAAGAAGTAGAATATACTTGCTAATATTCTAAATGATGTCGTAATGTGCCTAAAGGCATGCTATGGAAATGCTTCTTGGCTTTGGCAACTAAGATTTGGACATTTGAATTTTAGGGGACAAAAATTATTATCTACAAAAATCAATGGTGAGAGGTTGCCTTCCATCAAACTTCCGGATCAATTATGTGAAGGATGCTTGCTTGGGAAGCAATTTAGAAAAAGATTTTCCAAAGAAACCACCACAAGAGTCAAGGAGCCCTTGCAACTTGTGCACAATGATATATGCGGGTCAATCAAACCTTTCTCCTATGGCAAGAATAGCTACTTTCTTCTCCTTATTGAGAATTACTCTAAAAAATTTGGATGTATTTCTTAAAACAAAAAACAGAAACATTTAGTGCATTTAAAAAGTTAAAAGCACTTATTGAAAAAAAAAAAGTAGCCATAAAATTATGGCTTTGAGGTCCGATAGAGGAGGCGGATTTACAACTCATAAATTTAATCAATATTATGAAGAAAATGGAATTCGTCGTCCTCTAACGGTTCCGAGATAACCCCAACAAAATTGAGTGGCTGCCATGTATTGGAATGGGTGGGGTTCCCAACCTATATGGAGAATACCCCGGAGAGCGACGAGCATCATCCATATGTCGGAGAAGTTCGGGGAGTGCATGGATCCTATTTTGGAACATATATGGTAAAAAAATATATGATTGGATTTCCATATTTACTTTAATCATATATTTATGATTGGACCCTTCATATAGTAGCTTTCCATATAATTGGGCTTCCAATTATGGCAAGCCAATTATGATTCGATTTCCATTAAATATATGATTGATGCATATTGGAAGTTTTCATATATATATATATATATATATATATATATATATATATATATATATATATATATTGGCCTTCCATGTATAGATTACTAAGGGCTTATAAAAGGGTGATGCATGCTAGTTGAGAACTTATCTCAAAACAAGAGTATTTTACAATCTTTGAGAGAGAGAGGATTAAGGACTATTGTGAAAGAGAGATTGCTTTGAATAATTTTTCGGCATCTCTTATTCTTCGGAGTTTGCAATCAAATTTTTTTTTTTTTTCAAGTGAGTTGTTGTGATCCGTGTTGGATCGGGAGGAGCTTGTAGAGGGTGTATTCTCTTTATTCCATTAGTGGAGGTTCTTCAGGGTTGGACTCGGTTCGTCCCGTGATTTTTCTCGCAAGGGTTTTCCACGTCAAAAATTTTTGTGTCTGCGATTGTGTTTGACGTATTTTCTGGTTTGGGAAAATGGTTTTCGCGCTTCGTTCCCAACACCATGTCAAATGCCACATAATGGGATATGATATCACCCAAATATTTTGAGGACCAAATAGCTTAATTGATAAAGAAAATATTACAAAAGAACATGTCTTTTGGGAGTCTTGAAACTTTCTACAAAGTCATAATTCTAGGAAAAATGTGTCGATGGAGGTCTAGTCCACGCATACCACAGTGCTCCGTTTTTGACCCAGGATGACACTTTCTTGTACTTTAAAACTTATCAGAGTTTTCTTAGGAAACTGAAAAAAATTTGTAAAGAAAAGTGTGCTAAAATATTTGAAATTATATGGTGGTTGGAATTTTCTCAGCGAGATAATCTACTTAGCAAAAGTTTCCATTTTTACTATTTGGTATTTTCCTCCTCTCCTCTTCTCCATTCATCCCAATGCGGCCTATTTATAGAGTTCTAAGAGGGTGTAGTAGCCCATGTGTAATGACCTTCGACACGACTGAAGCCTTAGGTACTGCTTAGGAAGGGTGGAAAATGAGAGGAAGGAAAAAGTTATCGTAAAAGTGGGAGGAAAATTAAAAAAAAGATGGTGTTTATAGAGTTCTAAGAGGGTGTAGTAGCCCATGTGTAACGACCTTCGACACGACTGAAGCCTTAGGTACTGCTTAGGAAGGGTGGAAAATGAGAGGAAGGAAAAAGTTATCGTAAAAGTGGGAGGAAAATTAAAAAAAAGATGGTGTTTGGAAAGGAGGAAAATTGGGGGAGATAAATTTGAGAGGAAAAAGTAGGTGGTTCCCACTAAAAAAAATTTCTTCCAAAAGTGGGAGAAAAATGGAAAGAGATGAGAGAAATTTGAGTGAATTTACCCCACCACCCCTCAAAAAGGTAATAATAAATCATCATTTGGGAATACCAATGAGTAAATAGTAATTATACCTCTATCCATAAACAAATAAAAAAATTATTTTTAAACTTTTCTTTTTTCTACTTTTTGTGCATCCAAACAAATGAAGAAAAAATTAACTTTACTTTCATTTTACTCTCCTCCATTTTCCTTCTCTTCAAAATTTTTTTTCCCTTCCCACAAATGTTCCCAAACACAGTGTTAAGCAAGCTAGTCAGTGGGGTGTGCTAGAATCTGAATAGTTTGAGGTGCAACTGCCTCTGTTGTATGGTTGTCTCTACCACGTGACTACCTCTATATTGTGGTCGCCTCTACGGAGCAACTGCCTTAGTGGCATAGTCACTTCTGGGGTGCGATTACCTTAGCGGCACGTAGGGGTGAGCATCGGTTTGGATCGGTTCGGTTGAAACCGAACCGATAATATTAAAACCTAACCTGAACCGAACCGGCCAAATTGAAAACTGCACCGAACCGATTAACTTCAAAATTGAACTTGAACCGAACCGAAATAAATCGGTTCGGTTTATCAGTTCATTCGTTTCGTGTGCTTTCATATAATGGGCCAGCCCATTACAATTTAACATTAAAATTATTCAAAGGTCCCTCAGCCAAAAAAAAGTCCACGCTGCTTCAACAACAAAAAATGGCAAAGACCAATAATTTAGATAGCTAAAAAAAGGTAGTCCATCAGCATAAGAGCATAAAGTAATCTAGAATCTAGATAAAGATAGCTAAAAAAATAACTAAAAAATTAACATTGCCCACAGCAGCAGCAAAAGATAGGTAAAATAATTTCCAGACAATAACAAGGAAAAAAATTACATTCCATTATTTCATTAAATTTACGCATGCAAAGTCGCAAAGATAACTAAAAAAATAATTTGGTCATCAATTCCATTGTCGACAGCAGCATCAGAAGATCAAGACACTGAAGACAGACACTACTAAAATAACCCATTTTAGCGACGTCAGGAGACGTCGCTAAATAAGGAAAATACGTCGCTAAAACCAATTTGCGACGTATTTAGCGACGAAAACCGGACGTCGCTTATAGGCAAGTCGCAGATGACACTTTAGTCGCCGAACGTCGCTATTTGCGACGCGGAGTTCATTGTTGCTAGGCATCGCAAAATTAGCGACATATAGCGACGAATCACTACGTCGCCAAAATTGTGACATAAAGCGACTACTTGCGACGCTGTAAACTTTATATATGACGACATGGCATGACAGCCACGTGGGCAACTTAGCGACGCATACCGACAGATTTAGCGACCTACACCCTCAGCCCACGTCAGCATATTAGTGACGTCTAGCGACGTTACGTCGCTATTTAGCGACGTATATCGACGTCTACGTTCCGTCGCAGTACGTCACAGAACGTCGCTATTCGTCGCAGATATTTTAAAAAAATATAATTGATATTTTTGTTATGCTGTGTGTATGTGTTTACAGTGTATGTGAAGTGCAGTGTTCGAACCATCGATAGTTTCGCTTACTGTTCTATGCTTTATCTTGGATAGAAAGAGCAACAGTTCAGGGTGCACTTCTCAGAGCTTCCTCTTCACGTCCTTCACCTTCTCGGGAACCTCTACGACGTCCCGAAAAAGTAAAGGACGTGAAAATGAAGCTCTCAGAAGTGCACCCTGAACTGTTGCTATTTCTATCCAAGATGACACATACAACAGTAATCGAAACTGTCGATGGTTCCGAACACTGTATTTCACATTCACTGTAAACACAGACACACATCATAACAAAAATACACAATATATTTTTTTAAAATTTCGACAGCACCTCCTTTGTATATCAGATCATCGCTTATAACCTAGCGTAGGTATATTTGTCATCCCCGTCGCAGATATCACAAAGTAAATATCACAATAAAAATAGGAGGCAGTGCAAAGTAAATATCACAGACACACATCCTCACAAACATCCAATAGAGTCAAATAAAAATGGAAGATGATAAAAAGTCTCCCACCAAGTTTATAAACAACAGTGTACCAATAAACAATTTGCCCATAGGGCCAATACATACAAGTCAAAAAAAACCAATAAAATCACTGCGGACCCCTGTCGCGCAACTGGGACAACTGGGATAGAATGTAGTTATACTGCTCCTGTGTGAGCTGTACCGTAGGGGCAGTAGGAGGCAGTGGAATGTCTGGAGTCGGCGCCGTCGATGGACCGGAAGGACGTATCTGCTCCAGCTCTCGCAGTCGCTCACCATGCGCAACAAGGGTACTCACCACCCTCTTAGTATACTGAGTGAGTGAGGCAGACATGCTCCTCTATGATCCCTACAGCTCGACCTGTCTACGCTCTGTGCGCTGCGTAGACTCGATGAGCGTCTGCAAGCTGGCAGCTGTAGCCTGATACAGACTCATCAGCTCCTGTATACTGCGCTCGACCGTATCAAATCATCCGGTGGCGATCGGAGGGTCGGATCGTCGCTCGACCGCATCAGAAATCTGCTGCTGCAACTCGCGACGCAGCTCCTCGATCGGACGACGAACATCCTCAGCTCGTGACGACGCCTGCGTAGCCGGAGACTGCACACTGACAGAGGGGGGCCCGGGATGACTCCGAAGCCAAATACGTGTCGTAGGATCCCGTACCGTAGTACGTACCCTTCTGAAGACCGCCAACGGCGGTCATCCAGAGCTCGTTCGGCGATGGAGCTGTAGGCGGCTGGGAGGAAGTACCAGCCCCTCCCTCTGCTTGCGTAATAGCAGCAGCAGCAGCAGCCGCCTCCTCCTGTAGCCGAACAAACTCGGCCTAGAACATGTTTGCTAACGTGTAAGTGTTTGCTAAAGTCTATATTGATATCTATTTTTCTGATTTCTAAATTATAGTAAATTAATATAAAGGATAGATACATATGCCTGCGTCGCCCGCTCGTCAATGAACTCCCCAGCCCTCCGATGGGTGACCAGGAAGGCGGTCACCATGTTCGGGTCATCACCCTTTTTTACATGTTAAAATATATTATCTATTATTAGTATTAAACATTTTATCGAACTATATATAAATTAATGTCCGTCATAGGAAACGTACCAGACGACAAAAATGCTCCGTCATCGGAATGGAGCCACCACACCACTTACCGGCGCTCGACCGCGCCACCTTGGCCTTCTCACACAGCTCCTGGTACCTGCGCTCGCTGAATCTAGCCTTCATTGCAGTCCACTGCTCTGGCATAATCCAACCCTGGATCGGCTGTCTGGAGCGATCACGATGCTTCTGGTCGTCGATCGCATCATGGATGAGCTTGACTACGACGGCAGAAAATTGGCCCTCGATCCTCGCCGTCCGGTGTGGTAGATAGAAATAGGTCCTCTACAAGAAGTAAAATACAAAAGTTGTATAATATACACAAATGATTATTAAAATTTAAAAATAAACAAATTTTTTACCTTGAAGTGGGCGAACCAAAAGGCCTTCCTATCTGCGGGAGTATCTGAGTAGTTAATCCAAGGCCCACCATAGTTCTGCCTCAGAAATGTCCCCAGCTATCTCTGTACTGCAGAAGGCCGATATCTATACAATAATAATTTTTTATGAATATATATGTACATATAATCATTTGAGAAATATATAATAATTAATTAACTTACTTCATAGGCCCTTCCGTCCAAATCTCCATATGTGTCTCGCCCGGGGGAGCGCATGGAGGGTCGCTCTCACCTCCTGCCTGGGCAGGATCAGTCTGATCGTCGTCCTCCATATGCTCGACGTGGGCTCCCTCCATAGAGCCGTCGACAGGAGGAATGCTGGACGGGGGATCAGGGATGCTGGACGCGGGATCAGAAAGGCTGGACGACGAGGGAGGAGTCGCCAACCTTCTGGAACTGCCCTGTCCCGGTAATGGACCGGGAACAGAACGGTACACTGGCGTACTCGGAGATGAGGATGAGGGTACGGAACTACCCTCTCCATTCCCAGGCTGAGGCTAACGGGACTGCCTAATGTAAAATCCTCTGCGTCGTCCTCCTGGTCTAGTATACCTGATAATAACATATGACAATAAAACAAAAATACATATTTATATGATAGACATCACAGATTTTTGAAAAATATCATAGTCATAAAGTGTCACTGAAGTGTCAATAAAAGTGTCAATAAAGTGTCACTGAAGTGTCACAGATTTATATGATAGAAGTGTCACTAAAGTGTCAAATATGATGATAAAACAAACGTACAGATTTAATCCTCTTCTGAAAATTCATCTAGTTCGTTTAGCTCATCTACTTCTTCTTCTTCTTCTTCTTCTTCTTCTTCTTCTTCTTCTTCTTCTTCTTCTTCTTCTTCCTCCTCTACATCTTCACTTTCATCTGCATCTTCCTCTTCAGATAATTCTACTTCTTCTACACAATTAGATGTGTAATGAGGAACTTCCGTCGTGTCCACTTCTATAATATTTGTTACAAGAGGTAGTTCATCCTATTGATAAGCTATATCGTCAACCTCAAAGGTATTTCTAGTTTTGGTCTTGCATACTGCCCACCAGTCCGACCTTGTTGTTCTCCGTTTAGGATAACTTGTGAAGTACACGAGCTGAGCCTGACTTGACAGGACAAATGGTTCATAGGCTTGATATCGACGCCGATAGTTTATATCAACAAGACCGTGCTTGTCTACTTTCCAACCTTGACCTTCAATCGGATCAAACCAATCACACCTGAATAACACAATCTTAGCAGGCTCTATTCCATAACTATATGTCAGCTCCACGATCTCCCGTAGCACGCCATAGAAATCGTTGCCCACATCAATATCTTTGTAGTTCGAAGATCTGATATACAAACAGCTGTTTTTGGTGGAGTCGAGATCCACAAAGTTGTCTCTGATCGGGCAAGTTGTTGACTTGAACCTAAATCCATTAATACAGTAGCTTGGCCATATTTTTGTAGCATAAATTGGTCCCTTGGCTAGCGTTCTAATAGACTCATTCTCAAGTCTTGCGTATGGACGATCGACCTAAATACCACGAAAGAAGCAATTAAGCTCATTCTCAATCAAGTGCATATACAGAAAGGTAATTACAGAGTTCTCAAGTCTTACATATGCACTCAACCATGATGGAAAATAATGCCTCATTTTTTGTTCTAGTTCTTCTTCTGTTATGTGTGGCCTACCTGACCTCACATCATCATTAAATATGCTGAAAACAACATCGTGCAATTAATGTAATAGTATCATTCTCAACACTATTAAAATAATATAGACGTATTATTTACTTACCCCTCCAGTTTCTCTACTTTCTTCTCGTCGCAGTTGAGTAATACATACATCTGAGCAGCCCTTAGCTCATCATCGTTCAGATATCTCTTCTTCATCTTACCCGATGGCTTTCCTGGAGCATTGAATAACTTCAGTATTGTATCATTACTTTCATGATCACCCTCGTCGTTTCTGGAAGCTCTCGTTCTATTAGTTGCAACATGAGGCTTGAAATACATCGAACAAAAGTTTGTAATCTCCTCGAGAACATAGGCTTCACAAATAGAACCCTCGACCCGTGCCTTATTTTTCACCTTTCTTTTTAGGTGATTCAAATGTAGCTCGAATGGGTACATCCATCGATATTCGACGGGTCCACCAACACGTGCCTCATAGGATAGATGAATCGAAAAATGCTCCATAGAGTCGAAGAATCCAGGAGGAAACACCCTCTCTAGCTTGCATAGTGTTACCGCAATGTCCTTCTCTTGCTTTTCTAGACGATCAATGAACAATTTCTTAGAACAAAGACCCCTGAAGAATATGCTAAGCTCCGTCAATGGATCCCAAACTGCCTGCGGTAAAAATTTCCGAAATGCAATCGGAATTAACCTCTCCATGAATACGTGACAATCGTGGCTCTTCATACCCGTCAATTTATTTTCCTTCGGATCGACACATCTTCTCAGATTTGACAAATATCCGTCTGGAAATTTTAGGCCATGGATCCATCGACAAAGTCTCACTTTATCCTCCTTGTCCAGCAAGAAAATTGACTTCGGCAGGAACTGTTTTCCATTCTGCTGTATCAAATACAACGCAGGGCGTTTGCATATTTCTTCTAAGTCCAACCTGGCCTTGGGATTGTCTTTCGTTTTTTCCTTTACGTCTATCACAGTATTAATTATGTTATCAAACACATTCTTCTCAATATGAATGACATCAAGATTATGTCTGATCAGATTGGTACTCCAGTATGGCAGATCCCAGAATATGCTCCTCTTTGTCCAGTTATGATCTCTACCAAATCCATCGCACTTGTACCCAGTTGTAGGATCTTCGATAGCACTTGAAAAATATTTAACCTCCTCCCATATCGTGGCTCCGTACCACCTTGGCAGTGGATCACCCTTCTCTACAACGTTGGCATGGAATGCATTCCTGTTCCTTCTGAACGGATGATCTTTTGGCTGAAATTATCGATGACAATCAAAGAAGCACGGTTTTCCTCCGTGTTTTAAGCGGAAAGCCTTACTACGGTCCATGCAATACGAACATGAGAGACGGCCATGAGTGCTCCATCCAGATAACATTCCATAGGCCGGAAAGTCGTTGATGGTCCACATAAGGGTTGCCTTCATCTGAAAATTCTGCTTCCTGGAAACAACGTACGTGTTAGCGCTACTTCCCATAACTGATTCAACTCATCTATCAAAGGCTGTAAGTACACGTCAATGTTCCTCTTGGAATTGTTCGGACCAGAAATTATAACGGTTAGAAACATGTACTGAGTCTTCATGCACATCCAAGGCGGTAGGTTATACGGAGTGACAATCACAGGCCAGCACGAATACAGGGATCCCGAAAGATCAAAAGGAGTAAAACCGTCAGAAGATAGTCCCAACCTGACATTACGCGGATCTGAAGCAAAATCTGGATACACTCGATCAAAGTGCTTCCACGCTTTTCCATCGGATGGGTGATCCAACACTCCTTCAATCTGTTCTTGCATGTGCCAACTCATATTTTTGGCCGTCTCTTTCACCATAAATAATCTTTGCAACCGCGGCGTTAAAGGCAAGTAGTGCATTGAATCGGTCGGTCTTCTTGCACCGGTAGACCTTCCTGTACTAGTTGTCTTATAGCGATCAGCACCACAAAATCTGCACATATCTGCGTCCTTGTCGTCTTTGTAGTACAGCATGCACCCATTGCGACAGGAATCGATTTTCTCGTATCCCATCCAGAGCAATCTCACCATCCTCTTAGACCGGTAGAAGGCTTTTGGCAACTTAGCACCCGCCGGCAAGATCTCTATAATCAACTCCAACACTCGGTTGTAGCATTCTTGTGACATGTTAAAATCTGACTTAATGCTCAACAGTCTTTTAACCACCTCCAACGGTGAATGATCCTCACAACCAGGATACAATAGAGTCCTTGCATTCTCCAGCAACTCCATGAACTGTGCAGCATCGACGTTCGGTGCCTCCTCAGGTGCATCATGAACGAAACTAGGCCCCGCAGCGTCAAAAACCATGTTCACGCACCCATCGTCGTATGCATGATTATCTGAAACAAAATTAGGTCCCGCATGCATATATGGCTCAACATAAGGCTCCGGCTCTGATGCTAAGGACACAAGTTCTCCGTGTGCGGTCCACTGATAGTAATTAGACGTGAAACCCCTCGAGTACAAATGATATGTCACTTCCACTTCTGGATAATATTTCACGTTATGACATTTCACACACGGATACTTAATTTTGGTGTCGTCCATGTCCTGAGGGAACGCCTTAGAAAACTGCAGGAACTGCTCTACTCCCGCTATGTATTCATTCCGCACACCACACATATCATCAGGACGACGATTGTAACATTCATGAACGATTCCGCAAGTAGTAATTCATATCCATTTGGAAATAATTCTGCAAAGATGGACACACATTATCTAACAGGCACAAATTCGTATATTATGTCTTATTAGGGACACACATTAGTAGCGGACAGTTACTAATATCAATGATATACAATCTAGGTCAAACTAGATTGTACTAAGTCAAACAAAGTCAAACAAGGTCAACCTAAGTCAAACAAAGTCAAACAAGGTCAAAGTAGGTCAAGGATTGACCTATAGTTGACTTTATCAACTCTTAGTCCAATCTAAGTCAAATATCCTATTTCTAGTCATTACCTACTAAGGTACCACTACCAAAATTTATCATTTTAGCGACGGCCACATCCGTCGCTAAGACGACGGTAAATACAATTAGCGACCGAGTACCGACGGATATTGGCCAAAAATATCCGTCGGCAATCAGCTCGTCGCTAATAACCTTCCGTCGCTAAGTTGTCGTCACATGACGGACTAGCGACGGATATTCGACGTTACAATACGAAGCCTTAGCGACGGATGTCCGACGGACTGTCGTCCACTTCAGCTTTTAAGTACTGAACTTTGTAGGCTATAGCGACGTACATTTCCGTCGGTAACCCGTCGTAACAGCGTATCTGATAGAATCATTCCGTCGCTAATGCGTCGCAAGGCGTCAGTAATTAACGACCGCTTTCCGACGGATTCCTGACGGACTATCCGTCGAGCAGGTTCTGAAAAAGCTTGGCATTTCCAGCACCATGGCGACAGAATCGTAGTCGCTAACCCGTCGCTACTGCGACGCCACAGCGACGGAGTTCTGACTGATTATCCGTCGCCATGGTTCTGAAAATGTCATGCATTTCCAGAACCATGTCGACGGATTTGCCGTCGCTACGCCGTCACTATTTAGAGCGACTGATTAGCGGCTGTCTACCAGTCGCCCTGGCGACGGCCGTTCCGTCGCTAGTCCGTCGAAGCTTATACCAGCAGAACGTTACCGACGGATAATCCGTCGATAACCCGTCGCTGCCTGAAAACATTTTAAAAACTCAAGATAGCGACGGATTACCCGTCGACAACCCGTCGAAAACTGGGAGTATCCGTCGCTACACGGTCACTAGTCCGTCGCTAACTGAATTTTTTGGAAAAAAAAATTGCAGCACTTTCCCTGTTCACAAATATATGCATAAACCAAACCAATATATAATGCACACCAATTATCCAACAATCACACAGACCAAATATATAATGCAGTCACATTATCCAAGAATCACATAGACCAAGTAATGCACATACGAATTTAATGCACACCAATTATCCAAGAATCATATAGACCAAACCAAATTAATATAAAATAGACATCAATTATCCGGAAGAGTAACCTAATATCCATCGTTATAATCCGATCATTGCACAAATATTCCAAATTTTTCACAAATATTCCAAAACACATAGGAAAGAGTTGGCCAGTTACAGTAACCTAATATCCAATCCTGGCGACCGATCATAACACAAATATTCCAAAATTTTCACAAATATTCCAAAACACATAGGAAAATCGATTTTCACCTCAACAATGACCACAAGTCAGACGATGAATTCTCACAGCCAGGGATGATAGTTGCGTTGAGGCATGTACCATTCTATCAGCCACTTTGCATACGAAGGCTCAATCTGGTTGAGGTCTTCTGTAGGGATAGGAGGGTCGGTCCCGATGCTACTACTCTCTGACGGTGGCTCCTCCTTAGCTTCAAGCTTGGAAGCAATCTCTTCCCTGATGGTCATCGGTTCTTCCTTGACCTCGACCTTTGGTAACACCTTCTCCTTAACAGTCACCGGCTCTTGTTTGACGACGGAGACTTCCTCCGTGTCGACCTCCAAGGGTTTCTTGCCTCGACCCCTTCCTCGACTAGCAGCACCACCTCGACGAGTCCTAGGAGCCATCTTTCTGACAACAGAAATTTTCATATAGGGTAAAGAAATTTACTCAAGTTATAAAAGTTGTGACGTTGGTTTTTTGCGTTCATCATCATTAGAGGGAGCAGCACTGGAAAAGTTGTGACGTTGGTAGCATGAGTAAAAATCTGTATCACAAGATTAACAGAATTACTATGTAATCATGTACTCACCAATAACCGGATGTAACTGGAGTCGTTGGGCCTATCATGCAGTAATTTGTGGATCCGCTGGTATAGGCCAGATGTACTTAGTATCTAGTGTATCAAGTCTGTATCGGTCTATCGGATTGGTATAGGACGTATCATATTGGTATTGGCCTTAACAAATTGGTATCGTCCTATATCCGATATGTATATGTATCGGCCGTATAGCTAGGATTCATATTGGCCTTATCGATTTGGTATCGGTCATATCCGATATGTATCGGCCGTATTGGATTATTATATACCATTTCGGATTAGTTTCATGGAAGGTTTAGTAACAACTGTACTTGGATTTCTCTCTTCTCGAGCTAGAATACCATTGCAAGAGAATCACCAGATCGTGATTGGCCAGTTACAGTAACATACATACTTCCTTTTCCATCAGGAAAAGCGAGATTGAAAAGGAAGTATGTATGTTCTGTAACTGGCCATTTACGCTCTCGTGACTCTCTTACAATGGTAATCTAGCTCTAGAAGAGAGTAATCCAAGTACAGTTGTTACTAAACCTTCTACGAAACTAATCCGAAATGGTATATAATAATCCAACACGGCCGATACCTATCGGATATGACAGATACCAAATCGATAAGGCCAATATGAATCCTAGCTATACGGCCGATACATATCGGATAGGACGATACCAATTCGCTAAGACCAATACCAACCGATACGACCCATACCAAAACGATAGATCGATACTAATCCGATACGGTCAATAATTATAAGTACCTGCGGTCCAGGAGGTTGATCCGCTATAATACACCCATGTACGATCAACGAAGTAACGATCCATTTCAATTTGGATGTGAAAATCTGTATCGTAAGACAAACTAAACATAATCAGTTCTATTTCACATGCTTAATTGCCAAGTATGGGAACGAATGGCTCAGAACACAACCCAAAATTCATTCTAGCATACATTAGTGTAAATCATCTACGTTCTGTACATATAGTGTAGTATATGTTCTTATCGTATCTAGTATCTGAAAGATGTAACAGAATTAAGATGAACTCACATAGATTACAGGTGCCCCACATTTGAGTGCTACACCAAGACTCACCGTGATGAGATTAGTGATTTATTTAACCTAATATAGTAATCTTGTAATTTAAAGTTGGAAGAACGTACAAGTAGCGTTATAGTTTCTGCCTCGCCAGTCGAATGGCTTAATTGCCAAGTATCGGAACGAATGGCTCAGAACACAACCCGAGATTCATTCTAGTATACATTAGTGAGTTCATCTTGATTCTGTTACGTCCTTCAGATACTAGATATGATAAGAACATATAGTACACCATATATACAGAACATAGATGATTCACACTAATGTATGCTAGAATGAATCTTGGCTTGTGTTCTGAGTCATCCGTTCTGATCAAGCATCTTCCTTCTCCTCTGTACTTTCTCCGGGTCTTGCCACCAGATGTGCTGCTTCCCCTCCTCTTCCTGTCCACTTCTTCTCCCCCGACTCTACACTTGAGGTGGATGTCATATGTTGCTGAGAGAGTCAAATAAGAAGAAGGGAAGTAGAGGGAGGAGCAGATTTGTTCAGAGCCATAGTGGAGGACGAGGAGAAGGAAGATGCTTGATCAGAACGGACGGCTCAGAACACAAGCCAAGATTCATTCTAGCATACAATAGTATGAATCATCTATGTTCTGTACATATGGTGTAGTATATGTTCTTATCGTATCTAGTATCTGAAGGACGTAACAGAATCAAGATAAACTCACTAATGTAATACTAAGACATCATCTACTACTATATAAGATATAGTGATAGGTTGTCGTATCATCATTGCCGAGGGATGAGGATCGGAGGACAGTCAACTTTATATAAGGCTACTTGCATAGTTTCTGCCTCGTCAGTCGAATGGCTGCAGGGACTATGTCCTGATCACCATTAGTGTGAATCATCTATGTTCTGTACATATGGTGCAACACTTTTCCTGTTCACAAAAATATACATAAACCAAACCAATATATAATGCACACCAATTATCCAAGAATCACATAGACCAAATATGCACATACGAATGGCTGCAGGGACTATGTCCTGATCACCATGTCGTACCGTAGATTAATGCAAATGGAGCTGGAGCCAAAATACAGAAACTAAAATACAAAATACAGAAACCAAAATATAAAATACAGAAACCAAAATACAAAATATAGAATTCAAAATAGGACCCTCTGTGAGAACGGATGGCTCAGAACACAACCAACCGGAGAGGATACTCTGAGAGATCCATCTGAGTAGGACGTATACTCTGAGAGATCACCTTTACAAGAATGATATCAGTAGTGGGATTGAGTGCTGGAGGGGATACTATCAGAGTATACGTCCTACTCAGATAGGTCTCTCACCGTTACTATTTTTTTCTGACAGCATGGTGGATGTGCTCCGTCAACAGAATCTGACTCCAAGCCAAAACTTTGCCCCGGAGCTCAAGTGGACATCCTTCGTATAGAGCTCGAGTGAGAGGTTCCTGACAGCATGGTGGTCTCCTTTGTCAAAGTATCCGTGCTCGTCCCACAACCAATGTGGGATGAGCACGGATACTTTGACAAATGAGACCACCATGCTGTCAGGAACCTCTCACTCGAACTCTACACGAAGGATGTCCACTTGAGCTCCGGGACAAAGTTTTGGCTCGGAGCAAGAATCTGTTGACGGAGCACATCTACTATGCTGTCAGAAAAAATTAGTAACGGTGGGAGACCCATCTGAGTAGGACGTATTCTCTGATAATATCTCCTCCAGCACTCAATCCCACTACTGATATCATTCTTGTAATTGTGATCTATCAGAGTATACGTCATACTGAGATGGATCTAGTATTCTCTCTTGTTGGTTGTCGTATCATCATTGCCGAGGGATGAGGGTCGGAGGACAGTACAAATAGTCTAATACAAAAACAACTCAATATGTAGTCCAATACAAATAGTCTAATACAAAAATAATCCAATACAAATAGTCCAATACAAATAAGTACTAATAGCTAATAAGAACCACGCTGCTCACGCAAACGCTCAGTGATACGTTCACGCAACCACCTCGAAAAAGCAAGATTTTTGGCGCGAGGAGAGCTGTCGTCCATTGCAAGGATTGCATGAAGAGTCCTCTCGATCTCACTAGCTACCGGTGCTGGATGAATAGAACTCCCGGTCTCACTAGCAACCGGTGCCACTTCCTCCTTAACTGTAGGAGGAGCCATCTCAGCATTCACTGTTTTTTTCAAACGACGTGCCGCTCCTCGGGTCATGGGTGCCATCTGGTAAGATCGATAGTCACAAATAATATAATTGTAACAGAAGCAAGCTAACTAAAGGAACCATCATGTAATTTGAGTACATTTTCGAAAGCCGATAAAGTATAAAAAATTCGATTTTTTGCCAAGTGTGAGAACGGATGGCTCAGAAGACAACCCAAGATTCATTCAAGCATACATTAGTGTGAATCATCTATGTTCTGTACATATGGTGTAGTATATGTTCTTATCGTATCTAGTATCTGAAGGACGTACGTAACAGAATCAAGATGAACTCACATAATGTAATACTAAGATATCATCTACTACTATATAAGATATAGTGATAGGTTGTCGTATCATCATTGCCGAGGGATGAGGGTCGGAAGACAGTCAACTTTATCTACGGCTACATAGTTTCTGCCTCGCCAGTCGAATGGCTGCAGGTACTATGTCCTGATCACCATGTCGTACCGTAGATCAAATGGAGCTGGAACTGGAGCCAAAATACAGTACTACTTCACCATGTCATACCATTTTACTCTCTCCTCCTCCCCCCCTCAGGCGCTCTCACTCTCTCTGGCGCTCTCACACTACTAATCCCTATGTGTTTTAAGTGTGAGAACGTACGGATGGCTCAGAACACAACCCAAGATTCATTCTAGCATACATTAGTGTGAATCATCTATATTCTGTATACATATCATGTAGTATATGTTAACCTTATCGTATCTAGTATCTGAAGGACGTTCGTAACAGAATCAAGATGAACTCACTAATGTAATACTAAGACATCATCTACTACTATATAAGATATAGTGATAGGTCGTCGTATCATCATTGCCGAGGGATGAGGGTCGGAGGACAGACAACTTTATCTACGGCAACATAGTTTCTGCCTCGCCAGTCGAATGGCTGCAGAGAATATCCGTCACCATGTCGTACCGTAGATTAATGCAATTAATGCAGCTGGAAATATCCGTCGCTAACCGGTAACTAGTCCGTCGCTAACTGAGATTGTCACATACATATATGTATATCACAGCTAGATGTATAGATATATACATCTATACAGAAGCACACAACTGATAGAACTCGCACTGTCCTTGAGACAGTGAACATATACACCATGAATCCAAACCCTATATATATTCACATTTACTAATCCAAATACCACCAAACTAATGGAACACCCAATATGGATAACACATTATGTAGCCAATATATAAACTCAAATGAATTTGAGAAGCAAAGCCACCCCCCGCCCCCGACCAAAGCCCGCCGCCCCAAGCCCGCCGCACAGTAGTTCGGTTGCATATATATATGAAGAGTGCTTATGGGTGTGCGTCGGTTGCAAATAGCCCCGACGCACCCGTCCCAAGCCAGCCGCCCAGCCCCCGATGCCGCCGCCCCAAGCCAGCCGCCCAGTCCCCGACCCAAGCCAGCCGTCCAGCCCCCAACCCAAGCCAGCCGCCCAGCCCCCAACCCAAGCCAGCCGCCCAGCCCCCGACGCCGCCACCCCAAGCCAGCCGCCCAGCCCCCAACCCAAGCCAGCCGCCCAGCCCCTGACGCCCCCGCCCCAAGTCAGCCGCCCAGCCCCCGACGCCCCCACCCCAAGCCAGCCGCCCAGCCCCCGACCCAAGCCAGCCGCCCAGCCCCTGACGCCCCAACCCCAAGCCCACCGCCCAGCCCGCCGCCCCAAGCCCACCCGCCTCCCAGACCCCGACTCCCCCGCCCCAAGCCCACCGCCCAGACCCCGACCCAAGCCAGCCGCCCAGCCCCCGACGCCCCAACCCCAAGCCAGCCTCCCAGACCCAGACGCCCCCGCCCATCCCCCGACGCCCCAACCCCAAGCCCGCCTACCAAACCCCGACGCCTCCGCCCCAAGCCCACCGCCCAGCCCCCGACCCAAGCCAGCCGCCAAGCCACGGACGGCCCAGCCCCAATCGCGCCGCCCAGACCCTATAACCGAGAGAGAGAGAGAGAGAAAGACAGAGAGAGAGAGAGAGAGAGAGAGAGGGGTTACCTTCGGGAGAGAGAGAGAGGAGAGGATGCCGACGTCGACGACGACACCGACGCCGATCACCGAAGCCGACACCGGCGAGAGAGAGAGAGAGAGAGGAGAGAGAGTGAATTTGGGAGGAATGCGAAAAGTTCCCCCCGCCGTTCTATTTAAAGTCTGGAACGTTTATTTAGCGACGGACGAGCGACTGGTAAAAAACCGTCGCCAATCGGTCGCCTTTTTGGATAAGTGTCGACTGCACATCCGTCGCTAAGGCGTCGAAAATATGTCCCGCCAATTTTTTACACAATTCCCGCCAAAATAATCGACTGTGTAGCGACGACTAAAACTCCGTCGCTAAACACCGACACTCTAGCGACGGATGTGCGACCTTTCCTCCCCCTAAAATTAAAATAAAAATGACAAAGGATTGTAGTCGGTAAGCAGTCGTTGAGCGGCCACGAAACCGTCGCTAATACCGACGGAATAAGTCCGTCGCTAATAATCCGTCACTAAATGAGTATATTTTGGTAGTGTACCGTTTACCTTATCGCTATTGGTATCCCAATACCAATACCTTAAGTTGGTACCCTTTACCTTATCGATATTGGTACCCTTTACCTTATCGTTATTGGTACCCTTTACCTTATCGTTATTGGTTAACAGTCAATTCAATTTCAGTTATTCAAGGGAATCAGTTGACACATTCAGTGGATTTATCTCAGGAATAGGAAAACCAATCTCAGTCCTATTTACAGTTTAAGGAAAATGAAATCTACAAGGACTGTTACTCAAATAGACCACCTGTTGACTGATACAAGAATACCTATCATCAAAAGCCCCAAACTCGAGCCATACTCCAAACACTGACCCATTTGTGAAAATAGGACTGAACCTGTGTGGCATGGACTGATGCATGGTAGGTAGGTGACTAGACACTTGATGTTAGGGACTGATACTCAAGTATTTAGTCAAGTGACCTCAGGAACTGAACTCATATTCAATAGGGGACTGAACTAACCAATAAGCAATTTGGGGGCTGAATAATTGATTCAAAACTGATTTAAGGACAGGCTGGACATCTAAGTTGATAACTAATGTCGATGTGCAAGGGTGGAATAAACTAAAAAGGTAATCCTTCAACCAAACAATACCTAATCTATATGTCAGTCATGGGACTGAACAACTGAATACAAGACAAATAATAAGACTGGAACTAAATAAATGCCTGGACTGATATGAAGATATAATATGGACTGCAATATGCCAAGCAAGACTGATACACATAGTTGATACCAAATGGAAATGGGACTGATTATTACACTGTGGTAATCCCCCAAACTGGACTGTATAGTGGTAAATGCTAACATGTGGATCAAATGTGGACTGTTCAAAGCTCACTGACTGAACAAAGCTAAGGGATTGAATCGATATAAAGGCAATGGACTGACCTACTAAGAGACTAACAATGTATACATTCACACTTACAAACTTGAGTATATATATATATATATATATACAACGACTGGAAAGTCATACATGGTTGATCACATATGGAATAAACAGCCCACACAAATACACACCCACAGTCCACTTAAACCACAAATCCCCCAATCAATATAACTACTTCTATTATACTCTTGTATGCTAGATTATCATACCAATGCTAAAGCTATAGCAAAGCACTCCTAAACTAAAGGTTAAAATTTGAATTTAGAGCATTGATGATCTTTGAGTCATTTTGACAAACACTTGGCGTGCATATCAATGTCTGTGTGTGTGTGTGTGTCCGTGTGTGTCCGTGTCTGTGTGTGTGTGTGTGTGCGTGTGTGTCCGTGTCCGTGTGTGTCCGTGTGCGTGTGTGTGTCCGTGGAAGAGGAGGAGAAGGAAGGAGAGGAGTTAGGTTAGGGTTTACCTGAGGAAGAGGAGGAGGAGGAGGTCGGATTGGGGGAGGAGGATCTCGAGGAGGAGGATCTCGAGGAGGAGGAGCTCGCCGGAGGGGGAGGGAGTCACCGGGGGGGAGGGGGTCGCCGGGGGGGAGGGCACTGACAGAGGGGGAGGGAGTCGCCGGGGGGGTGGGGGGGAAATTAAAATTTTCTGGTTTTCGAGTGAGAGTGAGGGGGAAAGAAGGCAGCGGCGTGCCCTAAGTAAAATAACTTAGCGACGTCACGTGTTGACGTCGCTAAACGTCGCAACCAAGGCGACATATACTTATAATATGTCGCTGAACGTCGCTATTCAGCGACGTAGTATACTCCTGTCGCAGAACGTCGCTAGCCAGCGACGTTTTGCGACGTGTTTATAAAGAAGTCGCTACTGGCGACGTAATTTCTTGTCGTCGCTACATTACGTCGCTATTTGATGATATTTTAGTAGTGAGAGCTGCATGCTGATTTGGTCATCAATTGATTCAATTCCACTGTCCACAGTAGCAGCAGAAGATTAAGAGAGAGCTGCATGCACAAAAAAGAGAAGACAAGAAGGAAAGAAAGTATAATATGCCTAAGATGGCTTATTTATGCATCATAGACTGATAGTACGATGCCATGTAGTATTAATTACTGTAACGTCCCAGATCCAGAATACTGGAGAGCGGGGGCGTACATAGCCAGCTACGTATATTGTAGTGCAACCTACCTCGCTATACGGTTACGGCTGTCTAGATATATGAGGGTTTAACTACAAGCCAACAGTCTCCTATGGTCATGAACAAGCCTATTGTCTCAATCTCGAAAAAGCAATAATAGTTACAAGATGTCAGAGCACTAAATATATAATAGCAAGGCGTCCCATACATTACATATTGGATGATCATGAAGCTAGTCGCACAAAATGACAAGACTAGCAAGAGTTCAGTCATACATGATCAACCCTAGGATCTGTCAATCATGTTACAGTCCGTAGGCCGACAGTAAATAAAGGTGCAATACGAGCTAACACGTGCTCGCCGGCTAAATGCCTCAAAAGAATAATTTTACAATAAAGTGGGAGGACAAAAGAAACCCACTCGTTGCCAGGGTTACGTCTGGTGGTCACCATCTGGCTGGAAGACAGGTGGATCCTCTGGAGCTGCTCCGATATCTGGCCACACAAAACCAGCTGGATCAGACCCCAGAAAGAGCAAGTGCCATAAAGGAGGCTTCACTTAGGAACTAAAACCAGAATATCACAATAGAGTATTAAAGATAAATAATAAATAAAGAACTGATAATAATAGAGATAACAACAGTGAACTGAGTACGAAGAAACCATTCAAGTAGCCAGGTCACAACCCTTAAACCAAACAAGGACCGGGGTTGCAGCCCTTCACTTGAATAGAAATCTGTCTCAAATACTGTTGGTACAGTGAAGACAATAAACGAAGAGAGGACACAGAACTACTCCGGGAGCCAGGTTACAACCCTTAAACCAAACAAGGACCGGGGTTGTAACCCTTCGCCTGAACAGAACTGGACCCCTGATCTTTATTGCTAAAGCCATTATACATAATTAATCATGCTGTTGAAGTAAGGTAAAACATGATGAGCATGACAGGGGTTATAATAAGACAATAAACGAAGTGAGGACACAGAACTGCTCCGGGAGCCAGGTTACAACCCTTAAACCAAAAAAGGACCGGGGTTGTAACCCTTCGTCTGAACAGAACTGGACCCCTGATCTTTATTGTTAAGGCAAGCATAAATAATCCCGTCATGTAACAATCTTATACAGGATCGGGGCAAGACTAAGCTGGACTAAATTCCATCCAATCAATCACGGCCAAGCAATGAGTACGACTTGATACTTTAACTAACTAGGGTTATCACAGGCCTAGTTACTAGCAAGATGCAGTGAGATTATCCCAATAGCCACAAGCCCTGTAGACCATCCGGTTATCCAGGTCGAATGTCCGTTTATGAAGAATGCAACACGTGACTGTGTGCTGGAAATGTGTCCTACTCGTCGGTAGGCAAGAAGTCCACTGAATGCGCCCAGATAACGGGATTGCTTGTAGCTGGGAATCTCTTCATGTCTACTGAATTATTCTAGTTAATTAGCCTTAATCAATTTCAGTAGGTGCCCCTGACCGTGGTATTCAGGGGTCCCCGTCCTAGACATGATGCAAGACAGTACTGGTTTATTTGTACAAACACAATCGTCCACGGTGTCCAGGTCAATCATTCTTGTCAAGTCGTGTCATGTCATGTTAGCCGTCGCAACAGCAATTCGAGATAATCATGTCAGGTATACTTGTCATACCATGCCATGTTCAATTATCATTTCCAAACATATTGAATAAATTCGTAATTATCAAGTTTATGACAAAAGGCGTAAGGATATAAAATGGGCGTAAAAATATAAAAAGGATAAAGGTGTACGCCATAGGAACTCAAGTCTCTACGTGCGTAATACTACGCTAGACCAAGGGGCCTTCAAGCGGAAAGTGGCTTACGCTAGCAAGAGCAAGGTAAGATAGCTCTACACGAGCAAGGGTACATGTGGGTGGGGTTTTACGCTAGCCGGGCTTTACGCTCGTAAGATTTACGTACGCCAACTCTCGATCAAGGCTTTACGCGAGGGAAGCTTTACGCGAGGAACACTCGGCAAACTTTACGCTCGTGAGAGCCTGTTCGAGGTAGGGATTTTATGCTAGCTCGATTTTACGCGAGCGGGAGAGTCCCGAGCGTAAAATCGATTAGCTCAGCGTAAAACGAGTACGCTTTGTAGCGCCCCGCTTTCGATCGACGACGAAACTTCATAATATGCTTGCGCCGAGTCAGATCGGCCGGGAACTTAGATGGCCATCTGACTCAATCGCTAAGCTTGGTAAACGATAACGCCTTGCGGCATCGATTCAAATCGATTTGGACGGAAATTACGAGAATTGATCCAACTAATGGAACGACTTCTGTTGGAATAAGTCCTAGATGCAGCGGGCTGTCTCTCGGCGAGTGAGCTCTCTATAAGAGTCCCTTCGACGGGACCGGACCGCTGTATGGTTTTCTTGGAGCTTTGCTGCTGGGCTTGATTGAAGTGCTTTCGCGTCGTTTTTATGGATGCAATTACAAATTTCGATGCAAGAAAAAAAGAAAGAAATCTAACAAAGTGTTGGTGCCATTGCAGGAGCTCGCGTAATTAAGGATTGACGTTGCGTAGCGCTTCGACGACCTGCACAAAACAAAGTAATCGGTGGGTGATTCGACCCCTTCTTTTCTACTCTGTCCCGCAAACTTATTCCTTGTCTCGAATTCATTCAAATCGAACGATGCCAAGTTAATTGCATGCCAATCCACTAAGTCCAAGAACTCGGGAAAAAATGTATCGATTTAGAGTTATTCACTCTGAAAATACAAGTCTATCATATAAACCAGAGAGTTTAAGGTTCTAGTAAAAAGATAGACTATTTTACGTGCTGCAAAATATTATGAAACGTCGATCGTGGGTTATGATGCCTCGAATAATTTGGTGCCTACGGGACGCTAAATCGGGAGTTCGACTTGGAGAAAAATGAATCGTTGCATAAGTTGGGAGAAATGATAATGCCGTTCAATACTGTCCGCGCTATACAAAACTGTCGCATATGTTAAACTGTTCACGCATTGGCATGGTCATGGACAGCTTGTGCACAAGTTGATATTTTTCCTCGAATCGATATCCGGGGCATCGGAATCGAATCGACCTAGGGGGAATGAATAATCGTGCTTCGGTACTGATGCATTGCGGGACCGTCAGTCAGGCTTGCAACCTAGACTGAGCGGACCGAAATACCGTTGAGATAGTCCCACGTGATGTGTAACATCAATGACCGCATATAAGATAGTTGCATGCTCACCTATTGTCTTATGCAGGTGTAAATATTATCTCTGTTTTCATGCAGGGACGAGCACGGCCGTGGTAAGAAATATGATAAACTGCTATGGTTCACTGTACGCTTTATTACGCAAAGATGGCTATCGAATATGAATTGAATTTATTTAGTTCTAATAGAAAGACAACTCTAAAGCATGCTTATCCTAACAATCAGAGTCGGTTTAGACGAGTGGGTTCGTCTCGTCCACTTAGCAAGTGTGCTAATCCCATTCCCCCAATTTTTCCAGGTGCGACGGGCGCGCCCAACTAAACTGGAGCTGAAGTACGGAGAGGCGTTTTGAAGCTCTTCCTATGCTGAAGTATTTTGAAGCCAATTCAAGTCGACGGCTTATGTATAAATGGGCGAATGTATGGGACGGCAAGCGTTAGTTCAGGCAACTTGTCGAATGTATTTTCTTCTGTTTTCAATCAATGTAGCCGCAACGGCATCCAATGTAATTACGACTTGCACTTCATTGCAAGCTATGAATGAAAAGCATTTCTATCTTTCTATACTGCGTCTTAAATTCTGATGTGATTTGTGAAGTTTCAACTTGGCGTATTAATACAAAAAGCAACGTAACGTTCTTGCCTTGTACGAGTGCAATTTCAGACTCGTGCGGCATCACGCCTTAGCGAGGACGATCGAATCGGCAAAGTAACACCGGGGACGAACGGTTTGTCGACTCGGAGCGTGACAAATTGGTATCAGAGCTCAGTTATGTTTCCTCAGTTTGACAAGACTTCGGACGTGAACAACTCCCTTCCATACGATAACCCCTCAGACCATTTGATTTTCTTAGGACCGATCGAGCTCCCCAAATCCAGTTTCAGGGCTGGTCCTGAACTCATGGGGGCCAGGACGAACTTTCAAAATAAGGTCCCCATACATAATATAAAAAATATTTGAAAAAAACTTTAAGAAAAATAGCTATAACCAAGGATTGAACTTAGAACCTTTGGTAAGGAGTCTAAAGTATGTACTACTACACCACAATAACTTTGTGACTAAAAGGGCCCAGGCATGATATATATTATTTCTATTTTAAGATACAAAATTATTAACATATTTATTTTTAAACTATTTTTTAGGCCCCTCATGATCCGGGGGACCTGGGCGGTCGACCTGGCCGTCCTGGGCCAGGGCCGGCCCTGTCCAGTTTAAACCTATATCTTTTCAATAGAGCTAAATGGCAACCAAAATTAGCTCCGGCTAAGACAACCCAACCCATCGCAGGTGAGGCCCTACTCACATCAGGGCTTCTAATTGGCTTAAAATAAATAAATAAATAATAATTCCTCTAGTGCATATTTGCAGCATATAAAATTACAATCAAAGATTAAACAAGAATTTATTAATTTCTCAAACAAATACAATCAAATTTTCATATATCATCATTCGTCCCAGTGAGGGTTTCAAATTGGCTTAAAATAAATAAATAATATTTCCTCTCTTAATTCTCATATATCATCGTCGATCAGTTCGCAGCCCGACAGTTCTTCCTTATCTCCCCATTCGTCCCAGTGAGAACTCCGACAGCGCCCATCCTCTTTATCGAGTTCTTGAACGCGTTCAAGAAATTCTTGGGATCTTGCAGCTTCCCCACAAGTTTGCTAGACCTCTGGTTGGTGAGGAGGGCCGCGTCCGACTGGAACAATCCCTTGTTCTGCTTAAGGAGTGTGAAGTAGTTACTGTCGAAGCTCAGGCTACTTCCAGGATCCATAGGAACGGCGGTCGTGAAGTCCAACGTGTTCTTGCACTGTGTCCTCAGCAATGCAGCATAGTTTGCGTCGAGCGACGGGTCCGCGTCGCCCTTCCCGGTGAAGTTGTAGAGTCTGTTGACGATAAAAATGCAGTGACCTACTCCAATGGTGTGTGCTCCTGCACAATATATAGGAAAATTTCAAAGTTAATACCAATGTTTTACACAATTTTGGATATAGTAACGTACTAAATATTAGCTTTCGAGAGTAGTCAGCAGTTTAGGGTTTACTGCAGTAAGTATATGTTAGCTAGCTTTCAAGAATAAGTAAACACACCACTAATTATATATGAATCAACACTAATATTCTTCTTCAACCATTGATCGGCACTACTAACCCGATAGAACGACGAGATCATCGGAACCGAGACCTTTGCTCGCGAAGTTCTGGACGAGCGTTGCGAAGTTATCGGCAGGAGATGGAATGTTGGCAAGGGCCTCCTGATCATTAGATATAGTGCCATCCCTTCTTCCTGTCTGGACTTCCCATAGAGATCCCTGGGACTGCCAATTATATATAGGACGCATGCGTTGTTAGGAGTTTATGTGTACACCTATGATTCATATTGAAACACTTAATACTACTTGTACTGTTGTAGATATATTATACCTGGAAAGAAACCGAGTCCCTGGCGGCCAAAGCGACTATGTCGGCACACGAGACCGTGCTAGGGCAGGCCTTCTCGAGCGCAGATTTCACGTCGTCGATAACCTCGTAGCCTGCTATCGACAAGTTCGGGAAGGCGTTCTTTTCGGCGGTGCCATTTGGAGAGTCGATCAGAATCGAGGCATCGCAACCCTGACGGTACCAAACATCCAGTGGGGTTAATGGAAGAAGACTGAATCGAATCAGGTTAAATGCAAATGTTGTAAGGCATTTCTAACATTCTAAGGATCCCCTACAAATACAATTACAAATGACTTTTTTTTCAACCACTCTAAACAAAGATACTTTCCTAACATTCTAAATATCACGACATTTACTACTACAGTTTCTTAAAAAAAAAAGGAGACCTAAATCTAAAAATAAAGATTTCATATAAATAATATATACAGAAGGGAGTCCTAAATCTTAAAATTGAGATTTCATATTAGTAATACATACAAAGGTAAATTGGTTGAGGTGGGAGGCATCCACCCCATCTAGGTACTCGGGTTCGAATCAGGGTAGGATCGTATTATTCTTTCCATTTAATCACAAGAAAATAAATGATGGGAGTTGGGAGCAAAGGAAGGCATGCAACACGGTACTTGTAGTACAAGTCCCCAGGCATGCATGCCGAGCATTCCAGAAAAAAAAAAAGGGAGATTAAAAATTTGTCGCATAACTTGCACATGTTCAGAAACGGTCATGAAATATTTCTTACCCTGACGAAGCAATCGTGGAAGAACATCCGGAGCAACTTTGCGGGCAGAGTCAAGTCGCTAGCTACACGGTTCCAGACGATGCTCTGCACGATCTGCTCGGCCTGCGGGCAGCTCTTCTTGTAGAAGTGATTCTCGAGACCTGCAGCATCTGACTGAGCAGAAGTGCCAAGAGTCATCGCCAGGACAAGAAGCATGGAGATTATTTTCCTGGACTCCATTTCGATCAAGAACAAGCAAATGGCAACTAATAGCTTTCCTTAATTTGTTTTGAGTTCTTAAGAGTTCCGAGTGACTCAGTATTTATAGCAAGATTATGACTATGCACCCCTTCCTCATATGCAACTGGACGCAAAAAACAAGTAAAAGAAAGAAATGGCTGGTCTGCATTGTTAGAGTAGTTGAAGAAATCGTCCTTGTCAAACTCAATATATATATAGAACTGAATATTTTGAAGCTCTCTCTGTTCAATTTAATATTTGTCAACGAGTCTACGAGTTGGTGTGAACCGTGTGATGGATGCTTATTGTCACACTTGTATCGATGGCAACTAGGCCTGTCAATGGTTGACCGAAAATCCGTATCCGATCCGTATTCGAACCGAAAATATCCGAAATTTCGGATACGGATACGAATTCGGATATCTTATCGGATATTTATCGGATATCGGATACGGATACGGTAAGTGCCATATCCGAACCAATAAAATCCGAACCAATAATATTTAATTTTTTAATAAATTTAAAATATATATGTGGCTTTCAGAAATTTATAATTCAGCCAGCCCATCATGGGGGAGCCCATGAGCGGCCCCAACAGTGAGCAACCCGTCCTGGACTGAAGTCTGGAAGGTTGCAACCCTAAAAACTCTCTTATGTATGAGCCTTGTGTGGAGAATTTCTTGTTGTGTGGAGAATTACTAATATGTGCAATGTATTCATTAGGTTATTAGTGCAGGTTTCTGATTCTGGTATCATGGAACTTCATCATAGATATAGTAAGTCCACAGCCTGGGCATGTTTATGATATTGCTCCTGTTAAGCTTCTGACATGAGTACTTTTCCCAAAACATAGTTTGTGCCAAGCATATGAAATGTGACGAGAACTCGGCTGAACTCTATTATTGATAGTACAACTTTGGTTTCATGGACACAACTCATCAACTCTTGAATCGAGACTGAATGTTCTAGGAAATATTGACCAGTATAAATCCATCTTGCCGTGTGTTTTTCCATTTTATGAACTAAATGTCAACTACAGTGTGTTGATTATTCTGCAGCTAGCTTGGATTTGCATACAGGAAAGGAACATAATCGCGGGGCTGCGACTGCCCAACTGGTCATCAACAGAATTGCTGCGGTTGCATGCTTTCGGCTAGGTCTTTTGGCCAGGCTGTGCAAGATTTAGGCAAGGTGACCGTGATAATGTCCGGAGGTCTAGCCTTGAATAGTTTCTGGGTTGCCATGGCATTTTTATTTAGAAATCAGCCTTCCTGGAGGCAAAGCTCCTGTAAGGTGCATACCCCCAGTTTATGTATGAGCCTTGTGTGGAGAATTTCTTGTTGTATGTATTTTTTAGTAATCTTATTGGTTCGGATATTATCCGATATCCGATAAAATTATCGGTAACGGATATGGTAGCCAAAACGTATATCCGATCGGATATCGGATAGTTATCGGATATATCCGATAGTTAATGGTTCGGATATGGTATTGCCAATATCCGACCAATAAGCTACCATTGACAGGCCTAATGGCAACAAAATGTCAGTTCTTTGAATGTATGAGTATGACATATGAATCTGATTATGTTACTTACTGATTAATAGTATAAGGAAAGGTTCACATCATAACAATGATTTCATATTACAGATATATTTAGAATAAGTAATACTGAGTTCGACTACATGAGCTCAAATAAGAAATAAAAATATGAATGTGACACTTGGATTTCATTAACAATGAAATTGAAAGTATACAAAAATAATTTCTTTAGTCCCTTGAAAAATTAAGAAATTAGATGCAGGTAATCCAATGTATTTTCATGGTCGACTTTTAAAAATTAAGAACTCATTCAGCCATGTTGGTTGTGATTTAAAAAATACAGGAGGACAAGAAGGGTTGCACTACTTGTATGGACTTCAACATATAAGTTTGCATATACCGAAACTAATTCAATAAAATGTATGACAGGAGTGGGTGGAATTCTCAACTTATGTGGAGAATACATTGGAGTACGACGAACGTCATCCGTGTGTCGGAGAAGTTCGGGGAGTGCATAATCGTCGTATATTGGAACATATATGGTAAGCAAATATATGATTGGATTTTCATCTTTGACTTTGATCATATATTTATGATTATATCCTTCATATATTGGATTTTCATATAATTGGACTTTCAATTTATAAATATATTATTTATATATATTGGACTTTTCATATATATTGGATTCTATATATAGATTTCCAATATATGGTATCTCTAATTCATATAAGAATTTATAAAAGGTTGATGCATGTAAGTTGAACTTTTGAGAGAGAGAGAGAGACAGGGATCGGAGGCTATCGTAAAAAAAAGATGGTTTCTGTTAAATCTTCTCCATCTTGTTATTCAGAGTCTATAATTGGGTTTTCTTCAAGGATCGGTATATTTCTTATTCCAACAGCAGAAGGTTTTCAGGGCTTGACTCCGTATATTTCTCATTCCAACAATGGAGGATTTTCAGGGTTGGACTCTCGTGGTTTTTTCCATATGGATTTTTTACGTTTTCTACTTAAAACTCGCTTGTGCCTGCGTTTGGTTAAAACTCGCTTGTGTCTGCGCTTTGTTTTTTTTTGTATGAGTTTGGTATTTGGTTTTGTGTGATTTTCGTCGGTTCTCCCTCAGCTTCTTGATTTGGGAGAACGGTTTCAGCGTTTCGTTCTCAACAACACGAAACCAACATGGAGATGATGGAAACATAGATAGAACATCAGTTTTAGTGTGTCCATTCTATGTATTTTGCAGTGTCTATATTTCGGTCCGATACGCGTTTCAGTACCCATCAAGTGTGAAAGGTTCCGAATTTGGTACAGACTTCGGGGAATTACTTACTGTAAGGACATAGCTAATTGGACCGGATATATCATAGTTTGCCAAACTTTTCCTTTCTTTTTTCTATTTTCTTCTTCCTGGCAATAGCAAGTAACATAGGGAGGCGTAAACATTAAAGAAGAGAAGTTGTTGGTTCTGCCTGCTGGATACAGTTATGAAAATTACATTCTTATATCTACATAAAAAATAAAAAAAACTTCTCACCAACCTAATGCAGACTAAGAACTGTAATATATATCTACAACTTCAAATATTTGCTACATGGAGTGTTCATCCATATTTCATCCAAGTCTTCTCATAGGAAAGGGTCTAAGTCCGATATAATTGTTGAAAAATAAACTCGATTTTTTTTAGCCCAACAAATCTAATTAATCCATTATTATTGAACTTTGTTCATTAGGTCCGTTTTCAAGTTTTGAGTTTAGTCCATTTTCTAGGAAGTTCTATACCTAGAATGTTCATGAAAAATATCTATGCTATAGAGAGATCCTAATATTAGTTGTAAAGTATCTAGAATAATTTCATACTATATTTAATAAGCGTGTAGGCTCTTCCAAGAGTCCTATAAAAGGGGTGTCCTTCACTCATTTTGTATACAATAAAAATTAAAAAGCTTAGTACTATTATAAAAAAAAAAATTATTCCATTCTTTTCTTCCACCAAAATGTTCTCTATAATTTTCTCCCACTCTAAATTTGTTCCTTTTAGCTAGTTTGTCCACCACAATTCCAACAAAGTGGTATCAGAGTAAGGTGGTTCGAGGTCGAAGATGGCGAGCGAGGTGACTCCCTTCCAAGTTCATGTACTCAACAAGAGCCACTACGCCATTTGGAGCATCAAGATAAAGGCTTTGCTAGGAGCACAAGATGCATGGGAGGTCATTGAAAAAGGTTATGATGAGCCACAAGATGAGGCTTCATTATCTCAAGCTCAAAAGGAATTGTCGAAAGATTCAAGAAAGAGGGACAAGAAAGCTCTTTTCCTCATCTACCAACCGTGGATGATGATGCATTCGAGTTGATTTCATGTGCAACAACCTCCAAAAGAAGCATGGGAGAAACTTCAAATTTTTTGCAAAGGAAATGAGAAGGTAATGAAGGTACGCCTCCAAACTTTAAGAGGTGAATTTGAAGCTTTACATATGAAAGAGTCTGAAACTATTTCGGACTACTTTGCTAGAGTTTTATCCATTGTTAATCTATTGAAAAGAAATGGTGAAAGCATGACCAACACTCGAGTGATGGAGAAAATTCTTCGCTCTTTGCTTCCACAATTTGAGCTTATCGTAGTAAATATTGAAAAACTAAAGACTTAGAGACCATGACTATTGAGCAACTTAAGGGCTCACTACAAGCCTATGAAGAAAGAAAAAAAGAAAAAGTAAGAGACATTGGAACAAGTCCTTTCATTTTCAAGGAGAAAGAAGAAAGCTTCACTAATCAAAGAAGTTAAAAAGGTCGTGGAAGCGAGGAAAGAACTAATTATAAGACATTCATTAATGGAGAAAGAGGCAAAAACTATCTTACAAGAGGACGTGGAAGAGGAAACTTCACAACAAGAGATGGAAGTCAAAGGTATAATAAATCTCAAGTTGAATGCTACAATTGTCATCAGCTTTGACATTATGCATCGGATTGTAGAAATACAACTAAAAATGTTGAAGGGAAAGCTCACTATGTTGAAGAAGAAATGCAAGAGAACTCAACTCTATTGTTGGCACACAAAGGAAAGAAAGCATGGAGAAGAATACTTGGTATCTTGACACCGGTACAAACAACCATATGTGTGGAAGAAAAAGCAAGTTCGTTGAGTAATGAGTCAATCGGTGGCAACGTCACCGAAGATGAATCCAAAATACCGGTGAAAGGAAAAGGTAAAATTTTAATACGCTTGAAAGATGTAAGGCATCAATTTATTTCAATGTCTATTATATCCCAAATATGAAAAATAATATTTTGAGCATGAGACAACTCTTAGAGAAAGGGTATGATATTCACTTGAGAGATCGTAGCCATTCAATAAGAGATTAAAGAAATAATTTGATTGCCAAAGTGTCAATGACAAGAAGTAGAATATACTTGCTAATATTCTAAATGATGTCGTAATGTGCCTAAAGGCATGCTATGGAAATGCTTCTTGGCTTTGGCAACTAAGATTTGGACATTTGAATTTTAGGGGACAAAAATTATTATCTACAAAAATCAATGGTGAGAGGTTGCCTTCCATCAAACTTCCGGATCAATTATGTGAAGGATGCTTGCTTGGGAAGCAATTTAGAAAAAGATTTTTCAAGAAAACCACCACAAGAGTCAAGGAGCCCTTGCAACTTGTGCACAATGATATATGCGGGTTAATCAAACCTTTCTCCTATGGCAAGAATAGCTACTTTCTTCTCCTTATTGAGGATTACTCTAAAAAACTTGGATGTATTTCTTAAAACAAAAATCAGAGACATTTAGTGCATTTAAAAAGTTAAAAGCACTTATTGAAAAAAAAAAAAGTAGCCATAAAATTAAGGCATTGAGGTCCGATAGAGGATGCGGATTTACAACTCATGAATTTAATCAATATTATGAAGAAAATGGAATTCGCCGTCCTCTAACAGTTCCGAGATCACCCCAACAAAATTGAGTGGCTGCCATGTATTGGAATGGGTGGGGTTCCCATCCTATATGGAGAATACCCCGGAGAGCGACGAACGTCATCCATATGTCGGAGAAGTTCGGGGAGTGCATGAATTCTATTTTGGAACATATATGGTAAAAAAATATATGATTGGATTTCCATATTTACTTTGATCATATATTTATGATTGGACCATTCATATAGTAGCTTTTCATATAATTGGGCTTCCAATTATGGCAAGCAAATTATGATTGGATTTTCATTAAATATATAATTGATGCATATTGGAAGTTTTCATATATATATATTGGCCTTCCATGTATAGATTACTAAGGGCTTATAAAAGGGTGATGCATGCTAGTTGAAAACTTATCTCAAAACAAGAGTATTTTACAATCTTTGAGAGAGAGAGAGAGAGAGGATTAAGGACTATTGTGAAAGAGAGATTGCTTTGAATAATTTTTCGGCATCTCTTGTTCTTCGGAGTTTGCAATCAAATTTTTTTTTCTTTCAAGTGAGTTGTTGTGATCCGTGTTGGATCGGGAGGAGCTTGTAGAGGGTGTATTCTCTTTATTCCATTAGTGGAGGTTCTTCAGGGTTGGACTCCGATCGTCCCGTGATTTTTCTCGCAAGGGTTTTCCACGTCAAAAATTTTTGTGTCTGCGATTGTGTTTGACGTACTTTCTGGTTTGGGAAAATGGTTTTCGCGCTTCGTTCCAAACACCATGTCAAATGCCACATAATGGGATATGATATCACCCAAATATTTTGAGAACCAAATAGCACAATTGATAAAGAAAATATTACAAAAGAACATGTCTTTTGGGAGTCTTGAAACTTTCTACAAAGTCATAATTCTAGGAAAAATGTGTCGATGGAGGTCTAGTCCACGCATGCCACAGTGCTCCGTTTTTGACCCAGGGTGACACTTTCTTGTACTTTAAAACATATCAGAGTTTCCTTAGGAAACTGAAAAAAATTTGTAAAGAAAAGTGTGCTAAAATATTTGAAATTATATGGTGGTTGGAATTTTCTCAGCGAGACAATCTACTAGCAAAAGTTTCCATTTTTACTATTTGGTATTTTTCTCCTCTCCTCTTCTCTATTCATCCCAATGCGGCCTATTTATAGAGTTCTAAGAGGGTGTAGTAGCCCATGTGTAACGACCTTCGACACGACTGAAGCCTTAGGTACTGTTTAGGAAGGGTGGAAAATGAGAGGAAGGAAAAAATTATCGTAAAAGTGGGAGGAAAATTAAAAAAAAGATGGTGTTTGGAAAGGAGGAAAATTGGGGGAGATAAATTTGAGAGGAAAAAGTAGGTGGGTCCCACTAAAAAAAATTTCTTCCAAAAGTGGGAGAAAAATGGAGAGAGATGAGAAAAATTTGAGTGAATTTACCCCACCACCCCTCAAAAAGGTAATAATAAATCATCATTTGAGAATACCAATGAGTAAATAGTAATTATACCTCTATCCATAAACAAATAAAAAAATTATTTTTAAACTTTTCCTTTCCCTACTTTTTGTGCATCCAAACAAATGAAGGTAAAAATTAACTTTACTTTCATTTTACTCTCCTCCATTTTCCTTCTCTTCAAAATTTTTGTCCCTTCCCACAAAGGTTCCCAAACACAGTGTTAAGCAAGCTAGTCAGTGGGGTGTGCTAGAATCTGAACAGTTTGAGGTGCAACTGCCTCTGTTGTATGGTTGTCTCTACCACGTGACTACCTCTATATTGCGGTCGCCTCTACGGAGCAACTGCCTTAGTGGCATAGTCACTTCTGGGGTGCGATTACCTTAGCGGCACGTAGGGGTGAGCATCGGTTTGGATCGGTTCGGTTGAAACCGAACCGATAATATTAAAACCTAACCTGAACCGTACCGGCCAAATTGAAAACTGCACCGAACCGATTAACTTCAAAATTGAACTTGAACCGAACCGAAATAAATCGGTTCGGTTTATCGGTTCATTCGGTTCGTGGGCTTTCATATAATGGGCCAGCCCATTACAATTTAACATTAAAATTATTCAAAGGTCCATCAGCCAAAAAAAAAGGCCACGCTGCTTCAACAACAAAAAATGGCAAAGACAAATAATTTAGATAGCTAAAAAAAGGTAGTCCATCAGCATAAGAGCATAAAATAATCCAGAATCCAGATAAAGATAGCTAAAAAATAACTAAAAAATTAACATTGTCCACAGCAACAATAAAAGATAGGTAAAATAATTTTCAGACAATAACAAGGAAAAAAAATTACATTCCATTATTCCATTAAATTTACACCGACAAAGCCGCAAAGATAACTAAAAAAAATAATTTTGTCATCAATTCCATTGTCGACAGCAGCATCAGAAGATCAAGACACTGAAGACAGAGCTGCATGCTGATTTGGTCATCAATTGATTCAATTCTACTGTCCACAGCAGCAGCAGAAGATTAAGAGAGAGCTGCATGCACAAAAAAGAGAAGACAAGAAGGAAAAAAATTATAATATGCCTCAGATGGCTTATTTATGCATCATAGACTGATAGTACGATGCCATGTAGTATCAATTACTGTAACGTTCCAGATCCAGAATACTGGAGAGCGGGGGCGTACATAGCCAGCTACGTATATTGTAGTGCAACCTACCTCGCTATACGGTCACGGCTGTCTAGATATATGAGGGTTTAACTACAAGCCAACAGTCTCCTATGGTCATGAACAAGCCTATTGTCTCAATCTCGAAAAAGCAATAATAGTTACAAGATGTCAGAGCACTAAATATATAATAGCAAGGCGTCCCATACATTACATATTGGATGATCATGAAGCTAGTCGCACAAAATGACAAGACTAGCAAGAGTTCAGTCATACATGATCAACCCTAGGATCTGTCAATCATGTTACAGTCCGTAGGCCGACAGTAAATAAAGGTGCAATACGAGCTAACACGTGCTCGCCGGCTAAATGCCTCAAAAGAATAATTTTACAATAAAGTGGGAGGACAAAAGAAACCCACTCGTTGCCAGGGTTACGTCTGGTGGTCACCATCTGGCTGGAAGACAGGTGGATCCTCTGGAGCTGCTCCGATATCTGGCCACACAAAACCAGCTGGATCAGACCCCAGAAAGAGCAAGTGCCATAAAGGAGGCTTCACTTAGGAACTAAAACCAGAATATCACAATAGAGTATTAAAGATAAATAATAAATAAAGAACTGATAATAATAGAGATAACAACAGTGAACTGAGTACGAAGAAACCATTCAAGTAGCCAGGTCACAACCCTTAAACCAAACAAGGACCGGGGTTGCAGCCCTTCACTTGAATAGAAATCCGTCTCAAATACTGTTGGTACAGTGAAGACAATAAACGAAGAGAGGACACAGAACTACTCCGGGAGCCAGGTTACAACCCTTAAACCAAACAAGGACCGGGGTTGTAACCCTTCGCCTGAACAGAACTGGACCCCTGATCTTTATTGCTAAAGCCATTATACATAATTAATCATGCTGTTGAAGTAAGGTAAAACATGATGAGCATGACAGGGGTTATAATAAGACAATAAACGAAGTGAGGACACAGAACTGCTCCGGGAGCCAGGTTACAACCCTTAAACCAAAAAAGGACCGGGGTTGTAACCCTTCGTCTGAACAGAACTGGACCCCTGATCTTTATTGTTAAGGCAAGCATAAATAATCCCGTCATGTAATAATCTTATACAGGATCGGGGCAAGACTAAGCTGGACTAAATTCCATCCAATCAATCACGGCCAAGCAATGAGTACGACTTGATACTTTAACTAACTAGGGTTATCACAGGCCTAGTTACTAGCAAGATGCAGTGAGATTATCCCAATAGCCACAAGCCCTGTAGACCATCCGGTTATCCAGGTCGAATGTCCGTTTATGAAGAATGCAACACGTGACTGTGTGCTGGAAATGTGTCCTACTCGTCGGTAGGCAAGAAGTCCACTGAATGCGCCCAGATAACGGGATTGCCTGTAGCTGGGAATCTCTTCATGTCTACTGAATTATTCTAGTTAATTAGCCTTAATCAATTTCAGTAGGTGCCCCTGACCGTGGTATTCAGGGGTCCCCGTCCTAGACATGATGCAAGACAGTACTGGTTTATTTGTACAAACACAATCGTCCACGGTGTCCAGGTCAATCATTCTTGTCAAGTCGTGTCATGTCATGTTAGCCGTCGCAACAGCAATTCGAGATAATCATGTCAGGTATACTTGTCATACCATGCCATGTTCAATTATCATTTCCAAACATATTGAATAAATTCGTAATTATCAAGTTTATGACAAAAGGCGTAAGGATATAAAATGGGCGTAAAAATATAAAAAGGATAAAGGTGTACGCCATAGGAACTCAAGTCTCTACGTGCGTAATACTACGCTAGACCAAGGGGCCTTCAAGCGGAAAGTGGCTTACGCTAGCAAGAGCAAGGTAAGATAGCTCTACACGAGCAAGGGTACATGTGGGTGGGGTTTTACGCTAGCCGGGCTTTACGCTCGTAAGATTTACGTACGCCAACTCTCGATCAAGGCTTTAGGCTTACGCGAGGAACACTCGGCAAACTTTACGCTCGTGAGAGCCTGTTCGAGGTAGGGATTTTATGCTAGCTCGATTTTACGCGAGCGGGAGAGTCCCGAGCGTAAAATCGATTAGCTCAGCGTAAAACGAGTACGCTTTGTAGCGCCCCGCTTTCGATCGACGACGAAACTTCATAATATGCTTGCGCCGAGTCAGATCGGCCGGGAACTTAGATGGCCATCTGACTCAATCGCTAAGCTTGGTAAACGATAACGCCTTGCGGCATCGATTCAAATCGATTTGGACGGAAATTACGAGAATTGATCCAACTAATGGAACGACTTCTGTTGGAATAAGTCCTAGATGCAGCGGGCTGTCTCTCGGCGAGTGAGCTCTCTATAAGAGTCCCTTCGACGGGACCGGACCGCTGTATGGTTTTCTTGGAGCTTTGCTGCTGGGCTTGATTGAAGTGCTTTCGCGTCGTTTTTATGGATGCAATTACAAATTTCGATGCAAGAAAAAAAGAAAGAAATCTAACAAAGTGTTGGTGCCATTGCAGGAGCTCGCCTAATTAAGGATTGACGTTGCGTAGCGCTTCGACGACCTGCACAAAACAAAGTAATCGGTGGGTGATTCGACCCCTTCTTTTCTACTCTGTCCCGCAAACTTATTCCTTGTCTCGAATTCATTCAAATCGAACGATGCCAAGTTAATTGCATGCCAATCCACTAAGTCCAAGAACTCGGGAAAAAATGTATCGATTTAGAGTTATTCACTCTGAAAATACAAGTCTATCATATAAACCAGAGAGTTTAAGGTTCTAGTAAAAAGATAGACTATTTTACGTGCTGCAAAATATTGTGAAACGTCGATCGTGGGTTATGATGCCTCGAATAATTTGGTGCCTACGGGACGCTAAATCGGGAGTTCGACTTGGAGAAAAATGAATCGTTGCATAAGTTGGGAGAAATGATAATGCCGTTCAATACTGTCCGCGCTATACAAAACTGTCGCATATGTTAAACTGTTCACGCATTGGCATGGTCATGGACAGCTTGTGCACAAGTTGATATTTTTCCTCGAATCGATATCCGGGACATCGGAATCGAATCGACCTAGGGGGAATGAATAATCGTGCTTCGGTACTGATGCATTGCGGGACCGTCAGTCAGGCTTGCAACCTAGACTGAGCGGACCGAAATACCGTTGAGATAGTCCCACGTGATGTGTAACATCAATGACCGCATATAAGATAGTTGCATGCTCACCTATTGTCTTATGCAGGTGTAAATATTATCTCTGTTTTCATGCAGGGACGAGCACGGCCGTGGTAAGAAATATGATAAACTGCTATGGTTCACTGTACGCTTTATTACGCAAAGATGGCTATCGAATATGAATTGAATTTATTTAGTTCTAATAGAAAGACAACTCTAAAGCATGCTTATCCTAACAATCAGAGTCGGTTTAGACGAGTGGGTTCGTCTCGTCCACTTAGCAAGTGTGCTAATCCCATTCCCCCAATTTTCCCAGGTGCGACGGGCGCGCCCAACTAAACTGGAGCTGAAGTACGGAGAGGCGTTTTGAAGCTCTTCCTATGCTGAAGTATTTTGAAGCCAATTCAAGTCGACGGCTTATGTATAAATGGGCGAATGTATGGGACGGCAAGCGTTAGTTCAGGCAACTTGTCGAATGTATTTTCTTCTGTTTTCAATCAATGTAGCCGCAACGGCATCCAATGTAATTACGACTTGCACTTCATTGCAAGCTATGAATGAAAAGCATTTTATCTTTCTATACTGCGTCTTAAATTCTGATGTGATTTGTGAAGTTTCAACTTGGCGTATTAATACAAAAAGCAACGTAACGTTCTTGCCTTGTACGAGTGCAATTTCAGACTCGTGCGGCATCACGCCTTAGCGAGGACGATCGAATCGGCAAAGTAACACCGGGGACGAACGGTTTGTCGACTCGGAGCGTGACAAATTGGTATCAGAGCTCAGTTATGTTTCCTCAGTTTGACAAGACTTCGGACGTGAACAACTCCCTTCCATACGATAACCCCTCAGACCATTTGATTTTCTTAGGACCGATCGAGCTCCCCAAATCCAGTTTCAGGGCTGGTCCTGAACTCATGGGGGCCAGGACGAACTTTCAAAATAAGGTCCCCATACATAATATAAAAAATATTTGAAAAAAACTTTAAGAAAAATAGCTATAACCAAGGATTGAACTTAGAACCTTTGGTAAGGAGTCTAAAGTATGTACTACTACACCACAATAACTTTGTGACTAAAAGGGCCCAGGCATGATATATATTATTTCTATTTTAAGATACAAAATTATTAACATATTTATTTTTAAACTATTTTTTAGGCCCCTCATGATCCGGGGGACCTGGGCGGTCGACCTGGCCGTCCTGGGCCAGGGCCGGCCCTGTCCAGTTTAAACCTATATCTTTTCAATAGAGCTAAATGGCAACCAAAATTAGCTCCGGCTAAGACAACCCAACCCATCGCAGGTGAGGCCCTACTCACATCAGGGCTTCTAATTGGCTTAAAATAAATAAATAAATAATAATTCCTCTAGTGCATATTTGCAGCATATAAAATTACAATCAAAGATTAAACAAGAATTTATTAATTTCTCAAACAAATACAATCAAATTTTCATATATCATCATTCGTCCCAGTGAGGGTTTCAAATTGGCTTAAAATAAATAAATAATATTTCCTCTCTTAATTCTCATATATCATCGTCGATCAGTTCGCAGCCCGACAGTTCTTCCTTATCTCCCCATTCGTCCCAGTGAGAACTCCGACAGCGCCCATCCTCTTTATCGAGTTCTTGAACGCGTTCAAGAAATTCTTGGGATCTTGCAGCTTCCCCACAAGTTTGCTAGACCTCTGGTTGGTGAGGAGGGCCGCGTCCGACTGGAACAATCCCTTGTTCTGCTTAAGGAGTGTGAAGTAGTTACTGTCGAAGCTCAGGCTACTTCCAGGATCCATAGGAACGGCGGTCGTGAAGTCCAACGTGTTCTTGCACTGTGTCCTCAGCAATGCAGCATAGTTTGCGTCGAGCGACGGGTCCGCGTCGCCCTTCCCGGTGAAGTTGTAGAGTCTGTTGACGATAAAAATGCAGTGACCTACTCCAATGGTGTGTGCTCCTGCACAATATATAGGAAAATTTCAAAGTTAATACCAATGTTTTACACAATTTTGGATATATAGTAACGTACTAAATATTAGCTTTCGAGAGTAGTCAGCAGTTTAGGGTTTACTGCAGTAAGTATATGTTAGCTAGCTTTCAAGAATAAGTAAACACACCACTAATTATATATGAATCAACACTAATATTCTTCTTCAACCATTGATCGGCACTACTAACCCGATAGAACGACGAGATCATCGGAACCGAGACCTTTGCTCGCGAAGTTCTGGACGAGCGTTGCGAAGTTATCGGCAGGAGATGGAATGTTGGCAAGGGCCTCCTGATCATTAGATATAGTGCCATCCCTTCTTCCTGTCTGGACTTCCCATAGAGATCCCTGGGACTGCCAATTATATATAGGACGCATGCGTTGTTAGGAGTTTATGTGTACACCTATGATTCATATTGAAACACTTAATACTACTTGTACTGTTGTAGATATATTATACCTGGAAAGAAACCGAGTCCCTGGCGGCCAAAGCGACTATGTCGGCACACGAGACCGTGCTAGGGCAGGCTTTCTCGAGCGCAGACTTCACGTCGTCGATAACCTCGTAGCCTGCTATCGACAAGTTCGGGAAGGCGTTCTTTTCGGCGCTGCGATTTGGAGAGTCGATCAGAATCGAGGCATCGCAACCCTGACCATACCAAACATCCAGTGGGGTCAATGGAAGAAGACTGAATCAAATCAGTGGTGTTCTTTTTAGCAGTGTCAATTGGAGAGTCGATCAGCATCGAGACATGTTGCAGGGCCGTTTTTAACATTCTAAGGATCCGTGCAAATACTAAAAAAATCACTCTAAACAAAGATATTTTTCTAACATTCTAAACATCGTGATGCTACTGCAGTTTCTAAAAAAAATAGGGAGACCTAAATCTAAAAATAAAGATTTTTATATTAGTAGTATATACGGAGGGGATCCCTAGATCTTAAAATGGAGATTTCCTATTAGTAATATTTACCGAGGTTGGGAATTATCTCTACCCAAGTGGTTGAGGTGGGAGGCATCCACCCCATCCACGTACTCGGATTCGAATCGGAGTGGGACCCAAGAGGCATGCAACACAACACTTGTAGTACAAGTCCCCTAGCATGTATGCCGAGCATTCCAAAAAATATATATATAAGGAGAATAAAAATTTGTTGCACAACTTGCACATGTTCAGAAACGGTACTGAAATGTTGCTTACCCTGACGAAGCAATCGTGGAAGAACATCCGGAGCAACTTTGCGGGCAGAGTCAAGTCGCTAGCTACACGGTTCCAGACGATGCTCTGCACGATCTGCTCGGCCTGCGGGCAGCTCTTCTTGTAGAAGTGATTCTCGAGACCTGCAGCATCTGCCTGAGCAGAACTGCCAAGAGTCATCGCCAGGACAAGAAGCATGGAGATTATTTTCCTGGACTCCATTTCGATCAAGAACAAGCAAATGGCAACTAATAGCTTTCCTTAATTTGTTTTGAGTTCTTAAGAGTTCCGAGTGACTCAGTATTTATAGCAAGATTATGACTATGCACCCCTTCCTCATATGCAACTGGACGCAAAAAACAAGTAAAAGAAAGAAATGGCTGGTCTGCATTGTTAGAGTAGTTGAAGAAATCGTCCTTGTCAAACTCAATATATATATACAACTGAATATTTTGAAGCTCTTTCTGTTCAATTTAATATTTGTCAACGAGTCTACGAGTTGGTGTGTGATGCTTATTGTCACACTTGTATCGATGGCAACAAAATGTCAGTTCTTTGAATGTATGAGTATGACATATGAATCTGATTATGTTACTAACTGATTAATAGAACTTTAATGTATAAGGAAAGGTTCACAACATAACAATGATTTCATATTACAGATATATTTAGAATAAGTAATACTGAGTTCGACTACATAAGCTCAAATAAGAAATAAAAATATGAATGTGACTAACATTGAAATTGAAAGTATACAAAAATGATTTCTTTAGCACCTTGAAAAATTAAGAAATTAGATGCATGTAATCCAATGTATTTTCATGGTCGACTTTTAAAAATTAAGAACTCATTCAGCCATGTATGGACTTCAGCATATAAGTTTGCATATACCGAAACTAATTCAATCAAATGTATGACAGGTGTCGGAGTGGGTGGAGTTCCCAACTTTTGTGGAGAATACATTGGAGTACGACGAGCGTCATCCGTGTGTCGGAAAAGTTCGGGGAGTGCATAGTCGCCGTATATTGAAACATATATGATAAGCAAATATATGATTGAATTTTCATCTTTGACTTTGATCATATATTTAAGATTATATCCTTCATATATTGACTTTTCATATAATTGGACTTTCAATTTATAAATATATTATTTATATATATTGGACTTTTCATATATATTGATTCTATATATAGATTTCCAATATATGGTAACTCTAATTCATATAAGGATTTATAAAAGGTTGATACATGTAAGTTGAACTTTTGAGAGAGATACAGGGATCGGAGGCTATCGTGAAAAAAAAGATGGTTTCTGTTAAATCTTCTCCATCTTGTTATTCAGAGTCTATAATTGAGTTTTCTTCAAGGATCGGTATATTTCTTGTTCCAACAACGGAGGGTTTTCAGGGCTTGACTCCGTATATTTCTTATTCCAACAACGGAGGGTTTTCAGGGTTGGACTCTCGTGGTTTTTTTCATATGAATTTTTTATTTCTACGTAAAACTCGCTTGTGCCTGCGTTTGGTTAAAACTCACTTGTGTCTGCGCTTTGTTTTTTTTGTATGATTTTGGTATTTGGTTTCGTGTGATTTTCGTCGGTTCTCACTCAGCTTCTTGATTTGGGAGAACGGTTTTAGCGTTTCGTTTCCAACAACACAAAACCGACATGGAGATGATGGAAACATAGATAGAACATCAGTTTTAGTGTGTCCATTATATGTATTTTGCAGTGTCTATATTTCGGTCCGATACGCGTTTCAGTACCCATCAAGTGTGAAAGGTTCAGAATTTGGTACAGACTTCCGGGAATTACTTACTGTAAGGACATAGCTAATTGGACCGGATATATCATAGTTTGCCAAACTTTTCCTTTCTTTTTTCTATTTTCTTCTTCCTGGCAATAGCAAGGAACATAGGGAGGCGTAAACATTAAAGAAGAGATGTTGTTGGTTCTGCCTGCTGGATACAGTTATGAAAAATAAAAAAACTTCAAATATCTACATAAAAAATAAAAAAACTTCTCACCAACCTACTGCAGACTAAGAACTGTAATATATAACTACAACTTCAAATATTTGCTACATGGAGCGTTCATCCATATTTCATCCGAGTCTTCTCATAGGAAAGGGTCAAGTCCGATATAATTGTTGAAAAATAAATTTGATTTTTGTTTAGCCCAACAAATCTAATTAATCCACTATTATTGGACTTTGTTCATTATGTTCTTTTTCAAATTTTGAGTTTAGTCCATGTTCTAGGAAGTTCTATACCTAGAATGTACATGAAAAATATCTATGCTCTAGAGAGATCCTAATATTAATTGTAAAAGTGTCAAGAATATTTAATACTATATTTAGTAAGTGTGTAGGTTCTTCCAAGAGTCCTATAAAAGGGGTGTTCTCCCCTCATTTTGTATACAACAAAAATTAAAAAGCTTAGTACTATTATAAAAAAAAAATTCTTCCATTCTTTTCTTCCACTAAAATGTTCTCTATAATTTTCTCTCACTCTAAATTTGTTCCTCTTAGCTAGTTTGTCCACCACAATTCCAACAAAGTGGTATCAGAGTAAGGTGGTTCGAGGTCGAAGATGGCGAGCGAGGTGACTCCCTTCCAAGTTCATGTACTCAACAAGAGCCACTACGCCATTTGGAGCATCAAGATAAAGGCTTTGCTAGGAGCACAAGATGCATGGGAGGTCATTGAAAAAGGTTATGATGAACCACAAGATGAGGCTTCATTATCTCAAGCTCAAAAGGAGTTGTCGAAAGATTCAAGAAAGAGGGACAAGAAAGCTCTTTTCCTCATCTACCAACCGTGGATGATGATGCATTCGAGTTGATTTCATGTGCAACAACCTCCAAAAGAAGCATGGGAGAAACTTCAAATTTTTTGCAAAGGAAATGAGAAGGTAATGAAGGTACGCCTCCAAACTTTAAGAGGTGAATTTGAAGCTTTACATATGAAAGAGTCTGAAACTATTTCGGACTACTTTGCTAGAGTTTTATCCATTGTTAATCTATTGAAAAGAAATGGTGAAAGTATGACCAACACTCGAGTGATGGAGAAAATTCTTCGCTCTTTGCTTCCACAATTTGAGCTTATCGTAGTAAATATTGAAAAAACTAAAGACTTAGAGACCATGACTATTGAGCAACTTAAGGGCTCACTACAAGCCTATGAAGAAAGAAAAAAAGAAAAAGTAAGAGACGTTGGAACAAGTCCTTTCATTTTCAAGGATAAAGAAGAAAGCGTCACCAATCAAAGAAGTTAAAAAGGTCGTGGAAGCGAGGAAAGAACTAATTATAAGACATTCATTAATGGAAAAAGAGGCAAAAACTACCTTACAAGAGGACGTGGAAGAGAAAACTTCACAAGAAGAGATGGAAGTCAAAGGTATAATAAATCTCAAGTTGAATGCTACAATTGTCATCAGCTTTGACATTATGCATCGGATTGTAGAAATACAACTAAAAATGTTGAAGGTAAAGCTCACTATGTTGAAGAAGAAATGCAAGAGAACTCAACTCTATTGTTGGCACACAAAGGAGAAGAAAGCATGGAGAAGAATACTTGGTATCTTGACACCGGTACAAACAACCATATGTGTGGAAGAAAAAGCAAGTTCGTTGAGTGATGAGTCAATCGGTGGCAACGTCACCGAAGATGAATCCAAAATACCAGTGAAAGGAAAAGGTAAAATTTTAATACGCTTGAAAGATGTAAGGCATCAATTTATTTCAATGTCTATTATATCCCAAATATGAAAAATAATATTTTGAGCATGAGACAACTCTTAGAGAAAGGGTATGATATTCACTTGAGAGATCGTAGCCTTTCAATAAGAGATTAAAGAAATAATTTGATTGCCAAAGTGTCAATGACAAGAAGTAGAATATACTTGCTAATATTCTAAATGATGTCGTAATGTGCCTAAAGGCATGCTATGGAAATGCTTCTTGGCTTTGGCAACTAAGATTTGGACATTTGAATTTTAGGGGACAAAAATTATTATCTACAAAAATCAATGGTGAGAGGTTGCCTTCCATCAAACTTCCGGATCAATTATGTGAAGGATGCTTGCTTGGGAAGCAATTTAGAAAAAGATTTTCCAAAGAAACCACCACAAGAGTCAAGGAGCCCTTGCAACTTGTGCACAATGATATATGCGGGTCAATCAAACCTTTCTCCTATGGCAAGAATAGCTACTTTCTTCTCCTTATTGAGAATTACTCTAAAAAATTTGGATGTATTTCTTAAAACAAAAATCAGAGACATTTAGTGCATTTAAAAAGTTAAAAGCACTTATTGAAAGAAAAAAAAAGTAGCCATAAAATTATGGCTTTGAGGTCCGATAGAGGAGGCGGATTTACAACTCATAAATTTAATCAATATTATGAAGAAAATGGAATTCGTCGTCCTCTAACGGTTCCGAGATCACCCCAACAAAATTGAGTGGCTGCCATGTATTGGAATGGGTGGGGTTCCCAACCTATATGGAGAATACCCCGGAGAGCGACGAGCATCATCCATATGTCGGAGAAGCTCGGGGAGTGCATGGATCCTATTTTGGAACATATATGGTAAAAAAATATATGATTGGATTTCCATATTTACTTTAATCATATATTTATGATTGGACCCTTCATATAGTAGCTTTCCATATAATTGGGCTTCCAATTATGGCAAGCCAATTATGATTTGATTTCCATTAAATATATGATTGATGCATATTGGAAGTTTTCATATATATATATATATATATATATATATATATATATATATATATATATATATATATATATATATATATATATATATATATATATTTATTGGCCTTCCATGTATAGATTACTAAGGGCTTATAAAAGGGTGATGCATGCTAGTTGAGAACTTATCTCAAAACAAGAGTATTTTACAATCTTTGAGAGAGAGAGAGAGGATTAAGGACTATTGTGAAAGAGAGATTGCTTTGAATAATTTTTCGGCATCTCTTATTCTTCGGAGTTTGCAATCAACATTTTTTTTTTTTCAAGTGAGTTGTTGTGATCCGTGTTGGATCGGGAGGAGCTTGTAGAGGGTGTATTCTCTTTATTCCATTAGTGGAGGTTCTTCAGGGTTGGACTCGGTTCGTCCCGTGGTTTTTCTCGTAAGGGTTTTCCACGTCAAAAATTTTTGTGTCTGCGATTGTGTTTGACGTACTTTCTGGTTTGGGAAAATAGTTTTCGCGCTTCGTTCCCAACACCATGTCAAATGCCACATAATGGGATATGACATCACCCAAATATTTTGAGGACCAAATAGCTTAATTGATAAAGAAAATATTACAAAAGAACATGTCTTTTGGGAGTCTTGAAACTTTCTACAAAGTCATAATTCTAGGAAAAATGTGTCGATGGAGGTCTAGTCCACGCATACCACAGTGCTCCGTTTTTGACCCAGGATGACACTTTCTTGTACTTTAAAACTTATCAGAGTTTTCTTAGGAAACTGAAAAAAATTTGTAAAGAAAAGTGTGCTAAAATATTTGAAATTATATGGTGGTTGGAATTTTCTCAGCGAGATAATCTACTAGCAAAAGTTTCCATTTTTACTATTTGGTATTTTCCTCCTCTCCTCTTCTCCATTCATCCCAATGCGGCCTATTTATAGAGTTCTAAGAGGGTGTAGTAGCCCATGTGTAATGACCTTCGACACGACTGAAGCCTTAGGTACTGCTTAGGAAGGGTGGAAAATGAGAGGAAGGAAAAAGTTATCGTAAAAGTGGGAGGAAAATTAAAAAAAAATGGTGTTTATAGAGTTCTAAGAGGGTGTAGTAGCCCATGTGTAACGACCTTCGACACGACTGAAGCCTTAGGTACTGCTTAGGAAGGGTGGAAAATGAGAGGAAGGAAAAAGTTATCGTAAAAGTGGGAGGAAAATTAAAAAAAAGATGGTGTTTGGGAAGGAGGAAAATTGGGGGAGATAAATTTGAGAGGAAAAAGTAGGTGGTTCCCACTAAAAAAAATTTCTTCCAAAAGTGGGAGAAAAATGGAGAGAGATGAGAGAAATTTGAGTGAATTTACCCCACCACCCCTCAAAAAGGTAATAATAAATCATCATTTGGGAATACCAATGAGTAAATAGTAATTATACCTCTATCCATAAACAAATAAAAAAATTATTTTTAAACTTTTCTTTTTTCTACTTTTTGTGCATCCAAACAAATGAAGAAAAAATTAACTTTACTTTCATTTTACTCTCCTCCATTTTCCTTCTCTTCAAAATTTTCTTTCCCTTCCCACAAATGTTCCCAAACACAGTGTTAAGCAAGCTAGTCAGTGGGGTGTGCTAGAATCTGAATAGTTTGAGGTGCAACTGCCTCTGTTGTATGGTTGTCTCTACCACGTGACTACCTCTATATTGTGGTCGCCTCTACGGAGCAACTGCCTTAGTGGCATAGTCACTTCTGGGGTGCGATTACCTTAGCGGCACGTAGGGGTGAGCATCGGTTTGGATCGGTTCGGTTGAAACCGAACCGATAATATTAAAACCTAACCTGAACCGAACCGGCCAAATTGAAAACTGCACCGAACCGATTAACTTCAAAATTGAACTTGAACCGAACCGAAATAAATCGGTTCGGTTTATCAGTTCATTCGGTTCGTGTGCTTTCATATAATGGGCCAGCCCATTACAATTTAACATTAAAATTATTCAAAGGTCCCTCAGCCAAAAAAAAGTACACGCTGCTTCAACAACAAAAAATGGCAAAGACCAATAATTTAGATAGCTAAAAAAGGTAGTCCATCAGCATAAGAGCATAAAGTAATCTAGAATCCAGATAAAGATAGCTAAAAAAATAACTAAAAAATTAACATTGCCCACAGCAGCAGCAAAAGATAGGTAAAATAATTTCCAGACAATAACAAGGAAAAAAATTACATTCCATTATTTCATTAAATTTACGCATGCAAAGCCGCAAAGATAACTAAAAAAATAATTTGGTCATCAATTCCATTGTCGACAGCAGCATCAGAAGATCAAGACACTGAAGACAGACACTACTAAAATAACCCATTTTAGCGACGTCAGGAGACGTCGCTAAATAAGGAAAATACGTCGCTAAAACCAATTTGCGACGTATTTAGCGACGAAAACCGGACGTCGCTTATAGGCAAGTCGCAGATGACACTTTAGTCGCCGAACGTAGCTATTTGCGACGCGGAGTTCATTGTCGCTAGACGTCGCAAAATTAGCGACATATAGCGACGAATCACTACGTCGCCAAAATTGTGACGTAAAGCGACCACTTGCGACGCTGTAAACTTTATATATGATGACATGGCATGACAGCCACGTGGGCAACTTAGCGACGCATACCGACAGATTTAGCGACGTACACCCTCAGCCCACGTCAGCATATTAGTGACGTCTAGCGACGTTACGTCGCTATTTAGCGACGTATAGCGACGTCTACGTTCCGTCGCAGTACGTCACAGAACGTCGCTATTCGTCGCAGATATTTTAAAAACATATAATTGATATTTTTGTTATGCTGTGTGTATGTGTTTACAGTGTATGTGAAGTGCAGTGTTCGAACCATCGATAGTTTCGCTTACTGTTCTATGCTTTATCTTGGATAGAAAGAGCAACAGTTCAGGGTGCACTTCTCAGAGCTTCCTCTTTACGTCCTTCACCTTCTCGGGAACCTCTACGACGTCCCGAGAAAGTAAAGGGCGTGAAAATGAAGCTCTCAGAAGTGCACCCTGAACTGTTGCTATTTCTATCCAAGATGACACATACAACAGTAATCAAAACTGTCGATGGTTCCGAACACTGCATTTCACATTCACTGTAAACACAGACACACATCATAACAAAAATACACAATATATTTTTTTAAAATTTCGACAGCACCTCCTTTGTATATCAGATCATCGCTTATAACCTAGCGTAGGTATATTTGTCATCCCCGTCGCAGATATCACAAAGTAAATATCACAATAAAAATAGGAGGCAGTGCAAAGTAAATATCACAGACACACATCCTCACAAACATCCAATAGAGTCAAATAAAAATGGAAGATGATAAAAAGTCTCCCACCAAGTTTATAAACAACAGTGTACCAATAAACAATTTGCCCATAGGGTCAATACATACAAGTCATAAAAAAACCAATAAAATTACTGCGGACCCCTGTCGCGCAACTGGGACAACTGGGATAGAATGTAGTTATACTGCTCCTGGGTGAGCTGTACCGTAGGGACAGTAGGAGGCAGTAGAATGTCTGGAGTCGGCGCCGTCGATGGACCGGAAGGACGTATCTGCTCCAGCTCTCACAGTCGCTCACCATGCGCAACAAGGGTACTCACCACCCTCTTAGTATACTGAGTGAGTGAGGCAGACATGCTCCTCTGTGATCCCTCCAGCTCGACCTGTCTACGCTCTGTGCGCTGTGTAGACTCGATGAGCGTCTGCAAGCTGGCAGCTGTAGCCTGATACAGACTCATCAGCTCCTGTATACTGCGCTCGACCGCATCAAATCGTCCGGTGGCGATCGGAGGGTCGGATCGTCGCTCGACCGCATCAGAAATTTGCTGCTGCAACTCGCGACGCAGCTCTTCGATCTGACGACGAACATCCTCAGCTCGTGACGACGCCTGCGTAGCCGGAGACTGCACACTGACAGAGGGGGGCCCGGGATGACTCCGAAGCCAAATACGTGTCGTAGGATCCCGTACCGTAGTACATACCCTTCTGAAGACCGCCAACGGCGGTCATCCAGAGCTCGTCCGGCGATGGAGCTGTAGGCGGCTGGGAGGAAGTACCAGCCCCTCCCTCTGCTTGCGCACTAGCAGCAGCAGCAGCCGCCTCCTCCTGTGGCCGAACAAACTCGGCCTAGAACATGTTTGCTAACGTGTAAGTGTTTGCTAAAGTCTATATTGATATCTATTTTTCTGATTTCTAAATTATAGTAAATTAATATAAAGGATAGATACATATGCCTGCGTCGCCCGCTCGTCAATGAACTCCCCAGCCCTCCGATGGGTGACCAGGAAGACGGTCACCATGTTCGGGTCCTCACCCTTTTTTACATGTTAAAATATATTATCTATTATTAGTATTAAACATTTTATCGAACTATATATAAATTAATGTCCGTCATAGGAAACGTACCAGACGACAAAAATGCTCCGTCATCGGAATGGAGCCACCACACCACTTACCGGCGCTTGACCGCGCCACCTTGGCCTTCTCAGACCGCTCCTGGTACCTGCGCTCGCTGAATCTAGCCTTCATCGCAGTCCACTGCTCTGGCGTAATCCAACCCTGGATCGGCTGTCCGGAGCGATCACGATGCTTCTGGTCGTCGATCGCATCATGGATGAGCTTGGCTACGACGGCAGAAAATTGGCCCTCGATCCTCGCCGTCCGGTGTGGTGGATAGAAATAGGTCCTCTACAAGAAGTAAAATACAAAAGTTGTATAATATACACAAATGATTATTAAAATTTAAAAATAAACAAATTTTTTACCTTGAAGTGGGCGAACCAAAAGGCCTTCCTATCTGCGGGAGCATCTGAGTAGTTAATCCAAGGCCCTCCATAGTTCTGCCTCAGAAATGTCCCCAGCTGTCTCTGTACTGCAGAAGGCCGATATCTATACAATAATAATTTTTCATGAATATATATGTACATATAATCATTTGAGAAATATATAATAATTAATTAACTTACTTCATAGGCCCGTCCGTCCAAATCTCCATATGCGTCTCGTCCGGGGGAGCGCATGGAGGGTCGCTCTCACCTCCTGCCTGGGCAGGATCAGTCTGATCGTCGTCCTCCATATGCTCGGCGTGGGCTCCCTCCATAGAGCCGTCGACAGGAGGAATGCTGGACGGGGGATAAGGGATGCTGGACGCGGGATCAGAAAGGCTGGACGACGAGGGAGGAGTCGCCAACCTGCTGGAACTGCCCTGTCCCGGTAATGGACCGGGAACAGAATGGTACACTGGCGTACTCGGAGATGAGGATGAGGGTACGGAACTACCCTCTCCATTCCCAGGCTGAGGCTGACGGGACTGCCTAATGTAAAATCCTCCACGTCGTCCTCCTGGTCTAGTCATACCTGATAATAACATATGACAATAAAACAAAAATACATATTTATATGATAGACATCACAGATTTTTGAAAAATATCATAGTCATAAAGTGTCACTGAAGTGTCAATAAAAGTGTCAATAAAGTGTCACTGAAGTGTCACAGATTTATATGATAGAAGTGTCACTAAAGTGTCAAATATGATGATAAAACAAACGTACAGATTTAATCCTCTTCTGAAAATTCATCTAGTTCGTTTAGCTCATCTACTTCTTCTTCTTCTTCTTCTTCTTCTTCTTCTTCTTCTTCTTCTTCTTCCTCCTCTACATCTTCACTTTCATCTGCATCTTTCTCTTCAGATAATTCTACTTCTTCTACACAATTAGATGTGTAATGAGGAACTTCCGTCGTGTCCACTTCTATAATATTTGTTACAAGAGGTAGTTCATCCTGTTGATAAGCTATATCGTCAACCTCAAAGGTATTTCTAGCTTTGGTCTTGCATACTGCCCACCAGTCCGACCTTGTTGTTCTCCGTTTAGGATAACTTGTGAAGTACACGAGCTGAGCCTGACTTGACAGGACAAATGGTTCATAGGCTTGATATCGACGCCGATAGTTTATATCAACAAGACCGTGCTTGTCTACTTTCCAACCTTGACCTTCAATCGGATCAAACCAATCACACCTGAATAACACAATCTTAGCAGGCTCTATTCCATAACTATATGTCAGCTCCACGATCTCCCGTAGCACGCCATAGAAATCGTTGCCCGCATCAACATCTTTGTAGTTCGAAGATCTGATACACAAACAGCTGTTTTTGGTGGAGTCGAGATCCACAAAGTTGTCTCTGATCGGGCAAGTTGTTGACTTGAACCTAAATCCATTAATACAGTAGCTTGGCCATATTTTTGTAGCATAAATTGGTCCCTTGGCTGGCGTTCTAATAGACTCATTCTCAAGTCCTGCGTATGGACGATCGACCTAAATACTACGAAAGAAGCAATTAAGCTCATTCTCAATCAAGTGCATATACAGAAAGGTAATTACAGAGTTCTCAAGTCTTACATATGCACTCAACCATGATAGAAAATAACGCCTCATTTCTTGTTCTAGTTCTTCTTCTGTTATGTGTGGCCTACCTGACCTCACATCATCATTAAATATGCTAAAAACAACATCGTGCAATTAATGTAATAGTATCATTCTCAACACTATTAAAATAATATAGACGTATTATTTACTTACCCCTCCAGTTTATCTACTTTCTTCTCGTCGCAGTTGAGTAATACATACACCTGAGCAGCCCTTAGCTCATCATCGTTCAGATATCTCTTCTTCATCTTACCCGATGGCTTTTCTGGAGCATTGAATAACTTCAGTATTGTATCATTACTTTCATGATCTCCCTCGTCGTTTCTGGAAGCTCTCGTTCTATTAGTTGCAACATGAGGCTTGAAATACATCGAACAAAAGTTTGTAATCTCCTCGAGAACATAGGCTTCACAAATAGAACCCTCGACCCGTGCCTTATTTTTCACCTTTCTTTTTAGGTGATTCAAATGTCGCTCGAACGGGTACATCCATCGATATTCGACGGGTCCACCAACACGTGCCTCATAGGATAGATGAATCGAAAAATGCTCCATAGAGTCGAAGAATCCAGGAGGAAACACCCTCTCTAGCTTGCATAGTGTTACCGTAATGTCCTTCTCTTGCTTTTCTAGACGATCAACGAGCAATTTCTTAGAACAAAGACCCCTGAAGAATATGCTAAGCTCCGTCAATGGATCCCAAACTGCCTGCGGTAAAAATTTCCGAAATGCAATCGGAATTAACCTCTCCATGAATACGTGACAATCGTGGCTCTTCATACCCGTCAATTTGTTTTCCTTCGGATCGACACATCTTCTCAGATTTGACAAATATCCGTCTGGAAATTTTAGGCCATGGATCCATCGACAAAGTCTCACTTTATCCTCCTTGTCCAGCGAGAAAATTGACTTCGGCAGGAACTGTTTTCCATTCTGCTGTATCAAATACAACGCAGGGCGTTTGCATATTTCTTCTAAGTCCAACCTGGCCTTGGGATTGTCTTTCGTTTTTTCCTTTACGTCCATCACAGTATTAATTATGTTATCAAACACATTCTTCTCAATATGAATGACATCAAGATTATGTCTGATCAGATTGGTACTCCAGTATGGCAGATCTCAGAATATGCTCCTCTTTGTCCAGTTATGATCTCTACCAAATCCATCGCACTTGTACCCAGTTGTAGGATCTTCGATAGCACTTGAAAAATATTTAACCTCCTCCCATATCGTGGCTCCGTACCACCTTGGCAGTGGATCACCCTTCTCTACATCGTCGGCATGGAATGCATTCCTGTTCCTTCTGAACGGATGATCTTTTGGCAGAAATTGTCGATGACAATCAAAGAAGTACGATTTTCCTCCGTGTTTCAAGCGGAAAGCCTTAATACGGTCCATGCAATACGAACATGAGAGACGGCCATGAGTGCTCTATCCAGATAACATTCTATAGGCCGGAAAGTCGTTGATGGTCCACATAAGGGTTGCCTTCATCTGAAAATTTTGCTTCCTGGAAACATCGTACGTGTTAGCGCTACTTCCCATAACTGATTCAACTCATCTATCAAAGGCTGTAAGTACACGTCAATGTTCCTCTTGGAATTGTTCGAACCAGAAATTATAACGGTTAGAAACATGTACTGAGTCTTCATGCACATCCAAAGCGGTAGGTTATACGGAGTGACAATCACAGGCCAGCACGAATACAGGGATCCCGAAAGACCAAAAGGAGTAAAACCGTCAGAAGATAGTCCCAACCTGACATTACGCAGATCTGAAGCAAAATTAGGATACACTCGATCAAAGTGCTTCCACGCTTCTCCATCGGATAGGTGATCCAACACTCCTTCAATCTGTTCTTGCATGTGCCAACTCATATTTTCGGCCGTCTCTTTCACCATAAATAATCTTTGCAACCGCGGCGTTAAAGGCAAGTAGTGCATTGAATCGGTCGGTCTTCTTGCACCGGTAGACCTTCCTGTACTAGTTGTCTTATAGCGATCAGCACCACAAAATCTGCACACATCTGCGTCCTTGTCGTCTTTGTAGTACAACATGCACCCATTGCGACAGGAATCAATTTTCTCGTATCCCATCCAGAGCAATCTCACCATCCTCTTAGACCGGTAGAAGTCTTTTGGCAACTTAGCACCCGTCGGCAAGATCTCTATAATCAACTCCAACACTCGGTTGTAGCATTCTTGTGACATGTTAAAATCTGACTTAATGCTCAACAGTCTTTTAACCACCTCCAACAGTGAATGATCCTCACAACCAGGATACAATGGAGTCCTTGCATTCTCCAGCAACTCCATGAACTGTGCAGCATCGACGTTCGGTGCCTCCTCAGGTGCATCATGAACGAAACTAGGTCCCGCAGCGTCAAAAACCATGTTCACGCACCCATCGTCGTATGCATGATTATCTGAAACAAAATTAGGTCCCGCATGCATATATGGCTCAATATAAGGCTCCGGCTCTGATGCTAAAGACACAAGTTCTCCGTGTACGGTCCACTGATAGTAATTAGACGTGAAACCTCTCGAGTACAAATGATATGTCACTTTCACTTCTGGATAATATTTCACGTTATAACATTTCACACATGGACACTTAATTTTGGTGCCGTCCATGTACTGAGGGAACGCCTTAGAAAACTGCAGGAACTGCTCTACTCCCGCTATGTATTCATTCCGCACACCACACATATCATCAGGACGACGATTGTAACATCCATGAACGATTCCGCAAGTAGTAATTCATATCCATTTGGAAATAATTCTGCAAAGATGGACACACATTATCCAACAGGCACAAATTCGTATATTATGTCTTATTAGGGACACACATTAGTAGCGAATAGTTACTAATATCAATGATATGCAATCTAGGTCAAACTAGGTTATACTAAGTCAAACAAAGTCAAACAAGGTCAACCTAAGTCAAACAAAGTCAAACAAGGTCAAAGTAGGTCAAGGATTGACCTATAGTTGACTTTATCAACTCTTAGTCCAATCTAAGTCAAATATCCTATTTCTAGTCATTACCTACCAAGGTACCACTACCAAAATTTATCGTTTTAGCGACGGCCACATCCGTCGCTAAGACGACGGTAAATACAATTAGCGACCGAGTACCGACGGATATTGGCCAAAAACATCCGTCGGCAATCAGCTCGTCGCTAATAACCTTCCGTCGCTAAGTTGTCGTCACATGACGGACTAGCGACGAATATTCGACGTTACAATACGAAGCCTTAGCGACGGATGTCCGACGGACTGTCGTCCACTTCAGCTTTTAAGTACTGAACTTTGTAGGCTATAGCGACGTACATTTCCGTCGGTAACCCATCGTAACAGCGTATCAGATAGAATCATTCCGTCGCTAATGCGTCGCAAGGCGTCAGTAATTAACGACCGCTTTCCGACGGATTCCTGACGGACTATCCGTCGAGCAGGTTCTGGAAAAGCTTGGCATTTCCAGCACCATGGCGACAGAATCGTAGTCGCTAACCCGTCGCTACTGCGACGCCACAGCGACGGAGTTCTGACTGATTATCCGTCGCCATGGTTCTGAAAATGTCATGCATTTCCAGAACCATGTCGACGGATTTGCCGTCGCTACGCCGTCACTATTTAGAGCGACTGATTAGCGGCTGTCTACCAGTCGTCCTGGCGACGGCCGTTCCGTCGCTAGTCCGTCGAAGCTTATACCAGCAGAACGTTACCGACGGATAATCCGTCGATAACCCGTCGCTGCCTGGAAACATTTTAAAAACTCAAGATAGCGACGGATTACCCGTCGACAACCCGTCGGAAACTGGAAGTATCCGTCGCTACACGGTCACTAGTCCGTCGCTAACTGGGTTTTTTGGGAAAAAAATTGCAGCACTTTCCCTGTTCACAAATATATGCATAAACCAAACCAATATATAATGCACACAAATTATCCAACAATCACACAGACCAAATATATAATGCAGTCACATTATCTAAGAATCACATAGACCAAGTAATACACATACGAATTTAATGCACACCAATTATCCAAGAATCATATAGACCAAACCAAATTAATATAAAATAGACATCAATTATCCGGAAGAGTAACCTAATATCCATCGTTATAATCCGATCATTGCACAAATATTCTAAATTTTTCACAAATATTCCAAAACACATAGGAAAGAGTTGGCCAGTTACAGTAACCTAATATCCAATCCTGGCGACCGATCATAACACAAATATTCCAAAATTTTCACAAATATTCCAAAACACATAGGAAAATCGACTTTCGCCTCAACAATGACCACAAGTCAGACGATGAATTCTCACAGCCAGGGATGATAGTTGCGTTGAGGCATGTACCATTCTATCAGCCACTTTGTATACGAAGGCTCAATCTGGTTGAGGTCTTCTGTAGGGACAGGAGGGTCGGTCCCGATGCTACTACTCTCTGACGGTGGCTCCTCCTTAGCTTCAAGCTTGGGAGCAATCTCTTCCCTGATGGTCATCGGTTCTTCCTTGACCTCGACCTTTGGTAACACCTTCTCCTTAACAGTCACCGGCTCTTGTTTGACGACGGAGACTTCCTCCGTGTCGACCTCCAAGGGTTTCTTGCCTCGACCCCTTCCTCGACTAGCAGCACCACCTCGACAAGTCCTAGGAGCCATCTTTCTGACAACAGAAATTTTCATATAGGGTAAAAAAATTTACTCAAGTTATAAAAGTTGTGACGTTGGTTTTTTGCGTTCATCATCATTAGAGGGAGCAGCACTGGAAAAGTTGTGACGTTGGTAGCATGAGTAAAAATCTGTATCACAAGACTAACAGAATTACTATGTAATCATGTACTCACCAATAACCGGATGTAACTGGAGTCGTTGGGCCTATCGTGCAGTAATTTGTGGATCCGCTGGTATAGGCCAGATGTACTTAGTATCTAGTGTATCAAGCCTGTATCGGTCTATCGGATTGGTATAGGACGTATCATATTGGTATTGGCCTTAACAAATTGGTATCGTCCTATATCCGATATGTATATGTATCGACCGTATAGCTAGGATTCATATTGGCCTTATCGATTTGGTATCGGTCATATCCGATATGTATCAGCCGTATTGGATTATTATATACCATTTCGGATTAGTTTCATAGAAGGTTTAGTAACAACTGTACTTGGATTTCTCTCTTCTCGAGCTAGAATACCATTGCAAGAGAATCACCAGATCGTGATTGGCCAGTTACAGTAACATACATACTTCCTTTTCCATCAGAAAAAGCGAGATTGAAAAGGAAGTATGTATGTTCTGTAACTGGCCATTTACGCTCTCGTGACTCTCTTACAATGGTAATCTAGCTCTAGAAGAGAGAAATCCAAGTACAATTGTTACTAAACCTTCTACGAAACTAATCCGAAATGGTATATAATAATCCAACACGGCCGATACCTATCGGATATGACAGATACCAAATCGATAAGGCCAATATGAATCCTAGCTATACGGCCGATACATATCGGATAGGATGATACCAATTCGCTAAGACCAATACCAACCGATACGGCCCATACCAAAACGATAGATCGATACTAATCCGATACGGTCAATACTTATAAGTACCTGCGGTCCAGGAGGTTGATCCGCTATAGTACACCCATGTACGATCAACGAAGTAACGATCCATTTCAATTTAGATGTGAAAATCTGTATCGTAAGACAAACTAAACATAATCAGTTCTATTTCACATGCTTAATTGCCAAGTATGGGAACGAATGGCTCAGAACACAACCCAAAATTCATTCTAGCATACATTAGTGTGAATCATCTACGTTCTGTACATATAGTGTAGTATATGTTCTTATCGTATCTAGTATCTGAAAGATGTAACAGAATTAAGAAGAACTCACATAGATTACAGGTGCCCCACATTTGAGTGCTACACCAAGACTCACCGTGATGAGGTTAGTGATTTATTTAACCTAATATAGTAATCTTGTAATTTAAAGTTGGAAGAACGTACAAGTAGCCTTATAGTTTCTGCCTCGCCAGTCGAATGGCTTAATTGCCAAGTATCGGAACGAATGGCTCAGAACACAACCCGAGATTCATTCTAGCATACATTAGTGAGTTCATCTTGATTCTGTTACGTCCTTCAGATACTAGATACGATAAGAACATATACTACACCATATATACAGAACATAGATGATTCACACTAATGTATGCTAGAATGAATCTTGGCTTGTGTTCTGAGTCATCCATTCTGATCAAGCATCTTCCTTCTCCTCTGTACTTCCTCCGGGTCATGCCACCGGCTGTGCTGCTTCCCCTCCTCTTCATGTCCACTTCTTCTCCCCCGACTCTACACTTGAGGTGGATGTCATATGTTGCTGAGAGAGTCAAATAAGAAGAAGGGAAGTAAAGGGAGGAGCAGATTTGTTCAGAGCCATGGTGGAGGACCAGGAGAAGGAAGATGCTTGATCAGAACGGACTGCTCAGAACACAAGCCAAGATTCATTCTAGCATACAATAGTGTGAATCATCTATGTTCTGTACATATGGTGTAGTATATGTTCTTATCGTATCTAGTATCTGAAGGACGTAACAGAATCAAGATGAACTCACTAATGTAATACTAAGACATCATCTACTACTATATAAGATATAGTGATAGGTTGTCGTATCATCATTGCCGAGGGATGAGGGTCGGAGGACAGTCAACTTTATCTAAGACTACTTGCATAGTTTCTGCCTCGTCAGTCGAATGGCTGCAGGGACTATGTCCTGATCACCATTAGTGTGAATCATCTATGTTCTGTACATATGGTGCAACACTTTTTCTGTTCACAAAAATATGCATAAACCAAACCAATATATAATGCACACCAATTATCCAAGAATCACATAGACCAAATATGCACATACGAATGGCTGCAGGGACTATGTCCTGATCACCATGTCGTACCGTAGATTAATGCAAATGGAGCTGGTGCCAAAATACAGAAACCAAAATACAAAATACAGAAACCAAAATATAAAATACAGAAACCAAAATACAAAATATAGAATTCAAAATAGGACCCTCTGTGAGAACGGATGGCTCAGAACACAACCAACCGGAGAGGATACTCTGAGAGATCCATCTGAGTAGGACGTATACTCTGAGAGATCACCTTTACAAGAATGATATCAGCAGTGGGATTGAGTGCTGGAGGGGATACTATCAGAGTATACGTCCTACTCAGATGGGTCTCTCACCGTTACTATTTTTTTCTGACAGCATGGTGGATGTGCTCCGTCAACAGAATATGACTCCAAGCCAAAACTTTGCCCCGGAGCTCAAGTGGACATCCTTCGTGTAGAGCTCGAGTGAGAGGTTCCTGACAGCATGGTGGTCTCCTTTGTCAAAGTATCCGTGCTCGTCCCACAACCAATGTGGGATGAGCACGGATACTTTGACAAATGAGACCACCATGCTGTTAGGAACCTCTCACTCGAACTCTACACGAAGGATGTCCACTTGAGCTCCGGGACAAAGTTTTGGCTCGGAGCAAGAATCTGTTGACGGAGCACATCTACTATGCTGTCAGAAAAAATTAGTAACGGTGGGAGACCCATCTGAGTAGGACGTATTCTCTGATAATATCTCCTCCAGCACTCAATCCCACTACTGATATCATTCTTGTAATTGTGATCTATCAGAGTATACGTCATACTGAGATGGATCTAGTATTCTCTCTTGTTGGTTGTCGTATCATCATTGCCGAGGGATGAGGGTCGGAGGACAGTACAAATAGTCTAATACAAAAACAACTCAATATGTAGTCCAATACAAATAGTCTAATGCAAAAACAACCCAATACAAATAGTCCAATACAAATAAGTACTAATAGCTAATGAGAACCACGCTGCTCACGCAAACGCTCAGTGATACGTTCACGCAACCACCTCGAAAAAGCGAGATTTTTGGCGCGAGGAGAGCTGTCGTCCATTGCAAGGATTGCATGAAGAGTCCTCTCGATCTCACTAGCTACCGGTGCTGGATGAATAGAACTCCCGGTCTCACTAGCAACCGGTGCCACTTCCTCCTTAACTGTAGGAGGAGCCATCTCAGCATTCACTGTTTTCCTCAAACGACGTACCGCTCCTCGGGTCATGGGTGCCATCTGGTAAGATCGATAGTCACAAATAATATAATTATAACAGAAGCAAGCTAACTAAAGGAACCATCATGTAATTTGAGTACATTTTCGAAAGCCGATAAAGTATAAAAAATTTGATTTTTTGCCAAGTGTGAGAACGGATGGCTCAGAAGACAACCCAAGATTCATTCAAGCATACATTAGTGTGAATCATCTATGTTCTGTACATATGGTGTAGTATATGTTCTTATCGTATCTAGTATCTGAAGGACGTACGTAACAGAATCAAGATGAACTCACATAATGTAATACTAAGACATCATCTACTACTATATAAGATATAGTGATAGGTTGTCGTATCATCATTGCCGAGGGATGAGGGTCGGAAGACAGTCAACTTTATCTACGGCTACATAGTTTTTGCCTCGCCAGTCGAATGGCTGCAGGTACTATGTCCTGATCACCATGTCGTACCGTAGATCAAATGGAGCTGGAACTGGAGCCAAAATACAGTACTACTTCACCATGTCGTACCATTTTACTCTCTCCTCCTCCCCCCCTCAGGCGCTCTCACTCTCTCTGGCGCTCTCACACTACTAATCCCTATGTGTTTTAAGTGTGAGAACGTACGGATGGCTCAGAACACAACCCAAGATTCATTCTAGCATACATTAGTGTGAATCATCTATATTCTGTATACATATCATGTAGTATATGTTAACCTTATCGTATCTAGTATCTGAAGGACGTACGTAACAGAATCAAGATGAACTCACTAATGTAATACTAAGACATCATCTACTACTATATAAGATATAGTGATAGTTCGTCGTATCATCATTGCCGAAGGATGAGGGTCGGAGGACAGGCAACTTTATCTACGGCAACATAGTTTCTGCCTCGCCAGTCGAATGGCTGCAGAGAATATCCGTCACCATGTCGTACCGTAGATTAATGCAATTAATGGAGCTGGAAATATCCGTCGCTAACCGGTAACTAGTCCATCGCTAACTGAGATTGTCACATACATATATGTATATCACAGCTAGATGTATAGATATATACATCTATACAGAAGCACACAACTGATAGAACTCGCACTGTCCTTGAGACAGTGAACATATACACCATGAATCCAAACCCCATATATATTCACATTTACTAATCCAAACACCACCAAACTAATGGAACACCCAATATGGATAACACATTATTTAGCCAATATATAAACTCAAATGAATTTGAGAAGCAAAGCCACCCGCCGCCCCCGACCAAAGCCCGCCGCCCCAAGCCCGCCGCCCAGTAGTTCGGTTGCATATATATATGAAGAGTGCTTATGGGTGTGCGTCGGTTGTAAATAGCCCCGACGCAGCCGTCCCAAGCCAGCCGCCCAGCCCCCGACGTCGCCGCACCAAGCCAGCCGCCCAGTCCCCGACCCAAGCCAGCCGCCCAGCCCCCAACCCAAGCCAGCCGCCCAGCCCCCAACCCAAGCCAGCCGTCCAGTCCCTGACGCCCCCGCCCCAAGCCAGCCGCCCAGCCCCCGACGCCCCAACCCCAAGCCCACCGCCCAGTCCGCCGCCCCAAGTCTACCCGTCTCCCAGACCCCGACGCCCCCGCCCCAAGCCCACCGCCCAGACCCCGACCCAAGCCAGCCGTCCAGCCCCCGACGCCCCAACCCCAAGCCAGCCTCCCAGACCCCGACGCCCCCGCCCAGCCCCCGACGCCCCAACCCCAAGCCCGCCTACCAAACCGCGACGCCTCCGCCCCAAGCCCACCGTCCAGCCCCCGACCCAAGCCAGCCGCCAAGCCACGGACGGCCCAGCCCCAATCGCGCCGCCCAGACCCTATAACCGAGAGAGAGAGAGAGAGAGAGAGAGAGAGAGAGAGGGGTTACCTTCGGGAGAGAGAGAGGAGAGGACGCCGACGCCGACGACGACACCGACGCCGATTACCGAAGCCGACACCGGCGAGAGAGAGAGAGAGAGAGAGAGAGAGAGGAGAGAGAGTGAATTTGGGGGGAATACGAAAAGTTCCCCCCGTCGTTCTATTTAAAGTCTAGAACGTTTATTTAGCGACGGACGAGCGACTGGTAAAAAACCGTCGCCAATCGGTCACCTTTTTGGATAAGTGTCGACTGCACATCCGTCGCTAAGGCGTCGAAAATATGTCCCGCCAATTTTTTACACAATTCCTGCCAAAATAATCGACTGTGTAGCGACGACTAAAACTCCGTCGCTAAACACCGACACTCTAGCGACGGATGTGCGACCTTTCCTCCCCCTAAAATTAAAATAAAAATGACAAAGGATTGTAGTCGGTAAGCAGTCGCTGAGCGACCACGAAACCGTCGCTAATACCGACGGAATAAGTCCGTCGCTAATAATCCGTCACTAAATGAGTATATTTTGGTAGTATACCGTTTACCTTATCGCTATTGGTATCCCAATACCAATACCTTAAGTTGGTACCCTTTACCTTATCGATATTGGTATCCTTTACCTTATCGTTATTGGTACCCTTTACCTTATCGTTATTTGTTAACTGTCAATTCAATTTCAGTTATTCAAGGGAATTAGTTGACACATTCAGTGGATTTATCTCAGGAATAGGAAAACCAATCTCAGTCCTATTTACAGTTTAAGGAAAATAAAATCTACAAGGACTGTTACTCAAATAGACCACCTGTTGACTGATACAAGAATACCTATCATCAAAAGCCCCAAACTCGAGCCACACTCCAAACACTGACCCATTTGTGAAAATAGGACTGAACCTGTGTGGCATGGACTGATGCATGGTAGGTAGGTGACTAGACACTTGATGTTAGGGATTGATACTCAAGTATTTAGTCAAGTGACCTCAGGAACTGAACTCATATTCAATAGGGGACTGAACTAACCAATAAGCAATTTGGGGGCTGAATAATTGATTCAAAACTGATTTAAGGACAGGCTGGACATCTAAGTTGATAACTAATGTCGATGTGCAAGGGTGGAATAAACTAAAAAGGTAATCCTTCAACCAAACAATACCTAATCTATATGTCAGTCATGGGACTGAACAACTGAATACAAGACAAATAATAAGACTGGAACTAAATAAATGCCTGGACTGATATGAAGATATAATATGGACTGCAATATGCCAAGCAAGACTGATACACATAGTTGATACCAAATGGATATGGGACTGATTATTACACTGTGGTAATCCCCCAAACTGGACTATACAGTGGTAAATGCTAACATGTGGATCAAATGTGGACTGTTCAAAGCTCACTGACTGAACAAAGCTAAGGGATTGAATCGATATAAAGGCAATGGACTGACCTACTAAGAGACTAACAATGTATACATCACACTTACAAACTTGAGTATATATATATATATATATATACAACGACTGAAAAGTCATACATGGTTGATCACATATGGAATAAACAGCCCACACAAATACACACCCACAGTCCACTTAAACCACAAATCCCCCAATCAATATAACTACTTCTATTATACTCTTGTATGCTAGATTATCATACCAATGCTAAAGCTATAGCAAAGCACTCCTAAACTAAAGGTTAAAATTTGAATTTAGAGCATTGATGATCTTTGAGTCATTTTGACAAACACTTGGCGTGCATATCAATGTCTGTGTGTGTGTGTGTGTGTGTCCGTGTGTGTCCGTGTCTGTGTGTGTGTGTGTGTGCGTGTGTGTCTGTGTCCGTGTGTGTCCGTGTGCGTGTGTGTGTCCGTGGAAGAGGAGGAGAAGGAAGGAAAGGAGTTAGGTTAGGGTTTACCTGAGGAAGAGGAGGAGGAGGAGGTCAGATTGGGGGAGGAGGAGCTCGAGGAGGAGGATCTCGAGGAGGAGGAGCTCGTCGGAGGGGGAGGGAGTCGCCGGGGGGGAGGGGGTCGTCGGGGGGGGGGAGGGCACTGACAGAGGGGGAGGGAGTCGCCGGGGGGGGTGGGGGGGGAAATTAAAATTTTTTGGTTTTCGAGTGAGAGTGAGGGGGAAAGAAGGCAGCGGCGTGCCCTAAGTAAAATAACTTAGCGACGTCACGTGTTGACGTCGCTAAACGTCACAACCATGGCGACATATACTTATAATATGTCGCTGAACGTCGCTATTCAGCGACGTAGTATACTCCTGTCGCAGAACGTCGCTAGCCAGCGACGTTTTGCGACGTGTTTATAAAGAAGTCGCTACTGGCGACGTAATTTCTTGTCGTCGTTACATTACGTCGCTATTTGATGATATTTTAGTAGTGAGAGCTGCATGCTGATTTGGTCATCAATTGATTCAATTCCACTGTCCACAGTAGCAGCAGAAGATTAAGACAGAGCTGCATGCACAAAAAAGAGAAGACAAGAAGGAAAGAAAGTATAATATGCCTAAGATGGCTTATTTATGCATCATAGACTGATAGTACGATGCCATGTAGTATTAATTACTGTAACGCCTCAGATCCAGAATACTGGAGAGCGGGGGCGTACATAGCCAGCTACGTATATTGAAGTGCAACCCACCTCGCTATACGGTCACGGCTGTCTAGATCCATGAGGGTTTAACTACAAGCCAACAGTCTCCTATGTTCATGAACAAGCCTATTGTCTCAATCTCGAGAAAGCAATAATAGTTACAAGATGTCAGAGCACCAAATATATAATAGCAAGGCATCCCATACATTACATATTGGATGATCATGAAGCTAGTCGTACAAAATGTCAAAACTAGCAAGAGTTCAGTCATACATGATCAACCCTAGGATCTGTCAATCATGTTACAGCCCGTAGGCAGACAGTAAATAAAGGTGCAATACGAGCTAACACATGCTCGCCGGCTAAACGCCTCAAAAGAATAATTTTAAAATAAAGTGGAAGGACAAAAGAAACCCACTCGTTGCCAGGATTATACCTGGTGGTCACCATCTGGCTGGAAGACATGTGGATCCTCTGGAGCTGCTCCGATATCTGGCCACACAAAACCAGCTGGGTCAGACCCCAGAAAGAATAAGTGCCACAAAGGGGGCTTCACTTAGGAACTAAAACCAGCATATCACAATAGAGTATTAAAGATAAATAATAAATAAAGAACTGATAATAATAGAGATAACAACAGTAAACTGAGTACGAAGAAACCATTCAAGTAGTCAGGTCACAACCCTTAAACCAAACAATGACCGGGGTTGCATCCCTTCACCTGAATAGAAACCCGTCTCAAATACTATTGGTACAGTGAAGACAATAAACGAAGAGAGGACACAGAACTGCTCTGGGAGCCAGGTTACAATCCTTAAACCAAACAAGGACCGGGGTTGTAACCCTTCGCCTGAACAGAACTGGACCCCTGATCTTTATTGCTAAAGCCATTATACATAATTAATCATGCTGTTGAAGTAAGGTAAAACATGATGAGCATGGCAGGGGTTATAATAAGACAATAAACGAAGAGACGACACAGAACTGCTTTGGGAGTCAGGTTACAACCCTTAAACCAAATAAGGACCGGGGTTGTAACCCTTCGCCTGAACAGAACTGGACCCCTGATCTTTATTGTTAAGGCAAGCATAAATAATTCCGTCATGTAACAATCTTATACAGGATCGGGGCGAGACTAAGCTGGGCTAAATTCCATCCAATCAATCACGGCCAAGCAATGAGTACGGCTTGATACTTTAACTAACTAGGATTATCACAGGCCTAGTTACTAGCAAGATGCAGTGAGATTATCCCAATAGCCACAAGCCCTGCAGACCATCCGGTTATCCAGGTCGAATGTCCGTTTATGAAGAATGCAACACGTGATTGTGTGCTGGAAATGTGCCCTACTCGTCGGTAGGCTACAAGTCCACTGAATGCGCCCAGATAACGGGATTGTCTGTAGCTGAAAATCTCTTCATGCCTGCTGAATTATTCTAGTTAATTAGCCTTAGTCAATTTCAGTAGGTGCCCCTGACCGTGGTATTCAGGGGTCCCCGTCCTAGACATGATGCAAGACAGTACTGGTTTATTTGTACAAACACAATCGTCCACGGTGTCCAGGTCAATCATTCTTGTTAAGTCGTGTCATGTCATGTTAGCCGTCGCAACAGCAATTCGAGATAATCATGTCAGGTATACTTGTCATACCATGCCATGTTCAATTATTATTTCCAAATATATTGAATAAATTCGTGATTATCAAGTTCATGACAAAAGACGTAAGGACATAAAATGGGCGTAAAAATATAAAAAGGGTAAAGGTGTACGCCATAGGAACTCAAGTCTCTACGCGCGTACTACTACGCTAGACCAAGGGGCCTTCAAGCGTAAAGTGGCTTACGCTAGCAAGAGCAAGATAAGATAGCTCTACGCGAGCAAGGGTACATGTGGGTGGGGTTTTACGCTAGCTGGGCTTTACGCTCGTAAGATTTACGCACGCCAACTCTCGATCAAGGCTTTACGCGAGGGAATCTTTACGCGAGGGAAGCTTTACGCGAGGAACACTCGGCAAACTTTACGCTCGTGAGAGCCGGCTCGAACTAGAGATTTTATGCTAGCTCGATTTTACGCGAGCGGGAGAGTCCCGAGCGTAAAATCGATTAGCTCAGAGTAAAACGAGTACGCTTGGCACGCGATGCATGAGCGTAAAGGGGCACTACGCGAACACGTTATGACGTGAGCGTAAAGGGCTGAACAATATGCTGGCACATAATACGTGTGCGTAAAACTATATCTTCTCCATATGGCAAGGTCAACATGCATAAAAGCTCTGAACAAAAGAAAACTCCATCTCGGCCAGGACTTGGTGAAACCCGGCCATCCCAAAACCAAACTTGTACCAAATCATGAGGCCTACTACATGAAACTCTTAATTTTCGAAAACAAGCTATTTTAGTAGATCAAAATTAAGAAGATCGAAAATACTAGAAACTCAGATCTACAAGGGAGGAGCCATGGAATTTGAAAACACTAAATACTAAAGAGGCTTAGAATCTTGTGGAGAAGAAAATGGAACAATAAAATGAGAGTTCCTTCATGAAGCAAGTTACACTTGCCTACGGTGGGGGTTCTGTGAGGAAGAAGAGGAAGAACAGTAATGAGAAAATTGAATGAAGAAAGAGAAAGGTGGTTGGGGTTAATAAATGGAGATGGTGGTGGTAGGTAGGGGTTCTCCACTTGGTTCATGATGAACCAACTAAGCAAACCCAAGCCTAGCCGAACCAATCCCAAGGTGAACCAAGCAATGAAAATGCCAAATAAACCAAGCAGGAAGACATGCAATACGAGTCAAAATACGTAAAATACGTACACGTATACCAAGATACGTAATACGAACCACAGGTATTACAATTACACAGAGCAGCATGCACAAAAAAGAGAAGACAAGAAGCAAAGAAAGTATAATATGCCTCAGATGGCTTATTTATGCATTATAGACTGATAGTACGATGCCATGTAGTATCAATTACACACTTTCAGAGTCTCAGACAGCACAACAAGACAACAAGGGACCTGAACCAGGGCCATGAATCATGAAGAAATAATACACAAAAATTAGAATTTTTTTAATTAAATCAATCAATTACTGTAAACAAAATTAAATCGAGAGACTGGTTAGGAAAAATAAACTTATAGTGAGTGAGAACGGCCCCCTTTGAGAGATCTAGGTTAGAAATAACCAATATTTTAGACAACACAGCAAGGCAGCAAGGGACCTGAACCGGAGCCATGAATCATGAAGAAAAAATACACAAAAATTAGGGAAAAAATTAATTAAATCAATAATTTACAGTAAAATAAAAATAAAAATGAGTATTTCGAGTGACGAACGGCCCCCTTTGAGAGATCGAGGTTAGATCTCAAAGATGTAGGTCTAATCTTTACAGATCTAGGTCAGATGACTCCGATCTTTACAGATCTGGAGGATCTTTAGAGATCTAGGTCGGATGCAGACGAGATCAACCCTATAGGAGTCGAGAGAGGCAGCGGTGGGGTCTAGAGAATGGAAAGAGCAGTAGAGAGAGAGTGGCAGCGGAGGAGAGTGACGAGAGTCTCGACGAGAGCAGGAGAGAGAGAGAGACTCAGAGAGGGTTCTCGACGAGAATGGGGTTCTCCACTTCTCGAATGAAAGCGGCTGGTGGAAATGAATGAGAGCAGGAGAGAGAAAGTAAGCGGTGGACTGGGAATGAGAACATTTATATTTAGGATTTTTTGGGAGAGGTATTTTTGTAATTTACTAAATAAGAAATATAAATAAATCGGTTTTCCGTTCGGGTCGGGAACCGCTTTTCCAACCCGTAACCCGAACCGACAATCGTTCATTTCCCTTTCTAATAACCGAGTCCCCACCCGTTTGCAAAATAACCAATCCGAAAGTTCTAAACGGGTCGGTTTCGGTGGAAAAATCGAATTATGCTCATCCTAGCGGCACGGTCGCCTCTGGAGCACGATCGAGCCTAAGCGTATGTTGTTTTATTATTAACTCCTCCATTGGACGAAGTTAATCTGTTCAACTAAGTTGGTCATTTGGTCCGTTTAGCTCTTTCTCTAAGTCTGGATGGTCTTGCTGGACATGAGTAACCATCCTGTCTATCTACATGTGATATGTCTTTTTAACTGTCTTTTTTAACTGTCAACATACATGGACGACATAATGACTGACATTACTATTAAAAAATGATATCCAAACTGCAAGATATATGTAATGGTTATATATAGATCAGATAAAACTAAGACCGAGTGGTGAGAGGGGCAAAATCAAAAACTCATATTCTCGTATAAAGTTTAACGAACAAAAATATAAACATTCCCGAAGGTCCTAACTTAATTCATCCCTGGTTTTTTATTTATATGTTATTTATGTTTTCTAAAATCTTCTCACTGTCAGGGCTGACATAGGAAGTTTGACAAGACTTCGGACGTGGACAACCCTCCTCCATACGATAACCCCTCAGACCATTTGATTTCCATAGGACCGGTCCAGCTCCCCAAATCCAGTTTCAGGACTGGTCTTGAAGTCATGGGGGCCCAGGACGAACTTTCAAAATAAGGCCCCCATACATAATATAAAATATATTTGAAAAAAACTTTAACAAATATAGCTACAACCAAGGATTGAACTTAGAACCTTTGGTAAGGAGTCAAAGTATGTACTACTACACCACAATAACTTTGTGTCTAAAAGGGCCCAGGTATGATATATATTATTTCTATTTTGAGATACAAAATTATTAATATATTTATTTTAAACTATTTTTTGGGTCCCTCATGATCCGGGGGACCTGGACGGTCGACCTGGCCGTCCTGGGCCAGGGCCGGCCCTGTCCAGTTTAAACCTATATCTTTTCAATAGAGTTAAATGGCAATCAAAATTAGCTCCGGCTAAAACAACCCAACCCATCGCAGGTGAGGCCCTACTCACATCAGGGCTTCTAATTGGCTTAAAATAAATAAATAAATAAATAATAATTCCTCTAGTGCATATTTGCAGCATACAAAATTACAATCAAAGATTAAACAAGAATTTATTAATTTCTCAAACAAATACAATCAAATTTTCACCACCAACAAAGAAAAAAACAAGCATAATGAACCGATCATCACTCTCTTCATTAATTCTATCATCGTCGGTTCGCAGCCCGACAGTTCTTCCTTATCTCCCCATTCGTCCCAGTGAGAACTCCGACAGCGCCCATCCTCTTTATTGAGTTCTTGAACGCGTTCAAGAAATTCTTGGGATCTTGCAGCTTCCCCACAAGTTTGCTAGACCTCTGGTTGGTGAGGAGGGCCGCATCCGACTGGAACAATCCCTTGTTCTGCTTAAGGAGTGTGAAGTAGTTACTGTCGAAGCTCAGGCTACTTCCAGGATCCATAGGAACGGTGGTCGTGAAGTCCAACGTGTTCTTGCACTGTGTCCTCAGCAATGCAGCATAGTTTGCGTGGAGCGACGGGTCCGCGTCGCCCTTCCCGGTGAAGTTGTAGAGTCTGTTGATGACAAAAATGCAGTGACCTACTCCAATGGTGTGTGCTCCTGCACAATAGAGCCGAAAATTTCAAAGTTAATACTGATTTTTGACACAAAAATTTGGATATATAGTAACGTACTAAATATTAGCTTTCGAGAGTAGTCAGCAGTTTAGGGTTTACTGCAGTAAGTATATATTAGCTAGCTTTCAAGAATAAGTAAACACACCCCTAATTATATATGAATCAACACTAATATTCTTCTTCAACCATTGATCGGCACTACTAACCCGATAGAACGACGAGATCATCGGAACCGAGACCTTTGCTCGCGAAGTTCTGGACGAGCGTTGCGAAGTTATCGGCAGGAGATGGAATGTTGGCAAGGGCCTCCTGATCATTAGATATAGTGCCATCCCTTCTTCCTGTCTGGACTTCCCATAGAGATCCCTGGGACTGCCAATTATATATAGGACGCATGCATTGTTAGGAATTTATGTGTATACCTATGATTCATATTGAAACACTTAATACTACTTGTACTGTTGTAGATATATTATACCTGGAAAGAAACCGAGTCCCTGGCGGCCAAAGCGACTATGTCGGCACACGAGACCGTGCTAGGGCAGGCTTTCTCGAGCGCAGACTTCACGTCGTCGATAACCTCGTAGCCTGCTATCGACAAGTTCGGGAAGGCGTTCTTTTCGGCGCTGCGATTTGGAGAGTCGATCAGAATCGAGGCATCGCAACCCTGACCATACCAAACATCCAGTGGGGTCAATGGAAGAAGACTGAATCAAATCAGTGGTGTTCTTTTTAGCAGTGTCAATTGGAGAGTCGATCAGCATCGAGACATGTTGCAGGGCCGTTTTTAACATTCTAAGGATCCGTGCAAATACTAAAAAAATCACTCTAAACAAAGATATTTTTCTAACATTCTAAACATCGTGATGCTCTGCAGTTTCTAAAAAAAATAGGGAGACCTAAATCTAAAAATAAAGATTTTTATATTAGTAGTATATACGGAGGGGATCCCTAGATCTTAAAATGGAGATTTCCTATTAGTAATATTTACCGAGGTTGGGAATTATCTCTACCCAAGTGGTTGAGGTGGGAGGCATCCACCCCATCCACGTACTCGGATTCGAATCGGAGTGGGACCCAAGAGGCATGCAACACAACACTTGTAGTACAAGTCCCCTAGCATGTATGCCGAGCATTCCAAAAAATATATATATAAGGAGAATAAAAATTTGTTGCACAACTTGCACATGTTCAGAAACGGTACTGAAATGTTGCTTACCCTGACGAAGCAATCGTGGAAGAACATCCGGAGCAACTTTGCGGGCAGAGTCAAGTCGCTAGCTACACGGTTCCAGACGATGCTCTGCACGATCTGCTCGGCCTGCGGGCAGCTCTTCTTGTAGAAGTGATTCTCGAGACCTGCAGCATCTGCCTGAGCAGAACTGCCAAGAGTCATCGCCAGGACAAGAAGCATGGAGATTATTTTCCTGGACTCCATTTCGATCAAGAACAAGCAAATGGCAACTAATAGCTTTCCTTAATTTGTTTTGAGTTCTTAAGAGTTCCGAGTGACTCAGTATTTATAGCAAGATTATGACTATGCACCCCTTCCTCATATGCAACTGGACGCAAAAAACAAGTAAAAGAAAGAAATGGCTGGTCTGCATTGTTAGAGTAGTTGAAGAAATCGTCCTTGTCAAACTCAATATATATATACAACTGAATATTTTGAAGCTCTTTCTGTTCAATTTAATATTTGTCAACGAGTCTACGAGTTGGTGTGTGATGCTTATTGTCACACTTGTATCGATGGCAACAAAATGTCAGTTCTTTGAATGTATGAGTATGACATATGAATCTGATTATGTTACTAACTGATTAATAGAACTTTAATGTATAAGGAAAGGTTCACAACATAACAATGATTTCATATTACAGATATATTTAGAATAAGTAATACTGAGTTCGACTACATAAGCTCAAATAAGAAATAAAAATATGAATGTGACTAACATTGAAATTGAAAGTATACAAAAATGATTTCTTTAGCACCTTGAAAAATTAAGAAATTAGATGCATGTAATCCAATGTATTTTCATGGTCGACTTTTAAAAATTAAGAACTCATTCAGCCATGTATGGACTTCAGCATATAAGTTTGCATATACCGAAACTAATTCAATCAAATGTATGACAGGTGTCGGAGTGGGTGGAGTTCCCAACTTTTGTGGAGAATACATTGGAGTACGACGAGCGTCATCCGTGTGTCGGAAAAGTTCGGGGAGTGCATAGTCGCCGTATATTGAAACATATATGATAAGCAAATATATGATTGAATTTTCATCTTTGACTTTGATCATATATTTATGATTATATCCTTCATATATTGACTTTTCATATAATTGGACTTTCAATTTATAAATATATTATTTATATATATTGGACTTTTCATATATATTGGATTCTATATATAGATTTCCAATATATGGTAACTCTAATTCATATAAGGATTTATAAAAGGTTGATGCATGTAAGTTAAACTTTTGAGAGAGATACAGGGATCGGAGGCTAATCGTGAAAAAAAGATGGTTTCTGTTAAATCTTCTCCATCTTGTTATTCAAAGTCTATAATTGGGTTTTCTTCAAAGATCGGTATATTTCTTATTCCAACAGCGGAGGGTTTTCAGGGTTGGACTTCGTATATTTCTTATTCCAACAACAGAGGGTTTTCAAGGTTGGACTTCCGTGGTTTTTTTCATATGGATTTTTTACTTTTTCTACGTAAAACTCGCTTGTGCCTGCGTTTGGTTAAAACTCGCTTATGTCTGCGCTTCGTTTTTTTGTATGATTTTGGTATTTGGTTTTGTGTGATTTTCGTCGGTTCTCCCTCAGCTTCTTGATTTGGGAGAACGGTTTCAGCGTTTCGTTCCCAACAACACGAAACCAACATGGAGATGATGGAAACATAGGTAGAACATCAGTTTTAGTGTGTCCATTATATGTATTTTGCAGTGTCCATATTTCGGTCCGATACGCGTTTCAGTACCCATCAAGTGTGAAAGGTTCAGAATTTGGTACAGACTTCCGGGAATTACTTACTGTAAGGACATAGCTAATTGGGCCGGATATACAATCTTTTTCTCTATTTTCTTCTTCCTGGCAATAGCAAGGAACATAGGGATGCGGAAACATTAAAGAAGAAAAGTTGTTGGTTCTGCCTGCTGGATACAGTTATGAAAATTACATTTTTATATCTACATTAAGAAAAATTTCCCACCAACCTAATGCAGACTAAGAACTGTAAAATATATCTACCAACTTCAAATATTGCTACATGGAGCGCTCATCCATATTTCATCCAAGTCTTCTCATAGGAAAGGGTCAATTCCTATATAATAACACTTCATATAGAAGTTGACAGTTCCTTTGTTAAAATTTTCAGTCGAGATCATTGGCTACAGTATGTAAACCAGTTAGGAACAAAGAAACTATTGTAAACATATTTATGTTTTTAATGCTTAACTTTCTTTTGTACATCCAAGTACAAAAAAAAAAAAAAAAAAAAAGGAAAATTCTAACACCACACTGATCTACAGCTATCCATGGTTGCAAAGAGTCTAGAATTTTTCCACTCTGTTACAGTTGTATTTAGTGGTGAAAAAACCGTGTTTAGGTTTTAGCCCCACATCGTCCACTTCATTGTTCTTATATTAATTCCTCTTCCTTCCTATCCTGCGAGTTGCTGTGGACTGAGACTGTGGGTCACATGTGCGTACCGTTTCCTTGTTTGGTTAGGTTTGGTGTTCATTCTATTTTTTAGACAAAGCTAAGTTCGGATCAAATCTTCCAGAACTGTGTGCAGTGACTACCATTGCTTGGCTCGGTCCATGTTTGTTCTATTTTTTTTAGACAAAGCGAAGTTCGGATCACGGCCTCCCAGAACTACTTGGTTCAGTTCGGTGTTCATTCTATTCTTTAGACAAAGCTAAGTTCGGATTACTCTTGAACTTCAGGAACGGATTTACTGGTGGGCTGAGGTGGGCTCCGCAACCCACGAGTCCTCCATCTCTCATTTCTCAAGTCTCTCTCTATAAGGATCGATGTTCATCCAAAGGTCCTGAATCACCCCACCACCACAGGCACCACGAGTCTCCCCTCTTGTAAATTCCATTTGCCTAATTGTCTGCTCATTTTTTTTTAATCTCAAATGTTAAATTGACATTGTCAATTCCAAATTTCCATGGTACATGGTAGAGATCCTAGATTCCTAATCCCATTTTGCTTGATCTACTTTTTTTTTTCCATTGTTATTCAGGAGGATTTGAAACTTGGCCGAGTGCAGCCAGGGGCGGATTTACTGTGCTGCGGCAGTGCAGGTATATTATCAAAAAACCACTTCATTGAATTCTTGAATTGAATCCTTGAAGAATATGAAATTGATAATTGATTAATGATATGATTCATGTTAATTGTTAAGTGTTTGATTCTATTGAGTATTTGAGTTAATAGTTAAAGAATATGGATTTGTTGCCAGTTGTTGGTGAAATGATTCCTGGATTTGAGTTAATAGTGAAAGAAATTGATTCCTGGTGAAATGATTCATGTTAATCTAGTAGTTCTTTCCTTTGTTCAGTAATGTATTTGTTGCTATTGCTACCACTACTTGCTTCCAGTATCAGTGGTTTGCATTTCTTCAAGTTTGAGTACTTACTTTTCGGGTATTACTTCTAACCAAAGCCCCAAATTACTAATCCAAGAGTATTCAAGCCCCACATTAATTTGAAAACTAAACTTGAACCAAGAAAGCACATTAATTTGTCATTAGGTCTCTAGATACATACTACTATTCCAATTTCATTGCTTTCTTTCTATTTTATTAGGATGGAAAATCAAGAAAAAAAACAAGAACTATTTTTTCGTTCTTCAAAAAGAAACTTGGAAAAGAAACATCAACAATTGGAGCATCTTCCGGACGAAAACTATTTTTTCATTCTTCAAAAGAAACTTGGAAAAGAAACATCAACAATTGGAGCATCTTCCGGCTCCAAATCTACTCTTGATCCTACGACTCAAGTAGAAACATCAATGATGGTTGATGTTCCTATGATTACTATAGAATCTCAACATCCTGCAAAGATTTCACGGATTGTATTTAATGAGAATGAACTTGAACGAGATCCTGCACTACGTATTCCAATATGGAAGCATCTTGTTTATAATCAAGATGAAGTTAGATGTATTGTTGGAATTATTCAATAATTAAGGGGCCACACATGTAAAATTAATTGTGCTTGGGCTATCTAAATAATTAAGCCAAATTAAAGTGGTATATTTGGAAATTGGCTTAAGGGTATAATTGTCATGGAATTAATGTGTAGTTACCGGAGATAATTCTAATTTGATGAGGGGCCAAATTAGAAATATCAACACATATATAAAATATGTGTATTCATTAGGTTATGGTCCCCAACTTATACGGCCACCAAAGAGAAGGTTCTCTCTTTTTCTCTTCTGCATCCCCATCAACAGAAAGAGAGGGACAAAGGATTCGGATTCACCTTTGTCATTAAGGGTCGTAGCAAGTTGGAAGATCGAACCCAATAAAGAGTCGATCGCTTCAACATCCATCAAGCCAAACAATGGATTCAGGTACGCTTCCGCAATCAATTTAATTTATGTTCTTCATCTCATGAATCGACAGGGTACAATAAAATTTCTAACAAGTGGTATCAGAGCCTCCTGTTTGATTTATGAGGTCGAAGTTTAGAATCCAATTTTTTATTTATTGTTATTCAGAAACCCTAGATCTTCGATCTAATTTAATTTAGGGTTCTGATTGATCTATCAAGATCCACAAATTAAAACCCTCTTTATGTATACTGCTGGTTTATTTTATATATAAATCAAATCATTGTTTTTTTTTATTGTTTGGGTCCGGTATTTATCTTTGGATCTGTTAGGAGTTAATTTAGGTATTGCTTTGTGGTTTTATTTGGTAAGACATGCTATTTCTTGCTTCTTCCGGTCACCGATCTACTGATGGTCATCAATATTGCAACTTCTGTTTATGGGTCTTTACGGATTCTAGCATGTTACTATCACTTCTGTTTAAGTATCAATATTACAACTTTTGTTTATGGTTACCAATTGTTTATGGTCATCAATATTGCAACTTCTGTTTATGGGTCTTTACGGATTCTGGCATGTTACTATCAATTCTGTTTAAGTATCAATATTGCAACAAAAGGTGATAGTTTCGAATATAAAGAAATTATTAGCATGGAAAGCTTTGATTAAGTATCAATATTGTATAAAACAGATTCAGCATTTTCTTTATGGTATTGTTATTGATTTGGATTCAGAAATATAGTTTTCGATAAATTCATGCAAAAACAAATTCACATGCATATGATTAAAGGAGATATCTTTAAGATATATGATTGTTTTTCAAATTAAAATTAGAATTTTGTCTTCAATGCATATATTTGACCTTCTATAGATTATTCTATTTAAAGTAATCCTTATGCATTATTTGATATTATCTTTGGATGCATATCCTCCGTAGATTATTTCATGAATTTTGTTATAGTGATAATATCCAATTTTGCCAAATTGAAATTCATGATTATGCTTTTGATTACTTTATTTGAGTAATAATCTTATGAATATGCATGTATATAAAGTTTTGGACATGATTCAATTTTGTAAAATTTAGTCAACATTAATTTTTGGTACCTTTTATGACTAGCAATAGTTGTCCAATATTCTAAGTAGACTCATTGAAACAATATGTCGCCAAAGTGACCTCTCTTGCGTAGATAGTCTACGAGGGATGTCGGATGTTTGTGTGTGTATATTCATGCGGGTATTAGCCGGCCCCAAGGAAGGTTAATACTTGGCCGAATTGCACACATACTTGTGGTGATAAATGTGTGACAATTATACAGTTTACATGTGAATAATAACCCGATCCAAAGATAGGCTTATTATTTGACATGACTTATTGTCAACGTTTGATCACTACACCAAGAGTACCACTTGTAGTTAATATCACTGTCCAAAGACTTGATATTAATGATGTACTAGGTATCTTGAGATGGGGTTCACCATTATTTGAATTTGTTTGACTATATTTTACTCTTTGGTTATTAATTAGAGCATGTCATTTTTGTTGTTTTGTTTTCTTTACAGTTAATGTTGTTAAAATATCTGCCAATAAAATTTTAATTTTCATGTTTAATGGGATAAACTTTAAGGGCAAAATGAAAATGAATACATTAGCTGCTAAGGGTCCAGCTCAAAAGAAACAATAATATAAAACTAAGGGTTGTTCTTTTGTGATAAGGCAGGACCCATAAGGAAGAAATGTACAAAGTACCACGCATGGCGTATAAAAAAAAGTACATTTCTTATAAATTTAGTATGTTCTGAGGTTAATTTAGATTTAGTACCTAGAAACACATGGTGGTTAGATTCTGGTGCTACTACCCACATTAGTGTTTATAGACAAGGTTGTCCGAGCTACCGAAACCCAATTAATGGTGAAATATACATCTATGTGGGTGACGGCAAATCGGTAGAAGTAAAAGAAATAGAACATTTTAGGTTATTTTTAGGAATCGATTATTATTTGGATTTGATAGACACTTTTATTGTACCGTCTTTTAGACGAAATTCAGTTTCAGTTTCCTTAATGGACAAATTTGGTTATTATTGTTCATTTGGAAATAATAAGTTTAGTCTATCTTTAAATCCAAATATTATTGGTAACGGTTCTTTTAAGATTTATTATAACCTATATTTACTTGAAACTATTGCATCTTAATACAATGAAACCTTGCAAGTGGAGTCATGTGGTACTAAACGCAAAATTAACAATAAATGTTTTTAGCCTCATTATGACATAAGCGATTAGGTCACATCTCTAGAAATAGAGTTGAACGACTTGTGTCTAATGTGTCACGACCCGCACCCGCTTTTCGGATACGAAGCGTGTCCAAGCCCAGCCTACGTCGTAGTGTCGGCAGTAATACGCTGTCTATACTCAAGTCACGGCAATCTAGAATCACGGGAAAACTATATCTCATCCACAGAAATAATCATGTCACAGTCAAGATCAATGAAAAGATATGAACTGAATAATAATGAATAAACTGAATATCAATAATCACTGTCACGTCCGGTGGACACAAATCCACTACCAATAGACGGAAAAATAGAAGAATACATGGAGTAACTAACTAAAATAAAAACTGCTAATCTAGACCACCTCAAGTGCAAGCGATGCGATCTGATGCTGGCTCAACCCTCTGGTCTGCTCCTAACTCAAACTCGGCTAACCTGAAAAGATCATCAGGTCCTCAGAGGACTAGCAAGATACATAAAAATGAGCATTTCTAACAGTTTATTATGCATGGAGAAAGATACAGAATAAACAAGTAAAACTGAGCAATGAATAAAGCACGAATCTATACACTGTCTACACATAGATGAACTGCCGAACAAGAAATAGAGAACTCATGTCAAGGTGTCAACGGATAACCGAAACGAATACTCAAACCCTCGTCCCTAGCGTGGAATCACAGGTTTGAACTACTAATCCTCGTCCCTAGTGTGGACTCGCAGATTAACATCACCCTCGCCCCTAGCGTGGACTCGCAGGTGTAAACTATATACTACTAACCCTCGTCCCTAGTGTGGACTCGCAGGCTAGCATCTACTACTAACCCTCGTCCCTAGTGTGGACTCGCAGGCTAGCATCTACTACTAACCCTCGTCCCTAGTGTGGACTCGCAGGCTAGCATCACCCTCGTCCCTAGTGTGGACTCACAGGTGTGGACCAATAACTACTAACCCTCGTCCCTATCGTGGACTCGCAGGTTAGCTTCAAGGTTCAAGACAAGGAGGCACGACTTAATCAAGGCACGAGCAATAAGACACAAGGCTAACTGTGAACACGGTCTACAAATCAATGATACCAATATACGAACAGGATATGAAAGATACATATCAATGATATGAGAAAAACTGGATAATAAATAACGACAGTGCATGTAAATAAAGCTGTGTAGAAAGACAAGTTATACTTGCCTTAGGTCCTGAGCTGCTGGTACGGGTCAATGTATTGAGTCAAGTCCAATTAACATGTTTAATAATTCATGATGGTCAATGCATGGTATTGGAAAACTAAGTCAAAGCCAAATTATTCTATGCTTGTGGTTTACTTAGAGGTTACCCATATTACTACATAAAAGTGTATATATATATATATATATATATATATATATATATATATATATATATATATATATATATAGCCCATTCATATGCACAGCTGGTATTTGGCACTAATTCCCATCTAACCCATTAGCTAATCGGTACACAGGCTAGAACCTGTGCACCATTCCACCCACATGGCAACTCTGAACTTTATGTACTGAACTGCCTATCACTCCCTAATTCCAATTTCTTATCTGAACTTCAACTCCTCTCTTAATTTCCTGTATACATATGTTAGGCTACCATCTATAGTCATAAAATATATTTATAATGCACTCAAATAGCATCCCAGGTTCAATGATAACCCAATATATATAATTCCTTTTCTCTCCTATCGGAACTAACTATCCTATCCTCTCCCTCTAACTACTAAAGCTGAACCCAATGTCCAGGACTGCACATATATATCAGTTTGGCACCACCTCCTACTCTGTTATCAGGACTGCAGCCCCTCTCCATTCTTATGTGACTCACTGATGTTGTCAAATCCATTACTAGTTTATATCTTATACTAGATATCTGGCCTACTCGTGTATACTCATGGGTACATGCCTGTTTATGCTACTACAGCCGGGTGGGATTGATACTTAGTAAAGGAAACTAATTTACTAACCACTGATTTATACACATCATCTAACCACCAACAAGGTCATGATAGGGTCTGATACCTAAAGTATCAGTCAAGGTCACACCAATACTCGAGAGACAGTTACTCCCAAGTGTTCTCAGCCATTACCTCTTTGTTCTTTCTCAAATTGGATATGCAACTCTAGAATAGCAGACAGCCCTACACCTCATGATGAACACCATTTCGAGTTCCAAACTAATCATCAGGTGGAAGCACTTCACCATGAAGACATGGTCAACCAACAAAATGTGAATTTATGGATAAGCATTATACCATGAAGACATGATCCCACAAGGATGTGAATTAAGGGATCAACATTTAAGAAAGCAAAATTTTATGACCAAAATTGATGAAATCCAGATAAGGAAACAGAATCACATATGCAATGAACATCAATTGTAAAGAGTGAGGTATTAGTTCCTCTACAAAGGACTTCTAGGATAACAAATGTGCGGGAACAGTATCAACTTCCTACTGTAGAGGATGAGTCCTTCAGTCTTGAATGGAAGACAGAATTTAATGCCACAAAGCTTACCTAGATTGATACGCTCTCAAAATAAACAAGCTACAAAGGTACATAATTCCGAAAAGACCAAAAGATTAAGTATTTCAAGGCTAGGGCTATTCAATTAATTGGACCCAACTAAATATCTTAAACATGTTATTAAGAATACATCAATGAGATATCAGTTGAAATCTGGAAGCAATGATATCACTAGAAGAATAAAGTTCTACTTTGTATATATGCAAGGTCAGTCGTACAATTACATTGAGCTTGAACTTCAGGGTAATCATATTGCCGTCCCGGGAAAAATTCAACTACAGAACTAATATGATTAAGCAATGATGTGCACAATTTCCTACATATAGACTCAGAGCATCCCTGGTACAACCTCTACATCCTAGTAATCGATATTGTTTCCTGCAATCCCTTAGACCCCTATACCCGGTAGGTTATTCATGGCACTCTGCCTATGCCATATGGGTATTGGCATATCCTATGATACCTACTGTTATCTACAGTTCTCTGTTCCAATATTGAGCGAGTTATCAACGACTCGGGTTACCTGCATCAAGAGGTACCAAGGCTTGTTTATATCTGATATTCAAAACCAAGCCATGTAGTTGGTATTAAACCAGGTACCCACTGATACTAGGTTGCCCCTAATGGCAAGCATGCTCACCTACGGAAGGGCTTAAGACTCTTGGGGAAAATGAAGGAAAGAGGAAGTACCTACTACCAGTTCTGCAAGGTCAAGAAGGGAAAGGTATCCTCACGAACGACATAGCCAGATACAAGATTGATACATCCAAACTGATCACATAAGCTAATGCTACCTGCATGTCACGCCCCGATTCCGTAGAATCGATAGTCGTCCCCCGGACGTGATGCCGTGCAAGCCTAAGTTGCGCTTGCACAAGGCATAGTCATAAGGTTATCCGAAACACAACAACAAGAGAATGCGCAGAGTAAATTGAACACACATTATAGAGAAGGAAATTTAAGCTTTATTGATAATGAACATCATTTTACAGACTCGATACAAAGGGGCCGCGCGGGCTTTTTACTTACAAAATGAACGTCGACGAGATAGCCATTCCATACATTTTATCCCTTGATTACAACCAGCATTACAAAACCACATGGGATGACGGGAAGTCGCTCCATCTGTCTTTTTGGCCTTCGATAGCGGAGTCTTCAAAAGAGGTTGGATCCAAACTTCGGCCGCAAGGACGAAGCTTCAAAACACACGAGCGTAGCCTCCCTTCACGCGGCACGCTCCTCCTGATTTATCGCACCTGTAGAGAGAGAGCGAGGATCAGTACAATCAATATGTACTGGCGAGTGGCTAATTAGTTTCCAGGCTCTCATTTGGTTCAAGAGTTTAGATAAAATTTACACAACTTGCTTTTCGTGATCTTTCTAACCATCCTAGGTAATTTCATACGAAGCATTTAACAAAACATAACCCAAGTAAGTTACACCAGAATTTCCCTCGGCAGAGCGCGCAGATGAAGGAGGTCAGCCACTCACCTTAGTATTTACTTGAGGCGAGAAACTGGTTGGCCGCGCTAGACGTTGCCTACGCGATCACCTGAAATTGCACAAGCAATCGATTAGAACACGGTGTTATTCAAGAAAATTCGATATGAATGCGAAGTTCGAAATGTAAGCCATAAAAACTATCGAAAACATTCACGAAAATGCATTCAGAAAACAAAGCCAAAACCAACGCAAGCGGCGTGAAAAGCAGAGCAACGGGAGGTCTCTCCCGACTCAGCCGCAGGGTCAATCCTTGAGGCGCAGCCCGCTGAATATGGGACTTGGTTCCGAAGAAGCCATTCCATAACGGGGAATGGATCTTAATTCAACCGTTCCCATTCGATCGATTCGATCGATCCCGACCTATCGGTCCCGATCGAGTCGATAGCGACAGTGTTCCTTTCTCGCGCACCCCGTGGACGAACAACGGGGCACGATATAGGGATGGGGCACTACACTGCAGCCCCACTCTTACCTATCCCTCCATCTCCCTACAGTCAATAATACGTATAAAACCTATATGCATATATAATCTATGTACAACACAACAATTCTCAGACTTCCATATACAGGGATTTGTATATATAATTGTCATTAGAGTAATTCGTGTATTCTTCTACAGATTTCGGATACATACCATAGTTGATGGTATCGTAGGATACGACTCACTTATGGTATTTACCTGCCATATTATTTATCTGCTCTGTTGCCTATTGTCAACCATTGACATAACTAGTACACAACCCACGTTTCTTCCCCATAGATTCCTTTTAGGCATTATCACGAATACTGATCTTACAATTGATGACAGAAAACCTAACTAAGGATTCGAGAATCAGACGAGTGGTAACAGTGGTACGAATTACCGATTGTGGAATCGACTGCTCCTCTGCTCCTCTTTGGTTTGATCTTGCGGCTGATGAAAATTGACTTCTAGGGTTCTCCCGAGGGTCGTCCAATCCCTCAAATATATATATAGCTCGTTTTTGATAAGCCTGGGGGTGATGGAGAGATTGGAGAAAAGATTTAAACTGATTTAATTTCGAGCAGATGTAGCTTAGAGTACAAATCGAATTCCTATCCAGAGTCGGTTAAAAGGATATTTGAATTTGACTTTTGCAGTAAAGTCCCTGTAATTTCAGGCATTTACAAGCCCATAAAAAGTCTATCTAAACATATGTGGCTACATCATGGGTCCCTCTTTATACTTGAATGTTTTGCACGAAGCCCCCTGAAATTTCACTACTTCCTATTTGGTCCTTCCATTGCGTTTAAAATAAAAGATATCACAATAAATGAGACATAAAGAAATTCTTCTTAGTTAAATAAAAGAAAAAAATTCTGGTCAAGGGGTTGACATGATGAGATTTGGATTTTATTAACTTTAGACTTTAATGTCTATATTAATGTGTAAAGGAAATACAGACCAAAGTTCAATTGTAAGCAGCTACTTTATTGTCTATGCTGAAAAATCAAGGGGTTAATAATTATACGATCCCACACAAAAGAAAATTTTGAGACGAGAAGTGTAATAGTTTTTGAGGATGTTGAGTTTGGGGGAGAAATAAAGTCAGGATCATTGTCTTTGAGAAGGAATCAATTACGATTCCTACTATCACTTTTGACGATGTGCAGGATTCTATACCTGTCATGATCAAGAAGTGAATTCGGAGCCTCAATAAGATAATGTTGAATTACCTCTATAAGTCGTTGTTGAGATACCTTAACAACGACAACGTAGCGGCACCCCATTCGAGATAAGGTAATTATTCCTAAGGAACAAACTGAACAACCTCAAGAACAGGTAATATTAAGATAGTCCACCAGAGAAAGGAGAAATATAATTTCGGATAATTTGTCATATTTCTCTAGGAACGTGAGGAAGACTGTGGATACTGGAAGATGATCTAATCAACTTCCGTCAGGCCATGAAAAGTTTCAGTTCTCAAAGTAGATTGATATAATAAATAAGGAGTATAAGTCCATGCAAGACAATAAAGTTTAAGAACTTATCCCATTACCAAAAGTTATGAAGTCCATTGGTTGCAAATGGACATTTAGAACCAAGAATGATTCGAAGGGTCATGTGGATAAGTATAAAGTACGTCTTGTAGCTAAAGGATTTACTCAAAAGGAAGGGATTGATTTTAAAAAGACTTTCTCTCCGCTTTCTTCGAAAGACTCTTTTAAAACAAGCATAGCACATGTTGCACATTTTGATATTGAGTTACATCAAATGGATGTCAAAACGGCATTTCTCAATAGTAACATTGACGAAACTATTTATATGGTGCAGCCAGAAAACTTTGTGTCAAAAGATCCAAATAATATGGTTTACAAATTGACAAAATCTATTTATGAACTCAAGCAAGCTTCTCGTCAAAGGTACTTCAAGTGATTATCTCGTTTGGTTTTGAGATGAACACTGTTGAAGATTGTGTGTATCACAAGTTCAGTGGGAGTAGAAATAATTTTCTGGTTTTGTATATTGATTAAAGTATTTAATGCAAACCAGGTGACACCTCTCGTTAAAGGAGAGACAAATTCGGTCTCAAACAAGTGCCCTAAGGTTAACCTTAAAATTAAGAAAATACAATAGATTTTTCTTTCATGATCAGTTGTAGGGAGTCTAATGTATGCTCAAGTATGTACGCGTCAGGATATTGCGTACATATTAGGATGTTAGGCAGATATTTAAGCAAATATGGATGGATCATTGGATAGCAGCCAAACTACTTAATTAATTAATAGAGAACAAGAAATTATATGCTCTTTGTAGGAGATCGGATAATTCTGGAGATCATAAGGTATTCCGACTCCGATTTTGTTGGATGCCAACACAGCAGGAGATCCATATTAGGTCATGCTGACTAATGGAGATATATTTTGAATGAGTGTCAAACATGCACTCATAATTTCTCCACCATGAAAGCAAGGTTTATAAACATGTTGTAGGGTATCTATTCAGGGAATATGGTTGCGAAATTGTCACAAGGCTGCACCTACAGTACGGTATTGAAAGACCACATAAAATTATGGTGTGACAATAAATTAGCAGTACTGTATTCTAATACCAACAGAAACTTGTATAAGTCAAAGGATATTGACATAAAGTTTATAGTTGTGAAGGAAAGAATTCAGAATGGTTATATTGTCCATATAGCACATTAGGACAAACTCCATGTTAGCGGATCCGCTCATAAAAGCATTATCACCCAGGGTCTTTCATGAGCATACTGCTCATATGGTGTTAATTAAGAATATGGCAATATAGTGGGAGTTTGTATTTTATGAATTTAGGTGTTATTTGGTTTTGGACACATTTATGTATTAAAGTATTTTGGATATTTATCTGATCAGATATATGAAAATTCAGTTCATTCTGTTTTCATTATGTTAAAGTATTGATCTCATTAAAGTTAAGGAGGACCAGTTGGAAATAGACATGTATTGATCACATTGCGTGTAATTTCCATGCTACGCATCCATGATTGGTCTATGTCGTTTAGCTATATTGGTATATGTGACCATTGATGGTTTAGTTACGCTATATGTGACGAATGCCGCTTTGATCCTATGTTGATATGGTTAATGGACGAGATTGTCCGGATATACCCTAAGGATTAAGATAGCAATTTATGAGCTCACTAAGGTTAACACAATTATAAGGTTACATATGTGGCCCAGTGGGAGATTGTTGAAATTATTCAATAATTAAGGGGCCACACATATAAAATTAATTGTGCTTGGGCTATCTAAATAATTAAGCCAAATTAAAGTGGTCTATTTGGAAATTGGCTTAAGGGTATAATTGTCATGGAATTAATGTGTAGATACCGGAGATAATTCTAATTTGATGAGGGGCCAAATTAGAAATATCAACACATATATAAATATGTGTATTCATTAGGGTTATGGTCCCCAACTTATACTGCCACCAAAGAGAAGGTTCTCTCTTTTTCTCTTCTGCATCCCCATCAACAGAAAGAGAGGGACAAAGGATTCGGATTCACCTTTGTCATTAAGGGTCGTAGCAAGTTGGAAGATCGAACCCAATAAAGAGTCGATCGCTTCAACATCCATCAAGCCAAGCAATGGATTCAGGTACGCTTCCGCAATCAATTTAATTTATGTTCTTCATCTCATGAATCGACAGGGTACAACAAAATTTCTAACAGTGCTTATATAAAATAGTTAAGCTGTTGTCTCATAGTCTAAGATGCTTTGGATTGATCTTTAACTCTTAGCTCTTTATTGTACTGACTTATTTTGGAGCACTTCTTAGCTCTTTATTTATATTGGTAAGCAACAAGTGAGCTTTTTTTGGTTGAAGGTAGTTGGATCATTTTTTATTTATTGTACATGTATGAATATAATTGATTTTTAGTTTATTGCTTACCCTTAATGTCCCTTATACTAGCAATTTTATTGCTTACCCATAATGCCTCTTACTCATAATGGATGATGAATTCTCATTTATGATGGCAATTAGAGATACTTGGGGTTCAAAAATCATCTTCATCAATTTTACGTTCAATCCAGGGTAAATTAAAATCATGGCTGCCCTTGCAGAACTGTATGCAGTAACCACCATTGCTTGCTCAGTTCAGTGTTCATTCTATTTATTAGACAAAGTTAAGTTCGGATCACTCTTACAGAACTACAAAGCTAAGTTCGGATCATTCTCCTAAAACTGTGTGCAGTGACTATCATTGCTTTGACGAAAACTACAAAGCTAAGTTCGGATCACTCTCCCGAAGTCGGTTGAAGAAAGGTTTTACTTCTAGGAGAAAAATAATTTTCTTCGTACCCTGAATACAAGGTAACACTAATTTTATTGTCTTATTTTTTATTATGTTTACAGTAAAAACAAAAAAAGTATAACAGCTACTACACTTGTAACCTAAATAAACTAGTAAGACAATAAAAACAAACAAAATATTAAAGGGCTATTTTTTTCACTTATAAGTGAATTTCACTTATTCAATGTGGGACCTCACTTATAAGTGAATTTGGTCCCAATAAGTATGTCACTACCCGTTTTCGCTTTTCAGGGTACAACTATATGGCCAAGTCCAACCTACACCGCAGCATCAGCGGTAGTAAGCTGTCTAAACCTCAATGTTAATCTTAAAACCAAAAACAATTTTTGATCACAAAATTATCTATTTGCCCATTCACAATAATTATTTTATTTACAAATCCATAATACATTAAAATGACATTTGGGAACAAATTCGCTAAATATTAAATTCAAGAACTATCTAATCTAACTAGAATCTATGATTGGCCTTCGAAATAACTCTATCTCCCCAGAAAGTTCTATGGTGAAAAATAGCAAGTCATCTGCAACGTATCCAGTCAGAAAAGGAGCAAAGTACAACCCTACAGCAATATTGTAGCACAAAATAAAGCTAGATAGAGATGCAATATAATAATAAAGAAAATATGTATATGAACTGAAAATAATAAACACATACAAGAGACCACTGGCAAGAACATGTATAAACAAGACAACTGGACAATGAACATGAACAAGTAAGTTTAACAGAAGATGTGTTTGAAATACCTTTCGACATGTGAACAACTGTGCTAATACGGCACATCAATCGATGGCTATCCATATTTTAAGGTACGACTAATCCATACGTGAGGTGTACGACTTAGCTATCTACACTAACATTAATTAGGGTTTGTTCACATACTTACTGAGCATTTTTTCCCCCGACTCACTAAACAACAATAACAAATATGGTACAACAAGTCCTATAATGTTACAATCATGTCTAATCTAGGTACTAAATAAGAAACACAATGAAGAATAGCATTATAATGTACTAAAAATATAAAGCAAAAGTGTACTTGCCTCGATTAGTTTGGAGTTGACGTGACTTGATCATATTGGCACAGAATTGTCTCAGATGTCAAATCTACACAAGATGACCTCTAGTGATGGAACAGACTATTCCGTTGAGTTCAGAATGATCCAATTAGCCTAGGGTCGATATAAAGAAGTTATGAAGCTCGTAAGGTTTAGAATCGTACGATTAGTCACATATAAGATGAAAATTCGAAGAAATTGTATAATTAATTATTTATAACTATTTTAGAAAATATTTATGATATTTAAAAACAATATTTATTAGTCAAAATATTTCTAGATAGCTATTTCAAAAGATAGAAAATTATGTTTTAGGTCAAAACTGTCGCTTTGTAGAACTAGCAATTTTAGGTCAAAACGATATTTGAAATAGCCAGAAAATACTCTAAAAATATTTTTAAGTCAAAATTTATTAATTTAAATAGATAAAAATCAGTATAGTAATTAAGATTTCTAACCCCATATTTGGAAATAGATGTAGGCCAAAACTATATTTTTGTTACCAATAATTTAGAAAATATTAATACAATTCCCAAAAGAAATAATAATATAAAAATCATTGTATTATATATATATATATATATTTTTATATATATAATATATATACACACATATACATACTATATATACACATAATAATAATAATAATAATAATAAATAAAATATTTTTACTTTTCCTTAGTTATTAAGGAAGAGATTCATTAGAGAGGGAGAGGGACATAATGAGAGATCGAGGAAGGGAAAGAGCCCTCTGGCTGTTGGTGGTTTGGTTGCTGGTCGAGGAGGGCAGGGAAAGGCGGGGTGGAGATGACGGTCGTTCCAATGGTGTCGTGGGCGGCATAGAGGGTTGGCAAGGCGCCAGTGAGGGAAAGAGTGCAGCGGAGAGGATCGAGAGGGGGTTCCACCGAGAAAGGCTCCGGCAATGAGTGTCTGCACGTCAACGGCGAGGTCGGGTATTGGGGGAGGACGGAGATGGCGGTTTAGGGTTTCAGCGAGGGAGTCTCGTGGAGGAGCCGGATAAGATAGCGGCGGGGCTCAGATATGGAAGGCGGACTCTGGGCCGCGCACAGGGTATGTTGGCGGCTCACCGGAGTCACGACGGAGCGGCGCACGGTGGTCTCCGGGCCAAGGCGGTGACGGGTCGGCCACGAGGCGACGAGTACGGCCGGACACGGGGAAAACGCACATCTGTGCCGACGCTCGAGGAGGTGGGAGGCATGGTGAAGGTTAGCGATAATGATGTTGGCAATGGTGGCTCGTGTTGGGGTTCAGTAAGTGTTGGTCAGGGCTGGTGGTCGTAGGGTTCTGGCTGGGAAGATGGTGAAGTGATACTTGGCCTGAGAAATAGGCTCTGGGAAAAAGAAAACGGGTGGTGGTGGTTCTTGGCAGTGCAGCTCCAGTGCCGCACGGTCGCGGGGTTGATTAGCGGCCAACGATGAGAAACGATGATGATCTGGTGTCACTCCCCGATCCCGATATACATATTTTTATTTCTTGATTCCTATATACAGTATTTGTACATGTGCACCATTAATTTATTATTTTATTAATTTTTGCATGTAGCCTTTAAGCATGTCATTAGTGGAATGGTTAGAGCATGATTAGGACTAGGGTATTAATGAACCAACCCCACCCCTATATATATTCTCTTCCTCTCTCTCCTCATTCACTCTTTCATTTATTTTCCTCCAACCAACTTTAGGCAAGTACACCTTGCACAAAATGGAGAGATTCTTGCATTTTGATTTTTTGATTTTTTTTTCCTTTGATATTATTTGTCTATATTGTTCTTCTCTTCATTCTCTACAAGTTTAGTACTTTGGTTTTGATGGCTATTTTTGAGTAGATCTATGTTCCAAAAAAAACTAGGGTTTATGGGTTTTCATGGTTTTGATGTATCAAACTTACTCTTTTTCGAAAACTACTTGTTCCATGTTGTAGATAATTCAATTTCGTTCAGTTTTGACCTGTATTTCGCCTGATTTAGAGTTCTACAGCCCAAGTTACGGACTTTGGAAGTTTTTAAAAACTACATGGCCGAAGTTCGATGTTGGTTGGGGACGACGGCGTGCTTTGAGTGCCCTCGAGCCCTTTTGTGCACCAAAGATTTTGGGTGGGGCGCCCAGATATCTTTGTGCGCCCGATGTTTTGTGCGCACAATATTTTGTGCGCATCAATGTTTTGTGCGCACAATATTTTGTGCACCAAAGGTTTTGGGCGCCCAGATATCTTTGTGCCCAATATTTTGGGCACACAATGTTTTGTGCGAATCAATGTTTTGTGCGCACAATATTTTGTACGCATCAATATTTTGTGCGCACCAATATCTTGCGCACCCAATATTTTATGCACACCAAGACCTATGGCACCCAATATTTTGTGCGCACCAAGACTTGTGCACCCAATATTTTGGGCGTCCCGAGACTGTTGTGCCCAGTAGCTTTCAAATGACTATATGACTTGATTTGCATTCCCGACATGACTACTTATGCATGTGCTGGTATATCTTGTCTATGTACTGAAGTGTAATCTATGTGAGTACCGCGGGGCTATCTCATGTGCTAAGTGAATCTACGCGATACCTGCCAGTACATACAAAGTGTCCAGCACTTACATGATGAATGGTCGGTAGCAATGATATGGTATGTGTTGCGTGTTGTATTACACTAAGGAGGGATCCTTATGTTTGGCTCCTTGAGCTAGTACGGATCCCTACTTGGGGTACTTGTACAATGTACGACATCCAGGAGAATTAGCATATGACAACGACATACGAACTCCGAGAATAACTTAGGGATTAACTAGACAACTAATTTGATAAATGCATTGGGCAGGAAGAATCTCGAGATCGTGCCATGCCAGCCACCCCAGGTCTCGTCCTGACGTGTCGGGTTGGCCGCCACGGATATGGTTTCGTCCACCTATGGTGGATGACTATATTTGACTCCTATGTGCTTTGTGTTATATGTTTCAGAACGGTAGCCTTACCGGGGACCGGTACATAACCAATGTGCATCACGTATATGCATATATAATGGATTGGCTAGCCCTGCTGGAACGACACGATCTGAGGATTCCTATAACAGCATTGCGGGGATAACTCTGCCAAATATAGAAAGCTGCAGGAATGAATGGTCGCTTGAAAAATAACCTGACCGTGCCTTGTACCTTCCATTCATAGCCGAGGAGCATGGACTGTCATGTTGCATGGTCCAACCCATGTCCTTGTTTGGTTGCTGGATTGGGCTATCGTGCTACGACAAGCTGTGGACCGAGGTTACGACTGAAAGCTTTTATTATTATTATTTTTATGCTTGGGTTTTATTTTACTCTTTTGTGCTCTCTTGTGGTACTTGCTATTCGGGGCTGACCCCGCTGGATTTGTTTGGCCAGATCACGTAGCAGCGCCTAAGGATCTGACCTTCCTCCATGAGGTCAATGGTGCATACTAGGAGCATGGCTGGCGGAGGACTTGAGTGAGTTTCTTCTCCACCACTCTAGTATTCATTACTTATGTTCTGGCGTTTAGCCACCGGCACCTGTTTAGCTGGTTAATCTGGATATTTTGTCTTTTGCATAATTGTAATTAAATCAGACTGCAGATGAATACGATTATATACCTATGACTTTATGGACTAGCTAACTTATAAAGCTAGTTCTCCATGATCATTTTGATGAAGCGTCGGGGACGTCTTACTGCTTTATCTCATATGCTCATTAATTGTTGTTTCGTTATTTTGATTGATTGAGATATAGATGTTCTGTGAGACCATAGGAGACTTCATTGTAGCTTGCAACCCTTGTCTCTTGACAGCCACGATCGTCGTATGACGTTTGCATACCTCATATGGCGTAGCTGGCCTAGTCCATCTTCGTATTTCTGGTAATGGGGCATGACAGCTGGATGAGGCTCCTGGCCGGCTCTGTGACGATTTTTTCGGCCAAGATCAGATTAGGGTTGGGGTTACGTGTCTGTATGTCCTGCGTGACACGGAGATGGTCGGGTTAGGTCTGTCGGTCACGAAAAAGATGTAAATGTAATAATAAATAGTAGAAGGGAAAGGAATGGACACGGACACGATGCACGACAAAAAATTATTGCGATGGTGGATGGTTGCTTGAGAAATTTGTAAGGAACAAAGGGAGAACTCCCTTTTATACAAGAATGAGGAATTCCTAAATCAGCAAGGATTAGAAATCCAATAAATCTTGCCATAAATTTAAATCAATTAAATTGGATTGACCAAATCTTAATCCATTAATACTAAAATAATATCTAGTATTAAATAATCTTTAAAATAGATTTCATAAAATCAAATATTAAAATTATTTATAAGAATAATTCAAATATTCCTAAATGTATTTTTCATAAATATAATATTTATTTTTGAAATAATCTGGTGAATACTTTTGTTATTCAAAATATCTATAATTCCTTTTATAGAAATTTAAATAAAAAAAGTATACTCTCACAAATATCTAAAACAAATAAAATAACTTAAACAAATTAAAAGTTCGGGAACAGGGGATACAAAGTACGCTCGTTTTTCGCATTTATGACTGATAAGTGGCTCCAAATTCATAAGTGGATTTTTTTACTAAGGATTGCTTAAATACTTATTGCATCCGAAAAGTCAATTATGCCCCTTTACAAACTTAAAGATTCCTTCTCTTGTCCAAATTCTAATGTAAACTAGTTTACCTATATATAAATCTAATCATCCCTTCCTCTTCCCTTTCCTTTCCTAACTATCAAGAATCCCCTCTCTTTTTCGTCCAAAACATCTCCAAAATTTATTATGAAAACAGTCTCATTTTTTCAGCATCTATTGCTACTTTGCGGGACCATATTTCCTAGTTACGTTCGGATCGCTTCCATTTTTGTTGGAACTATCTTGAGGTGACATTTCTGAATTTATAATTTAATTATCAAAATTCAAACTCATTATTTATGTAGACTAATTTTAGTATTAGTTGTCCTAATCAAGGATGCTTCTCAATGATTTGGAGATTTCGGAAGATTCAGAAATTTGAATCACGATCCATTTAGTTTTTTAGAAATCTTACACGAAAATTTATAAAATACTAAAATTTGAGAATTTTGTATTCTGCTTGACATAGTAAATATTTCGTACAAGTTGTTTTCATCTAGTAATTTCAATCGAAAAACAAACTTAGTTTTTAACCTATAACTCAGAGAATGATAAAAGAGAGTTTGGCTGCAAAACTCCTAATTTAGCAAGATATTTTGTAGATAAATGCTTAGAAGAAATAGCCTCAACTGGTTATAAAGGAACATCCTTGAAGGCCCGTTATGGTCTCACATAGGTGGTGCTTTATCTGCACAGTATTCGGGGATTGCTTTTACTCAAAAGTTCCTAAAAAACCATTATGATGCTTTAAAGAAAAAAATACACTACTTGGCGCTATCTCAAAACCAAATCTGACCAGCATCATAATGCAGAACAAGGATATTTTGATTACGATGACAACCAATGGGAGGAGCTTATAAGCAAGTTTTATTTTATCGTATCTAAATTTAGATTGATTTTATATAGATATTTTGTGGAATAATTGAATAAAATTAAATTTCTTTTGTGTCTATATATAGGAGAACAAAGATGTCGCTTAATTTAGGAAAAACGTACTTGATTTTACTGATGACTTAACGACGATTTTTTAGGTCACTTTGGCCATATGAGAAAGTGTTGAGGCAACGTTAATTTACAGATGATGCTATTGACATTCTAGGTGTGAGTGTTAGAAGTGAGACAGAGACAAAGCATGAGAATGAAAACTTCAATGACAACTACTTTGAAAAGATTACCTTAACTCAATAGTTTTTCTACTCCTAATACTCTTGTTACTCCTGGGAAACAAGTTAGAGTAGCAAATAGTCGTTCGGGAACTAAAAAAATGAAGAGGACAGCTGCAAAGTTTGGCGATTTTTTGGTAAGTGGCCTAATTAATTAGTTGAGTTGCATGATATGCATGGATTAATGAGGGAGTCTAAAACGGCTGAAATAGAGTTTAGAAATGCTCAACTGAAGAAGCTTAATCTTGAGACAGACAGATATGGAAGAGAAATATATTTTTATTGCATGTTTGGATATACTTAATGCTTTAGGACCTGCGCAGTCATTCAAGATAAGGTAGCAATTATGCTATCACTAAATTTATGAAGGATGTGAAGTACATGAAGCAGTTTATGGATGTTCTAGAGAACTACAAAGTACAAATTATTCATGCCTTATCAAGTATGTCATATCGAGGCAAAATATATTGGTTGGAAGACTTTCGACGTGGAGGTAGAGCTAGAGATAGAAAGAAAAAGTTCAATCATGCTCACTCCCAGCTAAGGAATATTATTGAGATGACATTTGGCGTGTTTAAAGCTAGGTTCTATGTATTGGAAAAGATGCGTCCATATAATTTTTCCACATAGAAAAATAGTTATACCATGCATGGCTATACATAATTGCCTGCATCGATATGCAATAGATGATGAATTATTTTTACAGTTTCAGGAAGTGAATGATGAAGTGAAAATCCCAGATAAACTGGAATAAAGAGCGAACGATAGTTCTGCTCAAAACCAAAATTATATGATTGGATGCTGAAACCAAGTTGTTGATGCAGTGAATGAAATGTTTCCAAATTGTTATTATTTTAATACTGTAAAACTATAATTTTGTGTAAGATGAACTTCGAATTATGGAACACATTATATGCGTATTTGTGTTGAACTAGATATTTTGGTATTTATAGCACAATATTTTGGCATGCATAATTTTGGATTGTCACCTATTATCCATGTTTTATGTGAGAGGGCATAATGATAAAATATCGCTTATAAGTGCCAAAAAAAAAAAAAAAAATCACTTATAAGTGAATTTTTTTTTTTTTTACTTACAAGTCAAAAAAAGAACAGATTTTATAAGTGCACTTATAAATGAATTGAAGTGGCACTTATAAGTGACCCTCACTTAAAAGTGGGAAAAAAAAAACCACCTCCTAAGACAATCAACACATAAATTTGACTGACTAAAGTAGTGGCGAAATACGAAGTACTCCAGCATGTCTCATCACGGATGCATGCTAACATCAAACCTGCCTTATATACAACATGAACGTTTTCGGAGTATATTTCTAACTCCGTGGTTCTAACTCCAAACTCCCAATGCTAAATTAAAGCCTACTGTGAAACCAATCGATCAATTTTTTATTTTATTTTGTTACTTCTTACCTTTTTTTTAAATTATTATTCTATGTTATATAAATAGTTATGCAAAATATGTCAAGATTTAATTTGAATTAGTTAGATTTATTAGAAGTAATTTTAGAAATACTTGTATAATCTTTATTTCCTTTTATACTCTCTGTAATTCTTATATATTTAGGTCTCCAGTTGAAAAAGAATACATAAAAAATTATCAACTTATACGGTATTAAAAAAAAAATTAATGGTATAGTTTAACAGATTCAACAATAATAATAGAAGCATTTCCAATGTTAATTGAAAGTGATTTCCGCTCCAACAACCTTTACTATCTCAAAAAGATACCCCCATGGAACCAACCAAACGTGTTTGAAACACCCACCAGAAAACATGATGCAGAACCATCAATTTGAGCCAATCTAAACCTACGAATTATATTTTTATTATTTAAGTTAGATATGATTTCTATCATTCTACCTAAACTTTTAGTTTAATTTTGTTTAGTTTTGTATTTATCTGTTTTAGGTTTAGTTTTCCATATATAGAGTTTTCTAGACTAGTCAATAAAAATTGATTTTGACAATAAACAATTTGAGTTTGATAATAGCTGAAACTCTTTAAAAGTAAACATCTTCTGATCCTTGGTCTTCATAATACATACCCAAACTTTTCTAGAACAATCATCAATGAAAGTTACAAAATAAGAAAAAACCATCAATTGATTTCACTTTCATTGGACCGCAGACGTCGAGTGAATCAACTCGAACAATGCCGCCTTTCATGAAGATGGGTGACTTTAAAAAGATATCATATGTTGCTTCCAGCCATGCAGTGCATGCACCTCTCCAATTTTATAGACTTCCACCCTAGAATCACCTTAATGTTCAACAAGAAGGACATTCCTTTTTAGCTAATATGACTCGTTTGTGCCCCAACTCGGTGGACGCATCACTGCTTGCATTTACCTCATGTGTCCATGTGTGTTTTCTTACATATATTAGAGACCAGACTTCTTGCTTTCTTTGACAATCACCAACGAATCTCTGAAAAGCTTATGTTGAAGTTTCCAAAGAGATTGAAGAATCCTCATCATCCAACCTTCCAACCGACACCAGGTTGAAACGTATATCGATGACATAATGAAAAACTATGAGCATAAGAATTGCTTTTGTATTTATCTTTAAATGCACATCTCCTATAGCAACAACTTTTAGCACATACTCGTTTCCCATCTTCAACAATCTTTTATCTCTTGTTGTGTATGTGACAAATAATGCCTTGTTATGTGATATGTGTACTGAAATCCCTGAGTCCAGTAGCCAAGAATTTTTACCACAAGCAGGGTTCATGATAACCTCATCATTCATAATGATGACCTAGCCTCCATGTGATGAGACGACCGCTATTGTGTTCTCACCTTGCTTTACCTTATCGTTATTCTACTCTCTTCCAAGCAAAACAATTTTGCTTAACATGACCCTTCTTGCTACAACGGTAACATTCAGATTCCTCATACCGACTTTTAGAGTTTCTATTACTCTTGTCCATGCCATATTGTCTAGACCGCTGCTTTTACTCATGTCTCGGCTCTTTGAAACAAGCGCCTTTGAATGGGATGTGGATATCGTGTCTTGAAATATTCTTCATATCTTTTCATTCAATACCCCGCTATTGGCGAACTCAGACTAACCATGCCTTCTGGAGCAGAAGTGATCATGAACATGTTGGAGTCCAGTCTGGATTTGGTAACAACATACTTGTAGAATCCAAATTGTATTAAATATTTAATTTGATTAGATTTGGATGTCCATAATTGGTGTTGTACTATTTTAGATATAATATGATTCTTATTTTAGGAAATCCTATTATGATATAAAATATGATAATTGATGAACTATTTTAGGTGTAATAGGATTCTTATTTGAGGACTTCCTAATTAAGAAATCATATTATAACCTAAAATGGAATTTTCTCATCATATATATGGGGTGAGGGTGGAGGCACAAAGAATAAGCACAAAGCACAAAAGTGGAGATTCAGGGTGCTTGGCCACAAGAAAATCTAAGAGAAAGTTCGTACTTTGCTCTTAGAACTTCGTCATCCAAGACAGAAGGAAGAAGAAGATCTAATCGAGGATTCAACTTCGGTTAGGGAGATTGCTATGGGTTGGTGAGTGATCTCAATTTTAATATTCTATTTTTCTTCTTGAGAGTGGTAAAGGGGTTGAACCTATTAGGGCAAAGGGTTTGACGTGAGTTCTGTCAATCTTATAATTTCATCTGAGTTATTAAAGGTTGAGATTTGTCCTGGTGACGTACGTCACCATCATATATTTGTCTTCATCTTGTGCTTGGTGTCCCTTAGACCGGGGTTGGATTTGGTCAGGTGGGTTGGCAAACGCTTTCGCACGCGCCCAACAATTGGTATCAGAGTGAAGATTCGATTCGTTCTGGTCTGATACCCAACAATTGGTATCAGAGCTTTAGAGGTTCTGGTAACCATGTCTACAGAGCAGATGAACACTCGTATGATCACCCTCACAAGAGGAAACTGGGCGATTTCGAAGCCAAGGATGGAGGATCTACTCTAATACAAGGACTTGTATGGTCCGGTGGAGGGCGACAGCGCAAAGCCAACGGACAAAGCTACAGAATACTGGAAATGAATGTATCGGAAGGCCGTTGGATTCATCCGCTAATAGTAGATGATTCGGTTTTTTACCGTATTTCATATTCGGCAACTAGTCAACTCGAAGTACACGGAGGGTGCCTCGACGGTACAACATCTGAACGAGGTTCAGGGTATCATCAATCAGTTATCTGCGATGAAGATGGTGATTGATGATGAGCTTCAGGCCCTATTGCTCTTGAGTTCTCTGCCAAAAAGCTAGAAGATGTTGGTGGTGTCGGTGAGCAACTCCGTGCCTGACAGAGTTTTCATGATGGAGGCAGTCAAAAGTAGCTTGTTGAATGAGGATGTCTGACGCAAGCAAGTAAAATTATCGCAGGAGTCCGCTCTGCTGACTTTCTACGGAAAGGGAAGACCCAAGTCACACGTAAGGACAAAGGGAGTTCTCGGGATCTTGCGATTATAGACCGCAAGGAGGGCTGATATTATTGTGGCAAAATGGGTCATATCAAGAGAAACTGCATAAACCTCAAAGCTGAGAAGGCCAAAGACAAGGATGATCAGAAAAATCTCACAGCAATGGGAGATATCATCATCACAGCGACCAACGCAGTGTGTCATGATGGCGACTGGGTCATGGACACGGAGACATCGTATCACTCCACTCCACATAGGAGGATCTTTATGTCATATCGCAGTGGTAGGTTTGGACGTGTGAAGATGGGCGACAAAGGGATGGTTGCAGTTATAGGCATCGATGATGTGCACTTGACGATGGAGTTTAGTGAAAAACTCATCCTCAAGGGCGTGCGACATGTACCGAATTTACGCTACAACTTGGTTTCGGTAGAAAAGATGGCAGATGATGGTTGTCGCAGTCTATTTGGGAGCAAATATTGGATGCTTGTGAAGTGTCACGACCCGGTCCCAATTTTTTGGATCGAATCGGATCATGTCCAGCCTGCACCGTTGTTGAGACGGCGGCAGTAAGTTGTATCACTCATGCAGGTAATCAACAACACAGACTAATTGCCACAACTTAATATTTCGATAATTAAAAATTGTCCAACAAAAGTTACAACTGATAATAGAAATAGTCTTTTCAAACAACAACAACTGGAAATAGAAAATGACAACAGCTAAAAGATAGACTCGTCATCTCTAAGATCAGCATCATCTGGTAGCACAGCTGGATACAACTCAGGGTCATAGTAGCTACTTATCAATAACTCTGTCTCATCAGTGGAACCTATTGGGGGTGGGGAATCCAGTAAGGAAAGGAGCAAATTACACTTCATGATAATTCAACAATTGAAATAATAATAGAGTTATGCACTTTTAAACAATTTGAAATAAATAATTTTCCATCAGTTAAAATATTGTGATGTGAATAGGCAATGAATATGACCGGATTAGGTTGTACAGTTGTATCCTATTGATAGGATATGGCTTATCCCCGTGTGTATGAGGGGTAAGCTAACACAGTCATTATTCTACTTTGGATGTGTTCATACTCATTACACTACTCCCCCAGTACCCAACAGTCAATCAGTCAATAATCTCATAGAGAGTTTCGTGTTGCATCGTGGTTTAAACTTGCAATAAAACGATTACTAAACAATTGTAAACTAACACAAAATGTACTTGCCTTGGTTATAACTGGATTCGATGTTGATTCCGGGATGATGCTAGTACAATCCTTAAAACCCTACAATTTAGAATTCCTGACTTAGCACCAATATTCAAACAATATCTAGGTGTGCTAGTTACAATCTCTAGTATTTATCCTAATCAAATTTTTAGGTTATTTACAACTCTACTTTAGAACGCTTATCGAGGTGAGTTTCTAACTTACGAAGAAAAGTCAATTTAACTTTGTATTTGGAAAAACTCGTAGTTATTGATTTGCTTGATAAAACTTTGTATTTTGTATTATATATAAAATTAATATTTTTCTTTAAATGAGAAAACGTGAATTTGCAATAAACTTGTAATTTCCTAATTATTTTATTGTGAGAAAATGATATTTAAATTTTATAAAATAATTATATTATCATTTTACGTTTTACGTCAATCAACCAACCAGAAATAAAATAAAAATTTACAATATTACAAAACCACAGATATTAAATAAAAAGCTGGGCTTATGCCCTTACAGACCATTTTCACGAATTGAAATAAGAATAAACATTGGTTAGTTCTAAAAATTATCCTACAATTTAATTACAAAAATAAGATTAATAAATTAAATTAAATTAAAATATAATACGAGTCTCATACTTGGTCCAATTGTCATAAAATAGCAAATGCCTCAACGTCCGGGTAAAACCGGTTTCGTTTACATTTTGCTAAGGGCCCATTGACCGATATGGTCGTCGTCCAAAATCCATTTTATAAAATATTTCCGAAAACCGATTTGAAATCCATTTATAAATTTTATAAAATTTCGGCAGCATTTTCTCTATTTTCGGGATAATCCAAAACTGGAAAAATGTGCTACAAACACCAAATACAAGTCCCATACCAGGGAAACCCAATTTCTAACCAAAAAATAATAATAATATCCAAAACCCGAAAATAATATCCACAGCACGTTTCCAAAATTCGGAAAACCGAAATTAAACTCGAAAATTCCGAAAACTCCCAGAACCATAACCAACAGAAGAATTATTCACTCAAAACCAATATTTCCAAACCACAACACAAAAGTGCCAAGCCATAACTTCTTCCGAAATGGACTTCAGAAAACCCAAAATCATCTAAACCGAATCCCGTAACGGGATCGGGGACCGAATCATCACCGACTACGGAACGGAAACGGGGAAAGCAATTATACCTGGGTTTCTCGGCTAGAGCTCTAAGATGTTAATAAAATAGGAAAAAAAATTCCACGGACGACTGAAAATAGCTCGGAACAGCGCCTCGCCGGATAGTGGCTACGCTACTCATACCGAACCGGGATCGGACAGCAAATCCGAGCACGCCTACGGGAACAGAAGATCGGGCTCGGGAAAGAAGCTCAGAAAATCGTGGGTTGCCGAGGAAACTACGGGAACAGAACGGCAGCGGGGTGCTGGGCAGGGGCTCGCTTGGGCTCGGCCTCGGATCGGGGCCGAAGTCGTGCGCGGGTCAGCGGCAGGGCGCTCGGGCGGAGGGGCGCGGCCTGGAAGCGGCGGCGGGGATCGGGGTTCATCGGATGGCGCCTGGAAGGGGTCGGCCTGGGGCTGTCTGTGACGGAGGTCGCCGGAAGGGCGCGGCCTGGACGCGGGGACTGCAACGGCGGGGGTCGCCGCTCGGGGAGGATCGACGTCGGGGTCGGTGGAAGCCGTCGGCTAGGGCTAGGAGGAGGAAAATTTTTAGGAAAAGTGGTGTGGGTTCTGGAGAGGGATGAAGAGAGAAGTTTTAAACAGGAGGAGAAAGGGGGTTACGAAAATCCGAAGGGTCACCGGATTTACGGGAAGGGGAAGAGGATGGATCGTCGGTTCGGAAAGGGGAAGGGGTGGCTGAACGTTCGAAAAGGAAGGGTTTTTCCTTTTCCTTTGCTGAATGAAGTAATTAGGAAATAGAGAAAAAAAAAGAGTTGTTAAATGAGTATTAAGAGTTGTAATGATAGATTAATAAAAATTTACTTTATTTCTTTTCTTTTAAATAATAAGAATAGAATTAAACTTTATAATTATAATCTAATGGACTGCAAAATTAATTTCGGAAAAATTGGACTCGGGTTCGAAACGGGTTCAAGTCAGGCTCGGGACAGGTCAGGACCAGCATTCAAAATTCCAGGTTTTAAAATAATTTTTCTAAAATATGGTTTTTCATAAAAATGATAATAATTAATTTAGCAACTAATTATACAATTAAATAAAAATAAAATTTTTACGGGTTTGACCAACACTAAAATTCCAGAAATAATAATTTTCTAAAAATACAATTTCCTAAATAAATAATTTATATTAATAATTAGCTAATTAAATATTCAATTAATTAATTGGAAATTGAAGGGTTTCATAACCTTCCCTCCTTAAGAAATTTCGTCCTCGAAATTAAAGGATAGGGTAGGAATTACCTCAGGTCTCAAATAGATACGGATACTGCTCCTGCATCTCATCTTCTCGCTCCCAGGTAGACTCGCCTGGAGAATTGTGCCTCCACATAACTATGACTATGGGAGTCACCGAGTTCCTGGTCCTCTTCTCGCCTCTGTCTAAAATTGTCACTGGCTTCTCTGGCATGGTGAGGCTGGATCCAATCTCTAGCTCTGAATGGTCCAAGATGTGACTCGTATCCGGGATGTAGAGTCTGAGCTGTGAAACATGGAAGACGTTGTGCACACCTTCAGATTAGCTGGTAGAGCTAATCGATACGCTACTTCACCAATTCGACTCAAAACTTCAAATGGTCCAATAAATCTGGGACTCAACTTTCCAGCTCTGCCAAATCGGATAGTTCCTCTGGTAAGAGAAATCTTCACAAAGACACTGTCTCCTTCTTCAAACTCCAGTGGTCGACGACTGCTATCAGCCCAATGCTTCTGCCTGTCTTGGGCGATCCTGATTTTGTCTCTAACCACCTTCACCTTTTCTGCTGCATCAGTCACCATCTCTGGTCCAAGTAGTACTCTTTCTCCTACGTCGTCCCAAGCAAGTGGAGTGCGGCAACGACGTCCATAAAGTTCTTCGAACGGTGTCATACTGATGCTAGCTTGGTAACTGTTGTTGTAGGAGAATTCCACCAAATGCAAATGGTCTTTCCAAGACCCTCCAAATTCCAAGACGCAAGATCTCAACATGTCCTCTAGCGTCTGGATGGTTCTCTCCCATTGTCCATCAGTTTGGGGATGGTAGGCTGTACGGAACTTCAGTTTTGTTTCCAAGCTGTCATGCAAACTCTTCCAAAAATATGGGGTAAATCTAGTATCTCGGTCAGATACAATACTTACCGGTACTCCATGAATCCGGTAGATGTGCCGCATGTACAGTGTCGCCAACTTCTCGGTGGATAGACCAACCTTGAAGGGGATAAAGTGAGCTGACTTAGTCAGTCGGTCCATAATAACCCAAATGGCATCCTTTCCTCCTTGGGATCGAGGCAATCCTGACACAAAGTCCATTGTTATATGCTCCCACTTCCACTCCGGAATGTCCAGCGGCTATAGAAGTCCTGCCGGTCTCTGTCTGCTAGCCTTTACTTGTTGACAAATCAAGCATCTAGCCACAAATCTGGATACATCCTTCTTTATTCCATACCACCAAACAATGGTACGCATATACTGATACATCTTTTTAGCTCCAGGATATATGGAATACTGCGACTGGTGCGCTTCTTGCATCAGCTCATTCCTCAGTTCGCCAGATGGTACACACAGCCTCGTACCATTCTTTAATACTCCGTCACTGGCGATAGAAAATCCTTCAAGTGTTCCTGCCAGCACTTGATCTCTGAGTTTACAAAGCGTCTCGTCTTGGAATTGTGTCTCCTTGACTTTGTCCATCAGACTTGAACGCAATTGCAACTACAGCATGGTTAAGTCAGCTCCAGGTAAAATAGCTTCTCGCCCCAGTTCCTTCATCTTTTCCTCAGGCAGTACAATCTCCAGACCAAGCTTCTCTATGTCCTCCAACAAGTGCCGCTCCTTAGTTAAGAACATCACCATTGGGTATCGACTAAGTGCATCTGTAACCATATTAGCCTTACCCGGATAGTGCTGCAAGTCGATGTGAAATCCTTCATCAGTTCCAGCCATCTTCTTTATCTCATGTTCAATCCCTTCTGAGTGAAAACATATTTCAGACTTTTGTGGTCTGTAAATATTTCTACTCTCTCCATAGAGATAATGCTTCCATAGTTTCAAAGCAAAGATGACTGCAGCAAGCTCCAGATCATGTATGGGATAGTTCTTCTCATGAGTCTATAATTGCCTAGATACGTAAGCAATTACTTTTCTATGTTGTTGAAGAATGCAACCCAGTCCTTTTCCAGAGGCATCACTGTAGATTGAGAAACCGCCGGTACCTGCGAGTAGCACAAGTATCGATGATGTTGTAAGTCTCTTCTTCAGTTCCTCAAACGAAGCCTGGCAAGCTTCCATCCAGATGAACTCTTCATTCTTTCGAGTGAGCTTCGTCATCGGTTCAACAAATTTTGGCGAAATCCTTCACAAACTTTCGGTAGTAGCCAGCCAAGCCCAAGAAACTCCTGATTTCAGCAACTGAGCTTGGGGTAGACCACTTCTCAACAGCAGCTATCTTCTTAGGATCCACCAAAATTCCTTCTTCTGTGACAACATGGCCAAGAAAATCCACCTTGTCTAGAAAGAATTCACATTTGGATAGCTTACCATATAGCTTATCTTTCCTCAAAGTTTCCAGAACTTTCCTGAGGTGCTCTTCATTCTCTTCTTCAGTCTTCGAGTAGATCAGAATGTCATCGATGAAGACAACGACAAACTGATCTAGGTATTCATAGAAAACCTTGTTCATAAGGTTCATGAACACAGCAAGAGCATTCGTCAGTCCAAACGGCATGACCAAGAATTTAAACTGCCCATACTTGGTGTTGAATGCCGTCTTGGAAATATCCTCCTTCCTGACCTTGATCTGATGGTAGCCAGATCTTAGGTCAATCTTCGAGAACACCTTGGCTCTACTGAGTTGATCAAACAGGTCATCGATCCGGGGCAGAGGTTACTTGTTCTTGATGGTGATATTATTCAGCGCCCGGTAGTCGATGCACATTCGCACTGTTCCGTCCTTCTTGGGAACAAACAAGACAGGTGCTCCCCAGGGTGAAGCTCCGTCTCGGATAAATCCTAAAGCCTTCAATTCATTGATCTGGTCCTTCATTTTCTTGGCCTCCTTCGGGTTGACACTGTAGCATCCCTTAGAAATGGGGAAGAGCCGGGGACTAGGTCAATGGTGAACTCTATGTCTCGTTCTGGAGGTAACCCGGGAAGACTATCAGGGAAGACGTCCATAAATTCTGCTATGATAGGATGGAGAGGTCCGGGTTCTTCTGTGATAGAGGTGTAGGTAACACACTCCATATCCTCCGGAGTTCGAGAGATTTCAAACTCCGGCTCTCCAGGTGGGCTGAAGAATACACATCTTCTGTGACAATCTATCAGCACATGCTGCTTACTCAACCAGTCCATCCCTAGGACTACATCATAGTTGGGTAAGGGCATCACAAGCAAAGGTGCTATGAACTGGTGGCCTGATATGGTGATAGGGCAGTTACAGGTCTCAGTGATGGGTAGGGGTCCTCTACCGGTCATGACTCTACATATCTTCTTGCTAAAGCCCGTAACTATGTGGTGTGCAGAGATAAATTTTGTTGATATGAAACTATGTGATGCACCTGAATCAAATAATGTTAAAGCAGGATGTGAATGCAGATAAATGAAACCTGCGATGACATCAGCTGTAGGTTCCTTCTCTGGCTCTTGTTCCTCTGCTGTTAGGGCAAAAGCTCGCCCAGTCTTCTGTTGATGCTGCCCAAACTGTTGTTGCTGAGTGGTTAGAGGACCTTTCTGTTGAGTTGCTCCAGTCTGGTGGACTGACGAGGGGCAGTCCTTTACTTGGTGGGTGGCAGACCCACAGACTAGGCAGTGTCCTAGTCTCTTCCTGCAGATGTTCAACTGATGCCCTGGCCTCTTGCAAAAATCACAGACAGGGATCTTCCTCTGAGGTGCTCTATCATTGTTCCTCGTCTGTTGGTGCTGCTGCTGGTGGTGAGAAGGTCGGTTGTTGTTGTTGTTGGGCTTCTTCTGATTACCCTGAAAGTTGTTAATTCCATGGTAATCCCTCTTTGAGCGAGCGGGTTGACTCTTCTCTATATCCTGAGCTCGCTCCAGGATCCTTTCATAAGTCTTAGCACCGCCTGAGATCACATGGGTGCGGATCTCTTCTCTCAGTCCATATCTGAACCTTTCAGCACGATCATCAGGGTCAATTACCAAATTCTTGCCAAAACGGCTGAGTTGGCCGAATTCTGCTGCATATTCTCCAACAGTCATATTTTTTGCTTCAGGTTCTGAAATTGCCTTTCCATCTCCCGCAACTCTAATGTTGGGAAGAACTTCCTCTGGAACAACCTCTTGAAGGTATTCCAGTCAAGCTGCTTGTCCTGGAGTCGGGATTCATTCTGATACCAGGTGCTTGCTATATTTTACAGTTGGAGTCCTACTGCTTCGGTCTTGAGATCTTCTGGAAGTTGAGCGACGCTTAGGAGACGCTCCATGCTGTCGAGCCATTCGTCGGCATAGACGATTCCCTCGATTCCCTTGAAGGGTCGAGGGTTCTGCTTCTTGAAACTCTCAATATCGCCCACCTTAGCAATATGATCCCCATTAATTTAAATGGCCTTAATGTTACATAAATTAATCCCTTAGATTTTATGTTTACCTTGGCAGGCCTTAGTTCAAGTTGAGCTGCTTTTTCTCTCCCCAGAGCAGGCATAGCCACGTTATGAGCATTCTCCATGCTTTCCTTCATAATCACGGTTTGCTCTTGATGAGCTTCCATTTGAGCTCTCTGGGCTTCTAGCACTCCTCGTAGCAGACCTATGAGGTCGGTGGGGTCCACAGGCACCGGTGGGGTAGCTGAAGTGGGTATTACCACAGGGGGCTGCAGCTCAGTCTGGGAAGATGATGGATCCACCATTGTAGCAGCATACATCCCACAGGGTACATTATGGGGACGGTCGGCCAGCTGTCGAGGTGTAGGATACGGACTCAATTGGGGAGGTGGGGTGTGATCGGGTGATGACATTCCATCGCCAACAGGATTGGTGGCCATATTCTGGAAGGTTTAGGATTGCAAAACATAAGCAAGGTAGCCTACCAGTCTATAACAAATAAAAATATTTATTTAATATATATTTCGATCCTATGTTGTGACAAATTAATGTTCTAGTGTTCTAAATATTTCTAGATATGTTTTCCTAAGTTGTTGATCCTGACCTGCATGGGCCACCACTAAAAACATGTCACGACCCGATCTCAATTTCTTGGGTCGAATCGGATCATGCCCAGCCTGCACCATTGTTGAGACAGCGACAGTAAGCTGTATCACTCATGCAGGTAATCAACAACACAGACTAATTGCCACAACTTAATATTTCGATAATTAAAAATTGTCCAACAAAAGTTACAACTGATAATAGAAATAGTCTTTTCAAACAACAACAACTGGAAATAGAAAATGAAAACAGCTAAAAGATAGACTCGTCATCTCCAAGATCAGCATCATCTGGTTGCACAGCTGGATACAACTCAGGGTCATAGTAGCTACTTATCAGTAACTCTGTCTCATCAGTGGAACCTATTGGGGGTGGAAAATCCAGTCAGGAAAGGAGCAAAGTACACTTCATGATAATTCAACAATTAAAATAATAATAGAGTTATGCACTTTTAAAAAAATTGAAATAAATAATTTTCCAGCAGTTAAAATATTGTGATGTAAATAGCCAATGAATATGACTGGATTAGATTGTACAATTGTATCTTATTGATACGATATGGCTTATCCCCGTGTGTATGAGGGGTAAGCTAACACATTCATTATTCTACTTTGGATGTGGTCATACTCATTATACTACTCCCCCAGTACCCAACAGTCAATCAGTCAATACTCTCAGAGAGAGTTTCGTGTTGCATCGTGGTTTAAACTTGCAATAAAACGATTACTAAATAATTGTAAACTAACACAAAATGTACTTGCCTTGGTTATAACTGGATTCGATGTTGATTCCGGGATGATGCTAGTACAATCCTCGAAACCCTACAATTTAGAATTCCTGACTTAGCACCAATATTCAAACCATATCTAGGTGTGCTAGTTACAATCTCTAGTATTTATCCTAATCAAATTTTTAGATTATTTACAACTCTACTTTAGAACGCTTATCGAGGTGAGTTTCTAACTTATGAAAAAAAGTCAATTTAACTTTGTATTTGGAAAAACTCGTAGTTATTGATTTACTTGGTAAAACCTTGTATTTTTTATTATATATAAAATTAATATTTTTTTTTAAATGAGAAAACGTGAATTTGCAATAAACTTGTAATTTCCTAATTATTTTATTGTGAGAAAATAATATTTAAATTTTATAAAATAATTATATTATCATTTTACGTTTTACGTCAATCAACCAACCAGAAATAAAATAAAAATCTACAATATTACGAAACCACAGATATTAAATAAAAAGCTGGGCTTATGCCCTTACAGACCATTTTCACGAATTAAAATAAGAATAAACATTGGTTAGTTCTAAATATTATCCTACAATTTAATTACAAAAATAAGATTAATTAATTAAATTAAATTAAAATATAATATGAGTCACAGATTTGGTCCAATTGTCATAAAATAGCTAATGTTTCAACGTCCGGGTAAAACCGGTTTCGTTTGCATTTTACTAAGGACCCATTGACCGATATGGTCGTCGCCCAAAATCCATTTTATAAAATATTTCCGAAAACTGATTTGAAATCCATTTATAAATTTTATAAAATTTCGACAGCATTCCCTCTATTTTTCGGGATAACCCAAAACTGGGAAAATGTGCTACAAAGACCAAATACAAGTCCCATACCAGGGAAACCCAATTTCCAACCAAAAAATAATAATAATATCCAAAAACCGAAAATAATATCCACAGCAAATTTGAGCACGCCTACGGGAACAGAAGATCAGGCTCGGGATAGAAGATCAAAAAATCGCGGGTTGCCGAGGAAACCACGGGAACAGAACGGCAGAGGGGTGCTGGACAGGGGCTCGCCTGGGCTCGGCCTCGGATCGGGGCCGAAGTCGCGCGCGGGTCAGCGGAAGGGCGCTCGGGCGGAGGGGCGCGGCCTGGAAGCGGCGGCGGGGATCGGGGTTCGTCGGACGGCACCTGGGCGGGGCCGGCCTGGGGCTGTCAGGGACGGAGGTCGCCGGAAGGGCGCAGCTTGGACGCTGGGACAGCGACGGCGGGGGTCGCCGCTCGGGGAGGATCGACGTCGGGGTCGGTGGAAGCCGACGGCTAGGGCTAGGAGGAGGAAATTTTTTGGGAAAAGTGGAGTGGGTTCTGGAGAGGGATGAAGAGAGGGGTTTAAATAGGAGGAGAAAGGTGGTTAAGGAAATCCGAAGGGTCACCGAAGTTACGGGAAGGAGAAGAGGGTGGATCGTCGGTTCGAATAGGGGAAGGGGTGGCCGAACGTTCAGAAAGGAAGGGGTTTTCCTTTTCCTTTGCTGAATAAAGGAATTAGGAAAGAGAGAGAAAAAAAAGAGTTGTTAAATGAGTATTAAGAGTTGTAATGATAGATTAATAAAAATTTACCTTATTTCTTTTCTTTTAAATAATAAGAATAGAATTAAACTTTATAATTATAATCAAATGGACTTCAAAATTAATTTCGAAAAAATTGGACTCGAGTTCGAAACGGGTTCAAGTCAGGCTCGGGACAGGTCAGGACCAGCATTCAAAATTTCTGGTTTTAAAATAATTTTTCTAAAATATGGTTTTTCATAAAAATGATAATAATTAATTTAGCAACTAATTATAAATTTAAATAAAAATAAAATTTTTACGGGTTTGACCAACACTAAAATTCTAGAAATAATAATTTTCTAAAAATACAATTTCCTAAATAAATGATTTATATTAATAATTAGCTAATTAAATATTCAATTAATTAATTAAAAATTGAAGGGTTTCACACGAAGGGTTCCTAACAGCTGGCTCGAAAAGATTTGTGTTGTGGCATGTACAGGCTCAAGCCGTTAAGCAGTACGGGCAAGCCAAAGACACCAAATAGAGGCTCAAGGGGTGTTCGACAGGAGGTAGATCATCGAAAACTTGCTGAGGAGGGGCTTCTAGATCCTTTGAGGGTTACACAGGATTCGATTCGTCGAGACAAAGCGATGGATGGTGATGAGTCAAAGATTATGGGTCAGTCTGTCGATCCCATGACAAATGGTCGGTCTCCAGTGTCACGCCCTACTTCCGTAGGAGCAATCGTCCTCGCTAAGGCGTGATGCCGCAAGAGCATAGATTGTGCTCGTGCAAGACGGGTTCCATAACGGCCGATTACAGCGGTTGTGACGGGGTCATCGCACAGAAGTCCCAAGCAGAGACATTGAATTATAGCAGCAAAAATTTGAAGCAAAACACAAGTTATTCAGAAGAAGCTCTTTATTGATATTGGAACAAGGATTACAATGGGGCGCAAGGCCAAGATTACAAGTCACTCATGCTCACTCTTCTCACATTACAACTCAGCTCTCTCTCATCTCTCAATACAAGTCTTGAACCAGCGGATGCTTTGGAAGGCGACGTCCATATATTATGTCCTATATAAGTCTTGACTCCATGCGGCCGCATGTCTCGAATTGCCAAGGAACTCCGTTCCTCAATGCATCCAAACAAGCTCCGTGCCACGAGCTTCTACCTGTACCTGCACATAAAAATTATGTGGGTATCAGTACTCAACTGTACTGGGGGAATGAGCTCCTCGTCCATCCATACAAAACCAACACATTTGATTTACTTTGTGCAACATAGTCCCTTTATGATTGTCTTTCTACTCTTGTCTTAGGATCAGTTTTAGGACAGACGCCTTGGCCTATTTTGTCTCTAGACCATCGCGTGCTTGTACCAACAACGTTCACCTATCAAGTCGTGCTTGCCTTTTAGCCAAAATCAGAGACGCGACTACGCGATAGTACCCAATTTTCTTGTGACCATGCTACAAATCCTTTGTTCCTGTCTCGCAACTCAGTGTGACTTAACCATATCGTCACCTCGCGGCCCTTGCTACTTCGATCACCAACTGACCCAATCGAGACTTGTGAACTAGGTGTCACTCAACCAACTTTGCCTTGCGACGGTTTTCTGACTTAAACTCTAACGACACAAACCAACTTATGCAACTTATATGTCGACAAATTAAAACTTGATGTTATACCTCATGCCGAAGAACGTCGCCTACGTTGAAACCAAATCTTAGGCCCAACATTGTGTTCTAACTGTACACACACATTCGACTCAACTCAATCCAAAGGCACACATACGGGTTGCCGCCATGCCAATACATCTATATAAATTGGTCACTGACTCCTAGATCCATCTTGGACTCCCTTTAGCTTTTGTTAGACGGACGCTCCTTCAGCACGAGGTAGCGAGCCTCTCGTTGACAGTCCCCGCCTAACCCGTGATATCATCCAGCAACAAGCTAATATAATATTTCTCAAGACCCGGTCCCGTTGGCCGCCTGGGTCGCCGTTCGAGGAAATTCTACCATGTCGACAAGTTGTCCATGACCATGCAAGACTCGACTCAAACTGACGTCTCACACAGTCATTCTACCTCTAGTATTACCATCTCTTTCAGGGCCAAGTTCAATACTTCTCATATCTGAGACCGCCTCGACGACCCATAGTCGCAAACATTCTTCTTTCTTACCCTGTCATTTCATTCAACTCAAGAACAACTATTTGAATCACTTCTTCAAACTCAATGGTTCAACCGTGGCCCGTGCCTTAAAATACTAAGTCTGTGACATCGTGCCTTAAACTAACTTGAACTCTATGTGACACCACCGCCCAAGACATACTCTATATGACGGGCTTGGACTATGTTGTTATACTTAGCCGTAGAACTCAAAGGGCCGTGCTTGCTACTACTCCGATAGCCTAACATAACTTGCCTAACTTAACATTGCAACAACTTGACGAGCAACGGCTGCGTCAAGATTTGCCTTGATGGGATGTGTCGTGCACGTGTCCGGCTTGAACAAACAAGTTTTTTGGTTGCCTAGACTTATGCCACAACATGTGCAATACAGCTTAACCAATGGGGCGGACAAAGGCTATACCAAGCCTTGGACAATGGATCGTGCATGCTTTATCAAGTATTCATGCGGGCGACGCCTATGACTTAGGCTACGTTCATAGCTTCGCCTACTCAACTTTCTTTCTCCCAAGCCACGAGACGAAGGATCGAGTGTCATTTTCAAAGCACGTCGTGCACCAACTCTAAGCCGACCGTTGGACCTTTCCATATTCTAACTCAATTCGACCTATCGGGATTATTCTCTTATCTATGTGGATTTGTCTCTTTTATTATCAAGCCTACTTATGCATTTGAAAACATGCGATTTATTATGTGAAGGCTAAGATGAGACAAGTTCACCGAAACTATCCCACCTGAGCGAGGAGTTGTCTCGACCGAGCGGGCCTCCGAGTAGCCGTTGCAAGGCTAAGTCCGAACGTCGTTGGCATTTCGATTCCTCCGATTGACTGAGCGGGACGGGGCACTACATCCAGGTGTGGGTTGCTCTACGAATCTAGATTTTAGCTAAAGATGGTTTGCCAATGGATGGTGATCAGTCAAAGATTGAGGGTCAGTATGTCGTTCCCATGACAGATGGTCGGTCTTCAGGTGCTACGGATCTAGATTTGGCAACAGATTTTTTGCCAAATCTTCATGGAGCGTCATCGATTTCAGCCGTTCGAAGCCAGGGAGGAGATCAAATTTTACAGCAAACTCAATTTGAGGCAGACGTATCTTCATTCACACAGTTCAAGGGGAGCTGTGGGTCATCGACAACATGTATAGTGAGTGATGTTCCATTCGATGACGTATGTGTATAAGGGAGGTTCAAGTTCAGACATGAAGGTAGACAGGTTCAGGAGTTCGAATCTTGTGATAATCGCACCGTCCGCTTGGTTGGGACAGCCAAGGGTGAAGAAGTTATCAAAATGTTAACACTTTACGTTGGAAGACGAAAGTCGAAGACAAGCAGCCAAAACTTAAGGTGAGGCTGATCGTTAGGGACTTCGATCTTGGTCGTGTTATTGATATCGACAGGATCCCAGTGGTGCAGAAGATACTACGCATGGCAACTAGCATCGACGTGACGGTCGAGAAGCTGGAGACAAAGGAAGATGCAAAGCAACTCGGGTGATCGAGGATCAGTGGCATGGGGGAGCATGAATTTTGTCATGGAACGACAGACATAGAGTCCAATTGAGGACCCATGGGGTCAATACCCTCTCATCAGACTAGAGGGAGAGATTGTTGGAGTCCAGTCTGAATATGGTAACAACATACTTGTGGAATCCAAATTTTATTAAATATTTAATTAGATTTGGATGTCCATAATTAATGTTGTGCTATTTTTTGATATAATAGGATTTTTATTTTAGGAAATCCTATTATGATCTAAAATAGGATAATTGATGGGCTATTTTAGATGTAATAGGATTCTTATGTGTGGGCTTCCTAATTAAGAAATTATATTATGACCTAAAATAGGATTTTCTCATCCTATATATGGGGTGAGGGTGAAGGCACAAAGAATAAGCCCAAAACAAAAAAAGTGGAGATTCGGTACTTATCCACAAGAAAATTTAAGAGAAAGTCCGTACTTTGCTCTTAGGACTTCGCCATCCAAGACAAAAGGAAGAAGAAGATCTAATCGAGGAGTCGTCAACTTCGGTTAGGAAGATTGCTACGGGTTGGTGAGTAATCTCAATTATAATCTTCCATTTTTTTTCTTGAGAGTGGTGAGGGGGTTGAACCTATTAGGGCAAAGGGTTCAACGTGAGTTCTGTCAATCTTGTAATTTTATCTGAGTTATTAAATGTTAGAATTTGTCCAGGTGACGTACGTCACCGCTATATACTTGTCTTCATCTTATGCTTGGTGTTCATTAGACGGGGGTTGGTTTTGGTCAGGTGGGTTGGCAAACGCTTCCGCAAGTGCCCAACAGAACACTCGTACGATTTTCTATGAGTTTTAAAATATAGTTTTTTTAGGGTGTCCACTTCTTAATGGTGCTTGGAGGCATGCCTCCAAGGGGGCTTGAACCCGCGCCACTGCGCCGAGGTGCTCCACCGTTCCCAACGGGCTACGGCCACGAGTTTTACAATATACATAACAACCAAAGCCCATGCACCTCATCATCGAACTTTACTCCCATAGAGGATAACTGGTCAACTCAAGTGATCTGTAATGGATGAACCATCCTTGTACCTAAGACCCAGCATCTGTCAAATCAAGAATAATTTAACTACCTCTGTATTCTTTATATACAAGTATTGCAGCTTCTTCCATATGTCTTTGCATGCTCAGTATTGGCATTGTGATTATACGCATTCTCGTCCATGAACTGCTTGATATACCTACACACAAGTATATGCTCAAAATTTCAGTTCTCTTTAGATTTCTTACTGGACTTCTCGAAAGAAAATATCAGAATATGCAACTTCTTGACAAACATAAAATCTTTCAGCTTATTATGCCAATAGTGGTATTTGTAACAATTCAAATTTACCATGAGTAACATCCATTTATTCTATTCGATTTGGCTGTCAACCCTAACACCTGGCACCCATTATTCTGATACCACTCTGTTGTGAATGAAATACAAAAACCTGGTGAGGACTTAAAAAATACACAAACCAAATAGTCAAAACTACAAAGAGGGCACAACACAAACACCAAGACTTTTTTATGTAGAAAATCCAGACGAGAAAAATCATGGGACAATTGAAGTCTAATCTGAAAAAGCCTCCACTAATGAAATAAGAAGATATACCGACTTCTTACAAACTTCTTTTCAGATCCACACAGATCACCTCAACGCTTTAATAGATGGAATTAGAATACAATGAGTACAAAAGAGATTATCAAAGATAAGATGATGAGGAAAAACAAGCGAAGAACTGCTCAAAACGATCTCTCCTCGAATCAACCCCTGAAACTCTGAATCTCTCTCATTCTCTCTTAGAAAGTTGCAATCTTGAGAAAGTCTCACCTTTGATCTTCTGATAATGATAATAAATTGGGGTTAGAAAACACCTAGTTAAAGACCCCAAAGAGATTTGGATCGTTGATCACGATCCAAAAGAGTTAATAAAATACCCAATTTTTGAACTTCAGCCTTGATATCTTTATATCAATGATATACCTGTAATGGTATACCAAAAATTACCTAATTTATGTTAGAGTAGTTCTAGAATAAAAGCTTATATGACCATTATACCGATGATACACTGACAATGGTATACCGACAATATACTGTTGACTTTGATATTATATTTTTCCAATTGCTCTGATACGTAATCAAATCGAGTGACCTTCGAATTTTTGAGCTACTCTGACACACATAAGGAGCTCGTCACACTCTCGATTGTTCTCCACGTAGTGGAAACCCTACCCAACGCCAACAAATACTCCCAATTTTAGGGGATATTAACAAGTCCATGTCCCATAAAATGAAATAGAATATGATATGAGTGCTTCTGATGTCAAGGGTTATGCACAAATCTACCTTTCTAATAATTTGACAAGATATTCAACTTGAAAGTGTTGTGAAATAGGACTTATCAATTTCTTGAAGGCTTATAGTTCTAGACTTCTTGCCATTTTTCGTCGAACGGTCGATGAGAGGTAGGAGATCTTGCTCTCGGTCCCTTCTACTATTGGTGTGCGAAGGCATTTCCATATCGAGTTCATCAGGAAGATCATTTGGAAGATGCTATAGATCTGAAGAGCATTGCTCTTCTTGTATGGCTAATTCGTGTCAGTGTTCTTTTCCTCTCTTTTTTTGTACCTACTAACCTAACTAACCTAGTTATTCATAACCCGTGAGGCTAGACAAGCCGGACCTCCCAGGACTCGAACCCCGTCCCCCCTCCTCCTGCACGGTGGTGTTCCCAGTAAACCACAACCCGATGTGATGTTCTTTTCCTTGATGCTAGGCCTACTTCTCCTTAGACAATTGGACGGAGCATTCTCGAAAAGAGACTCAGAGAGACCAATGGATCGAGATCAACAACCAAGTACTTGTTGGTGCTCTTGCTCCTTGACATGAAGAGAGCTTGCTCTCAACATGCTTTGTAAAGTTTAGTCCCACATTGGAAAAGCACCATGAGTTATCTCAACATATATATGAGTATGTGTTGTTGGGATATGCACATGGGGTGGTGATCCTAAGGAGGGAACCATGTGGGTGATTTTACTAAAAGGTAAGGATAAGGCTCCAAGAAAAGCATTCATGCTTTTTGCTCTTGGAAAATTAATTTTCATTGGGGCTAAGCCCCGTAGGGGATTAGCGACTCGGACTCAGACTCGAACTCGGACTCGGACACGGACACGGACTCGGGCTCATGGGCTCATGAGGCATAATATGGCGTTTTATTGGCACACTTTGCACTTAGCACGTCATCTCGTCGCTAGGCACGTAGTGTGCTTAAGTTGCGCTCGTTGCGCGAGCCACTTGCACGGCCACGTTGTGCGTCAGGTTGCACGAGTTGTGCTGGTGCGCCAGTTGTGCAGGTGCGCCAGTTTGCGCCCGTTGTGCCAGTTGTGCGAGTTGCGTCGGTATGCCAAGTTGCGCCAGTTGTGCAGCTGCGCTAGGTTGTGCTAGGTTGTGCGAGTTACGCAGGTGCGCCAGGATGCGCTGGTGTGCTGGGTTGCGCCAGCGTGCTCCGCTTGTGCAGTGCACGCAGCACGCGCAATATGCGATAAAGGCGCACGCGCAGCTCGTAAAATTGGCACAACTCGCGCAGTTCGTGGCTCGTGGCTTTTCACGTTCTGACTGATTCGTAACTGATCCTGGATTTGTAGATCTGACATTATGTCGTGGCACACATTTTGGATTTGGACAGTTACATCAGTGGCTATATATTCAGAGCCTCTCTTCTCTCTAGAAATACTTCGAAGACTTCAAAAATTCACCAAGAGATAAGAAAGAGCTGCTGCGCACCGTGTCCTTCCTCGTGCAAGCAAAGTCCGTCACCGTTCTGAACAGTCCGTCTTAGAGCAATTTTCCAGAGCGTTCCAGAGTTCATTCGAACTTGCTGGTTCCTGGAAGCTGACCGTGTGGGCGGATCTAGCTTTGAGCACTGGTGTTTTTGACACCCAGCAGGCCACCATCTTTCATCTTTCGCCTTTCATCTTCACTGTTGTCTTTAGCAATTCGGCAAGCATCTTCTTTTTAGAAGAACTGCTATCGTTTGCTACGTTTACGAAATCTTCTTAGATCTTCGTATTCCAGAATCCTTCAAGGATCTCTGTTACGCACCTTCTTTGAAGCGTTGCGCTGGAACGTTGTTCTTACAACTGTTTTATTCAGTTTTCCATTAAAAAATTGTGTCCCGGTTCTAACAATCTCAAAGCTAGGCCAGCACAATGGAAAACTCCCGTGCCTCTCTCCTCGATACTAGCTTTAACAAACTGGAGAAGTTCGACGGAGAACACTTTCAAATATGGAAGAGAAAAATTACTCTCAATCTACAACTGGTGGACATCGATCATGTGCTGATTGAGACTGAACCAACGATTCCAGAAGGACCGACGACTACAGAAGGTGGTACAGCAGATGCCATTGCTGCTGCACAAGTCAAATTGACCAAATGGAGAAGGGACAATAGTCTTTGTAGGCTATTGATTCTGAATGCAATGGAGGACTCCCTGGAAGAGTCATACTCCAAGAATCCTTCTGCCAGGGATATCTGGGAGTCCTTGGGAAATATGTATGAAGATAACGACAATAGATCGAAAATCTTTATCGTCGAGAAGTACCACAAGTGGCTCTTTGAAGACGAGAAGGCAATGTTGACTCAGGTAAAAGAGTTCTTGAAGCTGCGCCAGAAGCTAGAAGATGAGAAAATGGCCCTCGTCGACAAGTTTTTCATTGGAGGGATTGTCTCTAAACTTCCCGCCAGATGGAGTACATTCTATGCAAGAATGCACCGGAAGAAGCTGGATATCAGCTTGGAAGATCTCCTTCAAGAGATCCATGTTGAAGACGAGATGCGTTCTCAACAGAAGATGGACACTCTGTCCAAACAGTTGGCCAAGGCTAATCTGGTGCAGACGAGAGAGCCCAAGGGGAAGCAGATGGCTTCTCATCACAAAAAAAAAGGATTCTACTAATCTGAAAGTGAAGGTATCCTTCATTCAAGCAACAGAAGTCCAAGTCCCACGTGACTTGCTTCAATTGTGGCAAGAAAGGCCACTTCAAAAGTGAATGCAGATCTAAGTCCAAACAATCAGAGAAATGTTAGCCTAGTAAGGTTTCTTTAGTTTCTAACCTCGTTGCAATGATCGCTCAGGTCACAACTGTAGGGGCTGACTCTGACTGGTGGATAGACACCAGTACGACTTGCCATGTCTTTTCTGGGAGAGAATGGTTCGTCACGTACCAGCCAACTTCTGAGAAGGTTTTTATGGCGAACCAAGCCCAAGCTGAAGTTCTGGGAATCGGGACTGTGGAGCTGAAACTCACTTCTGGGAACACTCTGACGCTCCAAGGAGTAAAGCATGTTCTGATGATTGCCAAGAACCTGATCTCTGAGAGTCTGCTTAGCAACACAGGCTTGAGGATGGACATTAATGCTGGTCAGATGGTGATGTCCAAGAAGGGAACATACTTCGAAAAGGCTTATCAAATCGAAGGGATGTTTAAAATTCAGCTTGTAAACCAGTCTAATGAAATCAATGCAATCGCTCTTTCTGATTATTCTCTTGAGTTGTGGCATAATAGGCTAGGACATGTTCATTGTAAAAGAATAAACAAAATGTCTAATTTAGGACTTATCTCCAAATATGGGGGTAAGGTAGAGAAGTGTGAAGTATGTGCTCAGACAAAGATCACCAGAAAACTCTTTCATCGAGTCAATCGAACCACAGATCTTCTGGAGTTGGTACACTCTGATATCTGTGACTTCAAACAATTCTCTACAAAAATCGGGATGAAGTATTTTATAACCTTTATCGATGACTTCTCTAAGTACGCGTTCGTCTACTTGGTCAAGTCCAAGGACGAAGCGTTCGAGAAGTTCAAGGAGTTCAGGACCGAAGCTGAACGGTAAACTGGACAACAACTCAAGAGATTGAGAAACGATCGAGACAGAGAATATCGGTCTCATGAATTTGCATCGTTCTGTAAAGAACATGTAATCATCTGCGAGACTACTGTTCCGTATTCTCCTCAATCTAACAGAGTAGCAGAGAGAAAGAACCGAACGTTGACAGAAATGATGAACTCAATGCTGCTAACTGCAGGTCTTCCAAAATGCTACTGGGGAGAAGCTGCATTAACGGCCACTTTCATTCTGAATAGAGTACCTTATGCAACTTCTGACATAACTCCTCATGAACTCTGGTTCAAAGTCAGATCTAACTTGAATGTCATTCGAGTGTGGGGGTGTCTGGCTTATGTGAAGCTCCCAGATCTGAAGATTCAGAAGCTGGGGACAAGAACTACGAAGGCGATCTTCTTGGATTATGCCAATAAGAGTGATGCTCGGAGATTTCTTGATATTGAGTAAAATCATATCATCGAATCTCGCGATGCTGAATACTTTGAAGACAAGTTTGCAAGACATAAAAACATTATTCTTCCAGATATTTTGGAGAATGATGTAGGTGCAAATGAGACTGAGATCTCATATGAGCCAGTAGGCCAAGATAAATTTGTTGGTATAGAAACAACAATTGAACCAGAACTCGCTGAGCCGTCGACAAAGCGAGCAAGGAGGCCGAAGAGCTTCGGAGATTACTTCGTCACCTATCATGTGGAAGCAGATCTGTTTACCTATGATGAGACGATGAAGACCAAAGATGCTATCTTCTGGAAGGAGGCAATAGACAACGAAATTGACTCAATTACCTCCAATAACACATGGGTGTTAGTTGATTTACCCAAAGGAGCAAAACCCATCGGATGCAAGTGGATCTTCAAGAAGAAGATGAAAGCTGATGGAACCATTGACAAGTTCAAGGCCAGGCTAGTGGCCAAAGAGTTTTCTCAGAAGCAGGGGATCGACTACTTTGACACATATGCTCCAGTAGCATGGATGACAACCATCAGATTGTTAATTGCCCTTGCGGCAATACACAAACTGGTGATATACCAGATGGATGTGAAAACAATATTCCTGAATAGCGAGCTGACCGAAGAGATTTATATGCAACAGTCAGAAGGATTTGTCGTCAAAGGCCTAGAAGACAAAGTCTGCAAGTTGGTAAAATCTCTATACGGCTTAAAGCAAGCTCCTAAAATATGGCATGAGAAGTTTGAAAAAGTTCTAAGGTCAAACGGCTACAGGGTCAGTGAAACAGACAAGTGTGTCTATACTAAATTTGCTGACGGAAGAGGAGTCATCGTTTGTCTGTACGTGGATGACATGCTAATCCTAGGTACGGATATAAGCTGTTTCACTGAGACAAAGAAGTTCCTCTCGACAAAGTTCAGTATGAAGGACTTGGGGGATGCTGATGTTATCTTGGGACTCAAGATCATCCGGACAGATTCTGGATTGGCACTGTCACAATCTCATTACATAGAGAAGATGCTCACTCGATACGGGTATCATGACCTTCCTATAATTGATACGCCATACCGAAGTGATTAGAAGCTGGAGCCAAACTCGAAGAAAAGCGTCAGGCAATTGGAGTACGCTAGCATCATCGGGAGTTTGATGTACGCTACTACTGCCACTAGGCCTGATATAGCTTTCGCTGTGGGAATGCTGAGTCGATTCACTAGCAATCCAGGCGTTGAGCACTGGAAAGCTGTGAAGCGTGTTATGAGATATCTCAAGAAGACTCAGACATATGCACTGCACTTCAGTGGAGAGCCGCCGGTAGTAGAAGGCTTCAGTCATGCCAGCTGGTGCTCAGAGTTGGAGAGCGAGAGGTCCACTGGTGGATTCATTTTCACAATGGGTGGAGCTTCTATCTCGTGGAAGTCAAAGAAGCAGACTATGCTCTCACGGTCTTCTATGGAATCTGAATTCTTTGCACTTGATACTGAAACAGATGAAGCAGAGTGGCTTCGGAAGCTCATGTATGATCTTCCAGTGGTTGGAGTACAGCTACTGGCAATTCCGATATACTGCGACAACCAGAAAACTACAGCGGTGGCGTCAAATGATCTATTCAATGGAAAAAAGAGAACTGTGCGGTTAAAGCACAGGGTAGTGAACGATCTCATCAAGAGAGGTGTCATTGCAGTAATCGATGTTCAGAGTCAGGAGAACCTGGCGGATCCGTTCATGAAGGGCCTCAAGCGTCAGCTGGTTGAAGACACAGCAGGGAAGATGGGCTTGAAGGCATTCTGATAGTATGTTTTTGTAATCCTACCATAAAGTTTTATGTTATTAGTTCAAAAAAAATCTACTAGACATCTAACTTTTGGTTTAAGGGAGGACCACTGACTAGAAAACTATCAGGTAACAGTGGGTACTTGTTCTTGGGAACATGGAAGGGTTACGAACCCATAACCACTGTCGTCTACTATATGTTTTCTGCAAAAAATGGATCCTGTGTTGAGGTTGGCTTAAATGCCTTAATAAGTTCTCAGGCAGAGTGAATGCCTGGTGTGCTTTACAGGAAGCACGGTAGCGCAGCACTACAAGAAGTAAAATTCCATGCTATAGTGGGATGACTCCACCATGAGGTTCCCAGATAAGGGTAATGCCTCGGCTTTGCAATCCAAGTCATAGCGGCATAGCACCGCAAATAGGCAGGTAGCCTAATGTTGTATAATGAAATTAAAGAGTTGTAGACAGCACTACAAAGGGGAGAGTGACCCCATGTTACAGTGGCACGACACCACGATGAGGTACCCGGGTAGAGGTAAAGCCTCGGTCTTGCAAGCCATGTCGTTGCGGCGTAACACCGCAAGGAAGCCTTAGACGTCATGTTGGATAGAATGGCTCTATAAAGAGGCTGTGACCTCATGTTGCAGTAGTATGACACTACGATGAGGTTTCCAGATAGGGGTAATACCTCGGCTTTAGGCCATGTCATAGCGGTGTAGCACCGCAAGGAAGCGCAAGGCTTCATGCCATGTCTCTTTAATAAAGAACTTACATATAGTGTATGGAAAGAGATATCAGGCCGTCTTTTGAGGGTAAACTTGTAGACGCCTAAAATTATACACTGAAACCAGGCTGACACAGGGCCTTTAATGTGCAGCCAGAAGCATATATAACTACACTTTGTGAGTGGGAAGAATTATAATTGTGGTACAGAATTCAAGGCATAGTCCATTCTTATATCATATTGTCATTCAACCCATGCGGAAAGATTCAAGTCATCAGCGACATCTATCCTAATGCAAAATGGACAGTTACTGTGGGGAACGCTCAACCCTAGACACATATATATGGTGAGATATATGGGGAATTGTTGGTGCTCTTGCTCCTTGACATGAAGAGAGCTTCCTCTCAACATGCTTTGTAAAGTTTAGTCCCACATTGGAAAAGCACCATGAGTTATCTCAACATATATATGAGTATGTGTTATTCGGATATGCACATGGGGTGGTGACCCTAAGGAGGGAACCATGTGGGTGATTTTACTAAGAGGTAAGGATAAGGCTCCAAGAAAAGCATTCATGCTTTTTGCTCTTGGGAAATTAATTTCCATTGGAGCAGCGACTCGGACTCGGACACGGACACAGACTCGGGCTCATGGGCTCATAAGGCGTAATATGGTGTTTTGTTGGCACACTTGCACTTAGCACGTCAGCTCGTCGCTATGCGCATAGTGCGCTTAAGTTGCGCTCGTTGCACGAGCCACTTGCGCGGCCACGTTGTGCGCCAGGTTGCACGAGTTGCACAGGTGCGCTAGTTGTGCAGGTGCGCCAGGTTGCACCAGTTGTGCAGGTGTGCCAGGTTGCGTGAGTTGTGCAAGTGCGTCAGTTGTACAGGTGCGCCAGGTTGCGCCAGGTTGTGCAATTTGTGCAGGTACGCCAGGATGTACTAGTGTGCTGGGTTGCGCCAGCGTGCGCCGTTTGTGCAGTGCGAGCAGCATGCGCATTATGCGATAAAGGCGCACGCGCAGCTCATAAAATTGGCACAACTCACGCAGTTCGTGGCTTTTCACGTTCTGACTGATTCATAACTGATCCTGGATTTGTGGATCTGACATTATATCGTGGCACATATTTCGGATCTGGACAGTTACATCAGTAGCTATATATTCAGATCCTCTCTTCTCTCTAGAAATACTTTAAAGACTTCAAAAATTCACCAAGAGAGAAGAGAGAGCTGCTACGCACCATGTCCTTCCTCGTGCAACCAAAGTCCGTCATCGTTCCGAGCAGTCCGTCTTTGAGCAATTTTCTAGAGCGTTCCAGAGTTCATTCGAACTTGTTGGTTCCTGGAAGCTGACCGTGTGGGCGGATCTAACTTTGAGCACTGGTGTTTTTGGCACCCCAGCAGGCCACCACCTTTCATCTTTTGCCTGTCATATTCACATCTGCCTTTAGCAATTCGGCCAGCATCTTCTTTTTAGAAGCACTGCTATCGTTTGCTACGTTTACGAAATCTTCTTAGATCTTCGTATTCAAGAATCCTTCAAGGATCTCTGTTACGCACCTTCCTTGAAGCGTTGCGCTGGAACGTTGTTCTTACAACTGTTTCATTCATTTTTCCATTAAAAAATTGTGCCCTGGTTCTAACATTACTCAATACTCTCTTCACCCTTCTGAGTTTGTAACAGCATCCAAACCTCTTCCATCACTTGTTCCTTCTGTGCAGATGGAGATTAGAAGATGCTATAGATCTGAGGAAGGTCTACTGCAAGGACATAGCCTACATGCCTCACGAGTAGACACATATGATGCACGAAAAATTCCTAACGAAACCACTGAGACGACCGTGCGGTCGAAATCAATGCCACGTGTCGCCCGTATTTGAGGGGACGTGGTACCCAAAAAAACCAGTCCCCTCTGCTTTCACTATTTTAAAATCCGACCACTGGGAAGCCACACGTGGCTTCGGTTCACACGCTGATCCCATTTCGGTCTGTACAGAAGCATTGTTGATGGACATTATGCTCCTCCTCCACGTTACTTGTTTTCCTCGGTATGGTCTGTGCGGTCTCTATTAGGCCTTGTTTGGTTCGCGGAAAGGAATGTAAAGGAAAGCAATTCCTTGGTATTTCTTTTCCTTTGGAAAATTACAATTTTATTTATTTTTCTTTTCGATGTTCGAAAATGCTAAAAAATTTGGAAGGAAATGTGAATACTTCAATGTGGGACCTTGCTTGGATGTATGGAATTAATTTTTCCCCTAATTTTTAATTCTTCTATTGAAAATTACTTTTCATTCCTCGTCAGTTCCTTTGTAAAAAAAGACCTGCATTAGGCGAAAAATTCAAAACCCATGGGGGTGCAATCGGCCCCTCGAGACCAGGTAGCTATGCCCTTAATCATTTGTATATGATAAAACTGTTAAATATTGTATAACAACCTGAGTTACACCCCGATAATGAAACCCAAGCCAGAAGTAGAATTGAACATTCATCTACAATTCATGGCAAAATAGTGATTAGTATGACTTGCTCTGTAATCACCCACCAATTCCTACTTGTTATAAACAGTCACATTCTTCATTGAAGAAGTACGCTCTCTAATTCTCAGTCAATCGTCCTTTATATGAACTGAATATGTGTTTGACTTGAGCATCAAAAAGAGGTTTTAGCCACCGAACTTTGTATGGTCTGCTTGGTAACGGTGTTTACATTAATTTTGGAGTATTTTTTAACCTTGTTAAATGGTTTTGGTTGGCACAAAAACTCTCCAAAATTGGTGTAATTGTTCGAAGGGAGACGAGATCTTGTAGAATAGTATTTTTATTCTTATCATTTCATCATATGGCAAAGGCCATATATATAGGGCTAATGGGCCACCCAAGGGTCATGAGTTACATAACCCAAGGGTCATGAGTTACATGACCCCAAGGGTCATGTGTAACTCATGACATAATGGTAAATAAAATGGGTTTCACAACACTCCCCCTTATTCATCCATTTCCTTGGATCCACTTATGAAATACTTCAGGATTCAATAAGCTAATGGGGTGGATACTGCTGGATCCAGAGTAAACTTGGTTTGCCTCATTAAAACCTTGGCTATGGAAAACCCAGTGGAAAAAACCATCAGTCCTAAGGAAAAAGAGTACAATCCTATAGTTTTACTCCCCCTGATCTATACAAGCTTCAGGCTTGCAAGTCTTTTAGTTGCCTCATCCCTATTCCTCTTACAAGCTTTACAAAAGTACATCGTGGAAGTGTTTTGGTAAACAAATCTGCTAAGTTATTGCAAGATTGAATTTGTTGTACTTTGACTTGTCCCTTCTCTTGAAGGTCGTGCGTCCAGAAGAATTTGGGGGATATGTGCTTCGTCTTGTCACTCTTCATGTATCCTTTCTGAAGTTGAGCTACGCATGCTGCATTATCTTCAAAAAGGGTAGTAGGCTCAAGTTCACTAGTCTTCAGGCCAGTAGATGCCAAAATGTGCTGAATGACAGAGCGAAGCCAAACACACTCCTTGCTTGTTTCATGGATTGCCAGGAGTTCAGAATGGTTGGATGAGATAGCCACACTGGTCTGTTTGACGGACCTCCAGGAGATAGCCGTACCACCGAAAGTAAACACAAATCCAGTTTATGATTTCTCTGTGTGGGGATCTGATCTATAACCTGCATCTGAATAACCAAGTAAAGTAGAAGACCCACTATTCGGGTAATATAGTCCTAGGTCTATAGACCTTTGGAGGTAGCGCAGAAGATGCTTCACTCCATTCCAGTGGCGCTTTGTGGGCGCTGCACTATATCTGGCTAATAAGTTAACTGAAAATGCTATATCAGGACGCGTACAGTTAGCCAGATAGAGTAGTGCCCCAATGGCACTTAGGTAAGGTACTTCAGGACCTAATGATTCCTCCCCCTCTTCCAGTGGACGGAAAGGGTCCTTCTTTACGTCCAATGATCGAACGACCATTGGTGTACTAAGGGGATGGCATTTATCTATGTAGAATTGTTTAAGTAATCTTCGTGTATATGTAGATTGGTGTAACAGGATACCACCCTTTAGGTGTTCGATCTGTAAGCCAAGACAATACTTTGTTTTCCTTAGGTCTTTCATTTCAAAAGTTGTCTTAAGGCTTTCAGATATCTCAGTGATCTCTGCAGGAGATCCAATGAGATTTAAATCATCGACATAAACGACGACTATAACAAATCCTGTTCCCGATCTTTTTATAAAGATACACGGGCAGACTTTATCATTAGTAAATCCTTGCGTAGCAAGAAACTCACTTAGTCTGTTATACCACATTTTTCTGATTGTTTAAGACCGTACAATGATCTTTGTAACCTCACAGAATAGGTGTCCCGATCGAGGTCTATCTGTTTTCTCTGGTGAAATTTTATATCCTTCAGGGAGTTTCATATAGATATCTTTATCTATATTGCCATAAAGATATGCAGTCACAACGTCCATGAGCTGCATTTATAGGCTTTTCAGAGAAGAGAGGCTGATCAGGAATCTGAAGGTATTCCCATCCATGACCGGAGAATATGTTTCTTCATAATCTATTCCCGGTTTCTGGAAGAAACCTTGTGCTGCAAGGCGTGCTTTGTAGCGCACAACTATGTTGTGTTCATTTCTTTTTCTTGTGAAGATCCATTTATATCCCACAGGTTTTACACCTTCAGGTGTTTGGACTACAGGTCCAAAGACTTCGCGTTTCAAGAGTGAGTCCAGCTCTACTCCTATTGCCTCGTTCCACTTTGGCCAATCGCCTCTGCGTTTACATTCTGCTAGAGACCGTGGATCGATGTCATCATCATTTTCAGTGACGTGAACGGCAATATTGAACGAAAAATCGTCGTCGACGACTGTGCTTTTTCTGTTCAGTACCTCTCCAGTACGTACATAATTTAATAATATTTCTCCTGTTTGTTCCTCTTCAGGGAAAACTAGGAGGGGAGGGGTAGCTGATCTGAGCTCAGCATCCTGTGTTGGGATCTTCTTAATTTCTCCAGGGTTTTTTCTTTTACGAGGGACTTTGTCTCTCGAACCTGGTGGACGTCCTCTTTTTAATTGAGGTATTGCTATTTCTGCTGCCGGCGGATTGCATCCATCTTTGGGGATGTCAATCCTAGCTGGCGTATTGGCAGCAGGGACGTGTGATCTGACAATCTTCTGGTTGTCAGTAAATGTATCCGGAAGTAGATGTACAGTGTTCTGAAGATGTAATATCTTCAGGATCTCATCTTCATATTGACTTGTACGTGGATCAAAATGAGACAAAATTTTTGTGTCCCAAGAAATTGTCTTAGAAGCTTCTGGCTTCTTAGACTGTGTGCCCAGTTTAGGAAATAATCCTTCATCAAACTCACAGTCATCAAGACGTGCCTTAAATACGTCACCCGTCAGGGGTTCTAGGTATCTAATTATAGAGGGTGAGTCAAACCCAACATAGATACCTAATCGACGTTGTGGACCCATTTTTGGTCCTCTGTAGGGGAGCAATGGGGACGTAAACAGCACAACCAAAAACTCTCAAATGAGAGATATTTGGAGGTGAACCATAAGCGAGCTGCATCGGAGATAGAATATGACCTCCAGAAGGTCGTATTCTAATAAGTGATGCGGCATGCAATATAGCATGACCCCAAGCTTCCACAGTCAACTATGACTGCATCAACAATGGACGAGCAATCCATTGTAATCTCTTAATAAGGGATTCTGCTAACCCGTTCTGGGTGTGAACAGGAGCTACAGGATGTTCAACTTCGATGCCAGTTGCTTGGCAATAGTCTTGAAAAACCTGTGAAGTAAATTCACCCGCATTATCAAGTCTTAATTTTTTGATATGGTTATCGGGGAAATGAGCCCACAACTTAATTATTTGTGCCAATAGCTTAGAAAAAGCTAAGTTGCGGGTGGACAAAAGGCACACATAAGACCATTTAGTAGATGCATCTATAAGTACTATAAAGTACCTAAATGGACCACTTGCGGGGTGAATAGGTCCGCAAATGTCTCCATGAATTCTCTCTAAGAAGCTAGGAGACTCTAGTCCCACTTTCAAAAGGGATGGTCTCGTTATAAGTTTGCCTTGAAAACAAGGTAGACAGGAGTAATCATACTTCTGAAGAATCTTCAGGTTCTGCAGGTTGTGTCCACTGGATTGGCTTATGATTCGTTTCATCATAGCTGATCCTGGGTGACCCAGTCTATTATGCCAAAGTTTAAATTTTGGCGATGAATGACACTTCTGGTGCACAATCATGTTAACTTCTGTTGATTGAATATGAGTATGATAGAGACCCGACGGGAGTCCCTTGAATCGTTCTAAGATAGTTTTTGAACCATCTTTTAGACGAGTAGCATACAGATATTCTGTCTCATTTATTTCATTTGTTTCTAAGTGATATCCGTTTAAACGAATGTCCTTGAAACTTATGAGGTTCCTACTTGATTTAGGAGAGAATAGTGCATCTTTTATTACTAGTCTTGTTTTATTTGGGAGCAATATAATTGCTTCACCAGATCCTTCTATTATGTTTGATAGTCCTGATATCGTAAAAACGGGACCGTCATAATCATATAAGCTATAAAAATAGCTTTTTTCTCGAAGGATTGTGTGCGTCGAGGCGCTGTCCACAAGGCATTCACACTTCATCTATAGATCTATGAAAAATAACAACAAACAATCGTAATTAAAACAACAGTTTTGAAATACAATTTTTGTTTAAAAAAAAAATTCACTTATATCGATCGATTGGCCGATATAGAGAGGTCAATAAGTTGCTTGCAGAAATGCATAATTTATAAATACAATTTGAGAGAAAAAAAATAATATTCGGTCATCCCCTTTCGGTAGCTCTACGTGAATATGACCAGGCGGGAAAATGAGGGAGGAGGGTCACCGGGGACCTCTTAAGAACCAAGCCCCAAGTTCTTTCTGACATCATACCCAAATAGGTGAGCCTGTTCGGAGAGACTTCGTAAAATTTTCTTTGTCAAATGTAAGAATAAATATTATTTTTCAAGAAATTTAAAAGAGAAGCATAATATGAAAATGCGGCAACAAGTTTTTAAAAACATGAAATAAGATAGTGGCTCTAGTCGAGTAGGTCGTCGTTCTCGAAGTCTTCCGCTTAGAACTGAGTAGACGGCTGCTTTTCTACCAGATTTGTTTCAACTTGAGACTTCTGGCTCGCTTGATACAAATTTCGTAGATGTCGCGGGGTGCGACAGTTTCTGGACCAGTGTCCAGTCATGCCACATTTGTGGCATTTGTCCTCCCAATTTTTCTTGGGAATGGACATCAGTTTTGTGGTCTTCTTCCACTTTTTCTTTGCCCCACTTTTGCTGCGCTGGGGATGAAAGTTGTTCTCGGGTGGACTTCTGGCCGGCCTCTTATGTGCATTCCCCATGTTAGATCTGTCCTTATTTTTCTTCTACTTCTTGGAAGAAAAATGAGCTTCTGGGAGAGGAGCTGAGCCTGCAGGGCGTAGGTTATGAGTGGCCAAGAGAAATTCTCTGTTTTGCTCTGCCATCATCAGGGTGGAGTACAATTCAGAGTACTTTGTGAACTTTCGTTCACGGTACTGTTGCATGAGGATTGCGTCCTTCTCGTGGAAGGATGAATATGTTTTTTCCAACATGCGATACTCCGAGACTTCTTCACCACACAACTTCAGGCGTGAGGTGATATTATGGAGAGCTGAGTTGTACTCAGCTACGGACTTAAAGTCCTGAAGTCGAAGGTTTTCCCACTCATACCTTGCACGTGGGAGGATTACATCTTTTTGATGTTTATAGCGGTCCTCCAGTGCAGTCCACAATTCCTTTGGGTCTTCTACAGTGAGGTATTCGGCCTTCAGGGTCCGATCAATGTGTCTCCTGATGTAGATAATGGCTTTCGCCTCATCTATATCAGAGACTTTCACTGTAGAAACAACCACAGCAGTGTCTGCTGTATTTCCCGTACCAGTGGCCGGAGCCGATGGAAGAGGAGTTGAAATTGTGGCTAATAAGCCCTGGGCACGTAAGTGGAACTTCAGGTCCACGTGCCAGCTCAAATAATTTTTTCCAGCAGCATCTAGTACTTCGAAATCGACACTCGCTATTTTGGCCATTTTATCTATCATGTGAAAAACATGCATAAATTAAAATTAAATATTTACGCATAATCATAAATGTTACAGAGCTCATAAAAATACCACGGTGTCCAAAAGCTGCTGACGTTTTTTTTTTTTTTTTTTTTTTTTTTGAAAAACATTAGCAAAATCCAAACAAGGCCTACACTGCTAACGTACATCTAATATTAAAGATAACTTCTTCCGTTGTAACAAATGCTAAGTTTGTTACTAATATAAAATCTAATTGTTCTTAGAAAGTTTTATACTAATTGAACAATAGTTCAAAAAGGAAAAAATCTGTTTGCAGTAAACGCAGAAGACAATGTTAGCAATTATTTTCTACAAATACTGCTAATGAAGTTGTATATTGTTATTCCTTAAGCAATGATCAACAACAATATATGTTCAAAACAATAAACAATAGGTAAACAGATTTACACTAAATGTTGGTTCTGAAAAGAAAAACAATATTGTTTTACACTTAATAGCAATGATACAAGAGAACTGTTAAAAAATTATTGATTATTGTGAACAACTCTATCCCAAATTGATTATTGAATATGGTGAATATCTTCACTTACAAATGCTTGTTTGCTAATTTGATTAACAGCAAGAAGAGTTTACGAATTCTTAATTGCAACAGGCAAATTCAGACTAGATTAAGGCAAAAGCAGTTTGGCAGATTTTCAAGCATTTGAAGATAATTAACATTCTAGATGCAAGTGATTGAGAGAGACTTTTGCATAGGATAACACAATATGGTCCTCCGGAACCTCTGTCACTATGAATCCGACCCAGGTGAGAACAAATTTGTTTAGAACGTTAGCAATATAAAGAATATCATTCTTAGATTGTTAGATATATATATTGCTAATTATCATTCAAACAATTAATTTGTAAAAAAAATTTAAGAAGTGTTACCAGCCTCTGGTAGGATCGACTAGGGAAAAAGGAAGGATGACGTCGAGATCTGGACGTCAATTCTCCTTGCTTCAGCAATCGTGCTGATAACGTGTTCGAAGGGAGACGAGATCTTGTAGAATAGTATTTTTATTCTTATCACTTCATCATATGGCAAGGGCCATATATATAGGGCTAATGGGCCACCCAAGGGTCATGAGTTACATAACCCAAGGGTCATGAGTTACATGACCCCAAGGGTCATGTGTAACTCATGACATAATGGTGAATAAAATGGGTTTCACAACAGTAATATAATTTTAGGTGGTTTTATAAACACCCAAAGCAGTAGATTTTGAAGAATTTTATTATTTTATTCTATTTATATCTTCACCAAAAATATATAATTATAACTAGTAATATGCTACCCTATTTTTCTCACATCTGTGTTTTTCTTCTAGTTCTTCCAAACTATGGCCATTTTTTCGGTAAATTTTTATTTTTTTTTTTAAATCTCTTTCTCCTACTTTTAACTGAGCGTTTCTATTATTTTGATCAAATATGAACTTCTATCTCCTGATCGAGGCGTGGGCTGGGTTGCAGTTCCCACGCTCGGAACCGTTTTGTTATATATATATATATATATATATATATATATATATATATATATATATATATATATATATATATATATATATGTATATAATTTTATTAGTGTAAAAACCTTTCAGAACGACTAGCTAATGAATTACCAAAGCATGGGTTGGACTGCTTTAAAAGTCTCTACTTAAAACCATCAAAAAACGGACCCCTCATAACCACTCATAAATGGTACTCTAAAAACACTACATAACTACTACCCCTACAATTGCCAAACAAACCCCATTGTTTGTAGTCCCTTTTTGAGTTGGATCATCCCCAACAAATATTAGAATTTTTATAAAGGCACTACAAAACTACTCGGAGCTGTCCAACTTTTTTTATTTACAAGTTTGTCACTCAAAAAAATTGCTAGGAACAGTCCACTACATAGTATAAAAGCCAAAAAAAAACAAAAAAAATTCCTTTCCTCTCAAATTTCAAATATTGTTCTCAATCCATGTTCATACATAAATTTTATCCACTAGTAACTAAAATTTGATTTAGGATTCATTTTGGGAGAAGTTTCAAAGTTTTGAACCCATCTTAGGATTTAAACTTCGGAAATTTGCCAACAGTCGTGACACGAACGATGATGGGCTGTCAAAAAATTTGACAGACATACTCAGGACTCTCAAAAAATTTGACAGTTCTAACTAATGTCATGGCTATCAAATTTTTTGACAATCCTTTCAAATAATCCATACCAAATGAAAACAAAAACTGTCAAAAAATTTGACAGTCCTGGCGACAATTAGTACTGCCAAAAATTTTGATAGTCATGTAAAACAACTTTCGTTTTCACTACATTGTCAAAAAATTTGTCAGTCATGGTCTAATTTTTTTAGAGCAACATGTGTAAAATATACATGACTGTCAAAAAATTTCTATAGTCCAGCTTCGTCCCGGTCGCGATTGTCGGTGGATTTTTGTAGTTCGAAACCCTAAAATGGATTTGAAACTTCAGAAATCTGGCTAAAATGAATCCCAAACCAATTTTTAGTTACTACAATGTAAAATTTGGGATTGATTGGTTCTTGGAATTGAAAGCGGAGAAGGAAGAAGTTAGAGGTTTGAAGTGAAAAAAAGAGTAATTTTTTTTTGTAAAGTGAAAGAGTAAAACTTAGAATTTTTGGCTTTTGGTGTGTGTTCTGGAGAGTGGCATTTACTGTTAAGTTCTTTTTATAGCGCTGAGTTAAAGTTACTCAAAATTGGAATAGTTCCGAGTAACTTTTGTAGTGTCACGATAAATTTTTCAAATATTAAATAATATTTATTGATGGATTATGTTTGTGTAGTTTATATATATATATATATATATCAGCAGAAAAATTCGTCAATAAATATCAGTATCTTTCGGCAGTGGTGACCTCGGCCCATCTACAAAATTCAAACATGTTCATCTTTTACAACAAGGACGCTATGATCAAAAGATGAACGTGACACCACTTTACACCCCACATTAAAATGGGCCTACATCACATGTCGGGCCAAAGTCAAAGAAATAAGAGCCCCTCCTTCCTAACTCTCCTCCTTTCAAAATCCAAATATTTGCAAATATTCACGAAAGTACCACTCCGGGTCCACCGTATCAACGGTCGGATTCGAAAGTGGATCCGGATCCGGATCCAATTGCATATCCGTAAATTGAAGCCAAGCTCCAGGGGCGTTCCCGTAACTCGATTGAACTAAAGTGACCGTTTTGAAGTTTGAACACTCACTCGAGCATCGAAGAACTCAATTTTTAACTCCTCCATTCCAATTTTTGTCGCGCGCGCGAGAGTATGAGAGGGATGACCGGGGTGATGACGCTGTCGACCGGCTACTCCGGAGGCTGCGGCGGCGGGGATAAGGGGCACTTGTCGGTGGTGGCTCTGCTGCTGGCGGCGATACGGAGGTCGGTGGCGTCGACGTGCCGGCTCGGCGACGGCGGCGTCGGGGACGACGACGTATCGGCGGAGCTCCGGGCGATGGAGATCGGGTTCCCGACCGACGTCCGCCACGTGGCCCACGTCACCTTCGACCGGTTCGAGGGCTTCCTCGGCCTCCCGGACGGGTTCGACGAGTTCGGCCGCGTCCCCAGCGCCAGGTCCGCTCGCTCCCTCCCTTCTTCTTCTTGATTTTGGCGAAAAGTTGGGGGTTTTGACAGGAAAGGCGGAGTCTTTGGTGTAAATTTTGCAGTTTTGTCCTCGACAAAGTCTAATTAAAAAAAAGTTGGGATCTTTGTCGTACTTTTTGCACTTTAGCCCTACTTTAATGAGACAATTTAGGCTAATGATAAAAAAATGGTGCTACTTTTTAGTAGGTTTGAATTGAAGTTTATTGACAATTTAGGAACAATCAAGCTTGACAGGGCTGAACCGAAACCGAAACTGAAGCCAAACTACCACGTGTCATCTTTTGATTGGCCGAAACAAATCCAATGACCCAGTCCCTCCTGTTAACTTAGGCAACCGCGCGATTTCAGCCGCGGTATGTGTATCACCATTGTTAAAGTAAAAGAAACTTAACATGGACTGTCCGAGTGTATTCTGCGATTGCATGTGCCGTATCCGACACGAAACGGACACGAAACGACTCAAGAATCAGGAGTGTCGGTGTATTCTGCGATTGCATGTGCCGTATCCGACACGAAACGGACACGAAACAACTCAAGAATCAGGAGTGTCGGTGCTTCCTAGTTTCAGTTGTAATTCCTGCAAGCACCATCTCCATGTGCTATCATTTTTCCAATGCGTAATGAAAAAATATAAGTAAATAAAAATTTCTTGTTGTTGACAGTGCAAGTGTGTTTGGCGTGTCGGCCGATTCAATGCAGTGCTGCTACGACTCCAGCGGCAACAGCGTGCCCACCATTCTCCTCCTCATGCAGGAAAGGTTGTATACGCAAGGAGGTCTGAAGGTTAGTACTGAGGACATTTTCATCGAGCATTCGTGCTTTAGCTCATTCGTCATAAAGTGTTTAAAAACTTTAAATTGCTTAAATTTTTACAGGCAGAGGGGATTTTCCGAATAAATCCGGAGAATAGCCAAGAAGAGGAGGTGAGGGAGCAGCTGAACAAGGGGATCGTGCCGGATGACATCGATGTACATTGCTTGGCCGGCCTTATAAAGGTAGACTATTCATTCTTGTTACAAATGCATCAACTCCAAAAGCATATCTTGTGGTACAAAAGCGCAATTTAAATGATATATTCCTTTGAGGTGGTCTTGATGTACTTCAAAATTGACGAAATGTGTTCCAAAAGAGCAATTAATAAAGCTGGGGTGCCAAAATTGAACAGTTGAAAGTGAAGGTGCAAAAAACGTCTAAACGCTATAGTTGGGGTGTCACGACGCCTAGAAACGTTACTGGTGGTTAAGTTCATAGCTACTTGGATTTATAACTAACAGATAACTTGTTTGCAAGAAGTAGCTACATTGGCTTTTAATGAAACTCAATATAAGTTGTGTAAAATCCTTGGGCTTGTTACTAGAGCTTTATGTATAAAAAAATTTGAGAAGAAAGTTGGGTTCATTGTAATATATTTTAATTGATATAATAGGAATTGGAGAAGATTAGTAGGGCTCCTGCACATTAATGGTACACATAATAGCAAAGTCTAATGTTAATCTAAAATACAATTTTGAATTGTTTTTTTCTTTAGGAGTGAATGGTCCCCTAAACAAAAGAAATTTCAGAGTGGTTAGTACTTATTAATTTTGCACACCTAATTTTTTTTCTTTTTTCTTTTTTACATTAATCAATGATAAACACAAGAAATGAAGAAATTAAGTGCAACACAGAAGATGAATCAGAAATGATATTGGCAGGCCTGGTTCAGAGAGCTTCCCGAGGGGGTACTGGACGGCCTTTCCCCGGAACAAGTTCTTCAGTGCAACGCAGAAGATGAGTTCGTCGAGCTTGTGAAGCTGCTTCTTCCTACACCTGCTGCCTTACTCAACTGGGCTATCAACCTCATGGCCGATGTCGTCGAGGAGGAAGCTCTGAACAAGATGAACGCAAGAAACATTGCTATGGTCTTTGCCCCAAACATGACTCAGGTATTTCCACCAAACTTTTTAGTGTCTATTTTCCGCGGCCTTCATGCCCTTGTGTGGAATAAAGCAAGGAAAAAAAAGTAAAGAAATAGTGTTCAAATGCAAAATAAAGAGAGAGAAGAAGAAGAAAAGAAAACTAAAACGAAAAATAATGTTCATAGTGAATTGCCAAACCAAATGAGGGGAACAATGTGTTTATCCCACTAAAGAAAGTTATAGTTTCTCACATTCTCCCCTTTGGTTTTCTTAAGATTTCCTATGCACCACTTTTGCCAGTTTCCCTCTTTTTATTTGGAAAGATGTCTTCATAGAAGAAGATAAAAACTGATAGAAGTAACTTACATTGTTCGGCTCCTTAATATGAAGATCAAGGTTCGTTGAAAAAATTGAAATAAACCCCAACTACTTTTTCGGCATTCAAGCAAAAAAGAAACAGCATTGAAACTAAAAACTTAAAGAGTTTTGCTTTAATCCACTCGATTCCCTATATTTGAACAAATTCTAAAATTCCTGACACTCGTTGTTTCTTGTATCAGATGTCAGATCCTTTGACCGCTTTGATGCATGCTGTCCAAGTGATGAACTTGCTCAAGGCTCTAATCTTGAGAACTCTAAGGGAACGCGCTGGGGAAGGAGAAGAATACTCAGACTTCTCTTCCTCACCTTCGTCTGAGCCACAAGGTGACGATGATTTCGATGGTGAACAAGACATGGATATGAGTGGTGAACTGAGGATAGTTACTGTGGATGGTTGTGACGACAGCAAAGAAGACGACACCATGAAAGATACAGAGGATTGCTTCTCGAGGAGGTTGGAATGGAAGGATCATGATGAAAATCCAGTAGGAGGTAGTATTATTAGCCTCGACCTCTCTTCTAGCGATCGCACAGCACAATGGACCTACTCGGGCTCGGGCTGCAATGTAGGTTCTCGTCTTATGTTAACTTGGAGCAAACGAGAGAGCTCGAGCTCAAGTGAAGACGAGCTTTCGATACTGAAGCAAGGAGAAGCTCATTGAAATGCATGGAAAAGATGAATTTGCAAGTGAAACCTCTCAATTGGTTCTCTGAGTCTTACCTCTTCCTGACTGAAGTTTGTGTGCATGACTTAGTTCTAATGTTTGTAAATGTGATCAAACTAGTTATGGATTCATCAACATGGGGTTGAGAGGCTTTGATTGTTTCGTGTGTGATTAAAATCTAAGCTTGAAGCTTTAACTAGTTAATGGCTTTGTTCAGCTTTAAGCTGAACTTGTATTGTTGTTATATTTGGATGATTAAATCTAGCTTTTGAAGCTTTAACTGTTGTCCTGATGATTCTTACTCTTCTCAACTTTTCTTCTGTTGCATTACTATTGTCTTGTCCTCTTCACATGGTTTTACCCCCTTTAATTGTGTCTTGAACATTGTTAGGTTATAATACTCAGTGTTTTAAAAACCGGACCGGACCGACTGGTTGATCCGGTCAACTCGTGAACCAGTAGCTTTTCAGACTTGTTTATAATACCGGCCCACTGTTTTTTCGAAAAAGCCTAGTCAAACCGGTCGACCCAGCCGGTCGGTCAGACCACCAAACCGTCTGACCTAGTTGGGTTTTGAATTGGTTTGATCTTGACTTTTGGCTTCTGTTTTGGGGACTTTTAGATGCAATTAAAGTTAATATGTTTGCTTCTTGACTAATTCTATTATACTAATCGTTCAGAACTTTTTAAGTAGTATATATGTAGTTGTGTACCATGTAATATATTTTTAATGTAAGATTGTAAGTCTATATAACTGGTTCAACAGGGTTAACCTAGTGGTTGGACCGGTTTGACCCAACCCAGTGTCTTGATCGGGTCGATATCTGATCCTGTTTTTAGAACATTGGTTATACTTATCGATTGTGACACGCACGCACACATCAAAAGCAAAGGTGGAATTGTGTGTATATATATATACACACATTTTCCAATTAGGTTCTCTTGAGAATCCAACCTGCAGAATATGTAAACTTAAATCACTCCATCCTAACATTATCATTGAGGAAGGATCCTTTGTGTCATTGGAGATGACAAAGGTTGCATGTTAATTCATAAGCTAGCCTAGGGAAGTATGTAACCGAAAGTATGAGCTGAATCTTAATAGTACTTGTTTGAAGGAATTGTTAAATTTTCTCCTTTCTCAATTTATATCTTTTTCTTTTTTTTTAAGTTTCATGGTTCTGCTCATTCTAATTGAAGAATCATAAATATTTTTACTGTCTCCTAAAATAAATCCTTTCTGTGGTGCTGAAAAAATTCATCTATTTACTAGAGTTTCTTGCTTGTCACAAAGGCCTGACAAAGAACTCAACCATGTCGAAATGTTTCACTAACTCATTGTCAAGCCTCATGTTTCCAACTGTTCGACGTGGTATTAGCGTCCATAATTCAAACAGAAAATTTGTATCTGAATATTCGTAGGATAATATTTGTATTTCCACCAACTATGAACAAATCTTTCAAAAGAAACTTTATATTGGACATGTTTTACCAAAGCATTATAGTAAATCCTATTGTTAATTAGAGTCTGATTAATAACAGGGAAAAGAAGTAGCTAGGCAAGGATCGGCATTGGCGTTGTTGTGTTTTTTTTTTTTTTTTTTTTTTTTAGGATGTCCATTTCTTACTGGTGCTTGGAGGCATGCCTCCAAGGGGACTCGAACTATTACTCGATCATTTTTTTTTATAGTTATTTCAAATAATAAAGGTTGGGGTGGAATGCACGTGGAAATTACTTTTTTTTTTTTAAATTGTATGTGGGTCGGTATTGGCGAACTATTACACAATCATCTTCATTTTGTTGTTTTTTAGCAACCACTATTTGTTTTTGAAGTTTGGAAACTACTGTAGTTTCTTCTCCTCCTTTTTCTTTTGTGAAATATATGCTTTCAACAAAAAATTATATATATTACCTTGTTCTCTATGAGCCAACAATGCTAAAGTACATTGAATGAACTGTTGGATTGTATCTTATTTCCGATTGAGCCCTTAAAAGGGATGTCAATGGTGTTACCGTGTTAGTAATTTAGTCCTACATCGGATAGGAGTTGGGGTCATGAAATATAGATAATTTGGATTAGTTTAAGCCTTACATGAGAATTCTCTTTTAATGCATATGGACCCATTCCACTATCGCACATCATGGGCCAACTCCGGTTCGGGTCACATCGCGTTCTCAACACGGGGTATAGAGCCCATGGTTACGGTGTTAGCCCAATAATTGTATTATATTTTTGAATATGGCTAATCGATTAAGTTTAACATTATGATATTCATGTAATCACTCTAATGTTGATACTTAAACTTAGTATTGTCCTAATGTTCATTAAATATCGTACTATTTTGTTCGCCTAATATGTACTTGCAAGCAGTAAGCAAGATCGAACTTGGACATATGCAATGAAGAATTCATGACGTGCCAAAGATTTGGCGTTCATCACGTTCGTCCTTGAATTTCATATTTATGAATTTTCAGTATTTAAAATTCTTCATGTAAAATAAGTTTATACTCTGATTTGCATATTTGGTTTCGTATTTTGTATATTATATTTTGTTTTAATATAAAGACCACCATGGACTTGTAGAATAACCACTTGGCATTGTCATAGATCCGTATTAGGACTCGTATGTAGAATGTATTCATGATTTGCAGGGGCGGCCCTGGCCCAGGGTAGGCCGGACGACGGCCCAAAGCCCCCTGACGAAAGGGGGCACTAACATGAGACTGTCTATAATAGAACTAGTATGTATCATGTGTCTTTTATTTAACCAAAAATATTGTGGTGTAGTGGTTATAATGCTAAACTTATATTTAAGAGGTCCTTGGTTCAAATCTTAATTGCAACAAAATCTTGTTTTATTTATTATTATTTTTACATTATGTATGAGGGCCCATTTTGAAAGTTTCGCCTCGGGCCGCCAACAGCTCAGGGCCGGCCCTGATGATCCGGTTCACTCTTGGACCATTAGACCCTTAGTTTTCTTTGGGTGGCTTGGATTGGTGATTTGGCTCATCCAAGGGCCAAGAATCCATCCCTCACAATATATTAGTCCTCTTCTTTTTCTCTCTCTTCATTCATTTTTTCATTTTTCACTCTTTCACATTCTTTCTTCATTTCTCTCCTTCAACCCAGCCTAAGCAAGTAGTGCCCTAATGGAGAAACCATTATTTTTGTTTCTTTGATTATTTTTTCTTACATATTTTTAATCTATATTGTGCATCATTACATTCTCCACTGTTTAGCATTTGATGTTCTCTAAGTTCCTAAAACTAGGATTTTTTTTTTTTGGATTTTTAAGGAAATAATCTATCAAAACTTGTTATTTTCGAAAATCAATTGTTCCATGTAGTAGAGAATTCAATTTCATACAATTTTGGTTTTGGATTTTAAATCCTAGAGAGGAAGTTAGGGCCAAGTTTCATGAAATTCCATTGATGAACTTGTTGTTTGAGGACGACGATCTCCCATTGTACACCAGTTATACTGTGCGCCTGTTTTCCATTGTACGCCAGTTTCCACTGTGCATCAGTTTCTCATTGTACGCTAATTTTCACTATACAACAATTACTATAGTATGCTAGTTTCCATTATGCATCAGTTCCTCATTTTACGCCAGTTCCCACTGTGTGTCGGTTTCCACTATGCGCTACTTTCACACTGTGCACCATTTTCCCGTTGTGTGCCACTTTCATATTGTGTGCCAGTTTCCCGTTGTGTGCTAGCTTTATCTTTTGTGCGCATGTCCTCATTGTTTTACCTATTATGAATTCCTCCACTGTTTTGGATTTCTTACTTTTATGTAATAATTTTGTGAGATGTTAGAATATTGTACCCTTCAGATACCTGATTGACACGAGTTCATATCCTATGCGATACCGTGGATTGTCTTTCCACTACTAAAATATCATCAAATAGCGACGTAATATAGCGATGGCAAGAAATTACGTCGCCAGTAGCAACATCTTTATAAACACGTCACAAAATGTCGCTGACTAGCGACGTTCTGCGACAGGAGTATCCTACGTCGCTGAATAGCGACGTTCAGCGACATATTATAAGTATATGTCGCCATGGTTGCGACGTTTAGCGACGTCAACACGTGACGTCGCTAAGTTATTTTACTTAGGGCACGCCGCTGCCTTCTTTCCCCCTCACTCTCACTCGAAAACCCGAAAATTCTAATTTTTCCCCCCACCCACCCCCCCCCCGGCGACTCCCTCCCCCTCTGTCAGTGCCCTCCCCCCCTCCCCCCCCGGCGACTCCCTCCCCCTCCGGCGAGCTCCTCCTCCTCGAGATCCTCCTCCTCGAACTCCTCCTCCCCCAATCCGAGCTCCTCCTCCTCTTCCTCAGGTAAACCCTAACCTAACTCCTCTCCTTCCTCCTCCTCCTCTCCCACGGACACACACACACACACGGGGACACACACGGACACGGACACACACACACACACAGACATAGACACAGACACAGACACACACACATACACACACGGACACTGACACACACACATACACACACGGACACAGACACACACACACACACACACACACACAGACACATACACACACACACAGATTTATTCCTAGTTTAAATGGTTTAAATTGTGATTTAAATGCTAGATTTGATTCCTAGACATGTTGTTAATCTATGATAATTGATATTTACATTGAGAATGGGTCGTTGCTGTGATATGGGATTCGAACATATGTGGGTTGACTTTACATGACTGATACATGATACGTTTCAAGTTTTTCCTATGTCAATCATGTTAATCTGATTCTAACTAATGTTTTAAGTACCAATATTACTCCTACATGTGTATTAGCCTATGATAGATTGATCTTTACTTATTAAATTAAGTTTTATGATATGGGAATAGAATTTGGACTCGAGTTGGTTTCAATGGGTTGACTGATACTCATGAATCAGTTTTGATTGTCCCTTGAACTTCAGGAATTTGGTTTGCTGTTCTTCCTTGAACTGAATTGAGAATAGGATATTGGACATGGGGATATTGGAATCAGTTTTTCATTTCTGATTAGGCTTGTGATTTGAGAATAGGATATTGGATATGGGATTCGATTTAAATTGGTTTGATGAAAACTCAGGAATTTGGTTTGCTGTTCTTCCTTGAACTAAATTGAACTGATTCCTTTTGATGAGTTATAATGATCCCCACATGTTCTAGTTTGTGTTTACTGCAGGATTGCTTAATTAGAATAGGCTATATGTTTGAGTATGAGAAATTGGATTGTCCCCTGAAGTACTTGATTGTCCCCTGAACTTCAGGAATCAGTTTTTTATTTCTGATTAGGCTTGTGATTTGAGAATAGGATATTGGACATGGGGTTCGATTTAAATTGGTTTGATGAAAACTCAGGAATTTGGTTTGTTGTTCTTCCTTGAACTGAATTGAACTGATTCCTTTTGATGAGTTATAATGATCCCCACATGTTCTAGTTTGTGTTTACTGCAGGATTGCTTAATTAGAATAGGCTATATGTTTGAGTATGAGAAATTGGACTGTGTGTTGGTTCTCGAAGACATGCAGGACTGGGAACTGATTTCCCTTCCTATTTTCCTGAGATATATTCTCAGTTTTCTTGTTCACTGATTTCATGTTAGCTCACTGTTTCCCATTCCAGTTATTAGCTCACTGAATTTTCTTTCCTTTGCAACTGTTAATATAATTCCAGATTTCTTAATGTTAGTTAGCTCACTGTTTGCATTGACACTTGAACACAAATGTTTGCCACTGTTTTCTTTAACATTCAGTAATATTCTTGACACATATATCACTTCACTGTGTTAAACCTGAGACTCTGATTTCCCTTTTTGTATACACTGTTTTCAAAAGAAATGTAGATTTCATTTTCCTTAAACTGTAAATAGGACTGAGATTGGTTTTCCTATTCCTGAGATAAATCCACTGAATGTGTCAACTGATTACCTTGAATAACTGAAATTGAATTGACTGTTAACCAAGTGAATGGTTTAATTCCTATACCTGAGTTTTGTTCTTCCTAATAAGTTGAATGAATGTTTTAACATTGGGTTCATGTAAACTGTAAATTGGTAAGGATATATTAGATTTGACCTTGTTTGACCAAGGTTGACTATTTATTAGTTGGGATATGACTGAGAGGATTACATGGTTGTCACATTAAGGGTCTTTGAGGAGGTGACATGTTGTGAAAAGATATATCCGTAGGAGAAGTATATATAAGGATATATTTTTTCACAATATGTCATCTTATCAAAGACCCTTAATGTACCAACCATGTTACCGCGGTATTGGTATTTGGATACCAATAGCGATAAGGTAAAGGGTACCAATAGCGATAAGGTAAAGGGTACCAACTTAAGGTATTGGTATTGGGATACCAATAGCGATAAGGTAAACGGTACCTTGGTAGGTAATGACTAAAAATAGGATATTTGACTTAGATTGGACTAAGAGTTGACAAAGTCAACTATAGGTCAACCCTTGACCTACTTTGACCTTGTTTGACTTTGTTTGACTTAGGTTGACCTTGTTTGACTTTGTTTGACTTAGTACAACCTAGTTTGACCTAGATTGCATATCATTGTTATTAGTAACTGTCTGCTACTAATGTGTGTCCCTAATAAGACATAATATACGAATTTGTGCCTGTTGGATAATGTGTGTCCATCTTTGCAGAATTATTTCCAAATGGATATGAATTACTACTTGCAGAATCGTTCATGGATGTACAATCGTCGTCCTGATGATATGTGTGGTGTGCGGGATGAATACATAGCGGGAGTAGAGCAGTTCCTGCAGTTTGCTAAGGCGTTCCCTCAGTACATGGACGGCACCAAAATTAAGTGTCCGTGTGTGAAATGTCATAACGTAAAATATTATCCAGAAGTAGAAGTGACATATCATTTGTACTCGAGGGGTTTCATGCCTAATTACTATCAGTGGAACGCACACGGAGAACTTGTGTCTTTAGCATCAGAGCCGGAGCCTTATGTTGAGCCATATATGCATGCGGGACCTAATTTTGTTTCAGATAATCATGCATACGACGACGGGTGCGTGAACATGGTTTTCGACGCTGCGGGGCCTAGTTTCGTTCATGATGCACCTGAGGAGGCACCAAACGCCGATGTTGCACAGTTCATGGAGTTGCTGGAGAATGCAAGGACTCCATTGTATCCTGGTTGTGAGGATCATTCACCGTTGGAGGTGGTTACAAGACTGTTGAGCATTAAGTCAGATTTTAACATGTCGCAAGAATGCTACAACCGAGTGTTGGAGTTGATTATAGAGATCTTGCCGGCGGGTGCTAATTGCCTAAAGACTTCTACCGGTCTAAGAGGATGGTGAGATCGCTCTGGATGAGATACGAAAAAATCGATTCCTGTCGCAATGGGTGCATGCTGTACTACAAAGACGATAAGGACGCAGATGTGTGCAGATTTTGTGGTGCTGATCGCTATAAGACAACTAGTACAGGAAGGTCTACCGGTGCAAGAAGATGGACCGATTCAATGTACTACTTGCCTTTAACGCCGCGGTTGCAAAGATTATTTATGGTGAAAGAGACGGCCGAAAATATGAGTTGGCACATGCGAGAACAGATTGAAGGAGTGTTGGATCACCCATCCGATGGAGAAGCGTGGAAGCACTTTGATCGAGTGTATCCTGATTTTGCTTCAGATCCGTGTAATGTCAGGTTGGGACTATCTTCTGACGATTTTTCTCCTTTTGGTCTTTCGGGATCCCAGTATTCGTGCTGGCCTGTGATTGTCACTCCGTATAACCTACCGCCTTGGATGTGCATGAAGACTCAGTACATGTTTCTAACCGTTATAATTTCTGGTCCGAACAATCCCAAGAGGAACATTGACGTGTATTTACAGCCTTTGATAGATGAGTTGAATCAGTTATGGGAAGTAGGCGCTAACACGTACGATGTTTCCAGGAAGCAGAATTTTCAGATGAAGGCAACCCTTATGTGGACCATCAACGACTTTCCGGCCTATGGAATGTTATCTGGATGGAGCACTCATGGCCGTCTCTCATGTCCGTATTGCATGGACCGTAGTAAGGCTTTCCGCTTGAAACACGGAGGAAAACCATGCTTCTTTGATTGTCATCGGCAATTTCTGCCAAAAGATCATCCGTTCCGAAGGAACAGGAATGCATTCCGTGCCGGCGTTGTAGAGAAGGGTGATCCACCGCCAAGGTGGTACGGAGCCACGATATGGAAGGAGGTTAAAGATTTTTCAAGTGCTATCAAAGATCCTACAACTGGGTACAAGTGCGATGGATTTGGTAGAGATCATAACTGGACAAAAAGGAGCATATTATGGGATCTGCCATACTGGAGTACCAATCTGATCAGACATAATCTCGTCCAGCATCCCTGATCCCCCGTCCAGCATTCCTCATGTCGACGGCACTATGGAGGGAGCCGACGCCGAGCATATAGAGGATGGCGATCAGACTGATCCTGCCCAGGCAGGAGGTGAGAGCGACCCTCCATGCGCTCTCCCGGGCGAGACGCGTATGGAGATTTGGACGGACGGGCCTATGAAGTAAGTTAATTAGTTAATATATATTTCTCAAATGATTATATGTACATATATATTCTTGTATAGATATCGGCCTTCTGCAGTACAGAGACAGCTGGGGACATTTCTGAGGCAGAACTATGGTGAGCCTTGGATTAACTACTCAGATGCTCCCGCAGATAGGAAGGCCTTTTGGTTCGCCCACTTCAAGGTAAAAAATTTGTTTATTTTTAAATTTTAATAATCATTTGTGTATATTATACAACTTTTGTATTTTACTTCTTGTAGAGGACCTATTTCTATCCACCACACCGGGCGGCGAGGATCGAGGGCCAATTTTCTGCCGTCGCAGCCAAGCTCATCCGTGATGCGATCGACGACCAGAAGCGTCGTAATCGCTCCGGACAGCCGATCCAGGGTTGGATTACGCCAGAGTAGTGGACTGCGATGAAGGCTAGATTCAGCGAGCGCAGGTACCAGGAGTGGTCTGAGAAGGCCAAGGTGGCGCGGTCGAGCGCCGGTAAGTGGTGTGGTGGCTCCATTCCGATGACGGAGCATTTTTGTCATCTGGTACGTTTCCTATGATGGACATTAATTTATATATAGTTCGATAGAATGTTTAATACTAATAATAGATAATATATTTTAACAGGTAAAAAAGGGTGAGGATCCGAACATGGTGACCGTCTTCCTGGTCACCCATCGAAGGGCTGGGGAGTTCATTGACGAGAGGGCGACGCAGGCATATGTACGTTCTATTCTTTATATTAATTTACTATAATTTAGAAAACAAGAAAATAGATATCAATATAGACTTTAGCAAACACTTACACGTTATTAAACATGTTCTAGGCCGAGTTTGTTCGGCTACAGGAGGAGACGGCTGCTGCTGCTGCTGCTAGTGCGCAAGCAGAGGGAGGGGCTGGTACTTCCTCCCAGCCGCCTACAGCTCCATCGCCGGACGAGCTCTGGATGACCGCCGTTGGCGGTCTTCAGAAGGGTACGTACTATGGTACGAGACGCTACGACGCGTATTTGGCTTCGGAGTCATCCCGGGCCCCCTTTGTCAGTGCGCAGTCTCCGGCTACGCAGGCGTCGTCACGAGCTGAGGATGTTCGTCGTCAGATCGAGGAGCTACGTCGCGAGTTGCAGCAATAGATTTCTGATGCGGTCGAGCGACGATCTGACCCTCCGATCGTCATCGGACGATTTGATGCGGTCGAGCGCAGTATACAGGAGCTGATAAGTCTGCATCAGGCTACAGCTGCCAGCTTACAGATGCTCATCGAGTCTATGTAGCGCACAGAGCGTAGACAGGTCGAGTTGGAGGGATCGCAGAGGAGCATGTCTGCCTCACTCACTCAGTATACTGAGAGGGTGATGAGTACCCTTGCTGCACATGGTGAGCGACTGCGAGAGCTGGAGCAGATACATCCTCCCGGTCCATCGACGGCGCCGACTCCAGAAACTGTACTGCCTCCGGCGCCGACTCCAGACATTGCACTGCCTCCTACTGCCCTTACGGTACAGCTCACCCAGGAGCAGTATGACTACATTCTATCCCAGTTGCGCGGCAGGGGTCGGCAGTGATTTTATTGGGTTTTTTATGACTTGTATGTATTGGCCCTATGAGTAAATTGTTTATTGGTACACTGTTGTTTATACACTTGGTGGGAGACTTTTTATCATCTTCCATTTTTATTTGACTCTATTGGATGTTTGTGAGGATGTGTGTCTGTGATATTTACTTTGCACTGCCTCCTATTTTTATTGTGATATTTACTTTGTGATATCTGCGACGGGGATGACAAATATACCTACGCTGGGTTATAAGCGATGATCTGATATACAAAGGAGGTGCTGCCAAAATTTTTAAAAAAATATTGTGTATTTTTGTTATGATGTGTGTCTGTGTTTACAGTGAATGTGAAATGCAGTGTTCGGAACCATCGACAGTTTCGATTACTGTTGTATGTGTTATCTTGGATAGAAATAGCAACAGTTCAGGGTGCACTTCTGAGAGCTTCATTTTCACGTCCTTCACTTTCTCGGGACGTCGTAAAGGTTCCCGAGAAGGTGAAGGACGTGAAGAGGAAGCTCTGAGAAGTGCACCCTGAACTGTTGCTCTTTCTATCCAAGATAAAACATAGAACAGTAAGCGAAACTGTCGATGGTTCGAACACTGCACTTCACACACACTGTAAACACAGACACACAGCATAACAAAAATATCAATTATATTTGTTTAAATTTTTTTTATAATATCTGCGACGTATAGCGACGTTCTGCGACGTACTGCGACGGAACGTAGACGGCGCTATACGTCGCTAAGTAGCGACGTAACGTCGCTAGACGTCACTAATATACGTTGCTAAATCTGTCGGTAGCCGTCGCTAAGTTGCCCACGTGGCTGCCATGCCATGTCATTATATATAAAGTTTACAGCGTCGCAAGTGGTCGCTTTACGTCGCAATTTTGGCGACGTAGTGATACGTTGCTATCTGTCGCGAATTTTGCGACGTCTAGCGACAATGAACTCCACGTCGCAAATAGCGACGTTCGGCAACTAAAGTGTCATCTGCGACTTGCCTATAAGCGACGTCCGGTATTCGTCGCTAAATACGTCGCAAATTGGTTTTAGCGACGTATTTTCCTTATTTAGCGACGTCTCCTGACGTCGCTAAAATGGGTTATTTTAGTAGTGTTCTATGTTAACCTACTACATTTTTGTAACACCCATGAATTTTTGAAATTATTTTTTATTATTTATTTGACTTAAATAAGGATTTATGGAATCTTGTAAATATTTTTAATTAATTTATAGATGACCTTAGCCATGGTTAAGTTCTGGAGTACAAGATGACTAGAAATCATGACATAAATAGTGTACTCGTGTGCCTTGACTAGTGTATTAGCTATGCTAAAGGAGGCATAGCCATAAGTGTGTCTCAACTAGGAAAATCAGGCCAAGTGGTGACTCGACCCCTATAAATGATTTAATTAATCATTTATTAGATTATTGACTATTTAGGAGACCCAACTACACTAAACTAAGTCAAACTTGACCCGAACCCACCCATACTCGACCATACATGGCAAATCCATGCATAGCTTGTTTACCTTCCTAAATTCTTGAAATATTTATTTATTTAAAATTTATTAAATTCTTTAGATTTTTTTATCTATTTATTTAAATAATTTTGTTATAAATTTTTGGAATAAAAAAAATAAAGAGTTTGTAATATAAGATATATGAATAAAAAGATATTTCAACAAATATGTATTGTATACTTGTTGTGTATAGAGATTGTGTGCATATATTTATATATATGGCTATTATATATATGTATATGGATTGTGTGTATACACATATTCATAGAGTTATATTATATATATATATATATATATATATATATATATATATATATATATATATATATAAACAAAGGAAGAGTAAAACCCCAGCCCAAATGAACCCCAACCTAGCCAAACCCCCACACAATAGAAGCCCAGCTCGGCCAAACCGAGCGGAGCCGACCATACACAACTTCACGTATATATATACATAGATCGAGAGGAAGATTTCTCATCAAAACCCTAAACCACTCGTCATCCTCTCGACCCCTGACCTTGGGCGAACCCCTGTCACCTGCGCGCACCACCATCATCTACCGCCAGCACCGCCAGTGGTCGCCGAAACCGCCCCCAAGCTCTATCCACGCGCACAGCACAGCCGCGAGCCCCCAAATTCACGGTACGATTACTCCGTCTACGTTTGTTCGTTTTCCGATCCGTAAATTATTTTGGGAAGCCAGTATAACCAAGTTTCGATCCCAGTAGATAGTTTCGTGATAGACAAGTACCCCATCCAGAAAATCGATAAAAAAATCATCAAAATCTTGTTCAAAAACATGATGTAAAGCAGTCGATGTACCCCTGTTTACGAACAGATCATCGTCAACCTACTAACAGTTTTGAAAATCCATTTAAACAGATCCGTAGACAACCTATACGAGATTGAACCCCTTTTTGTAGAATTGTTTTTAAGGTATTGTATAGAAAATTATTCATGGTTAAAAATTAAGAAAAATCTGTTTTGAAAATCATAAAACTCTTCGATACGTCACGCGTCCCGTCAAATCGGACGACGTAGTCACAAATCGAAAGCATCGAAAGGTGCGTATCGACTTCGCGAACGTGAGGGCTTTGACGAAACTTGAATTCGTTGTGTGTGCACGACGAATTTGATACGTATCTGTCAAAATTTACCGTATCGATCTTTTTCGAAATTCTCCAATTACTTTGTGCATATTCGTCAAATCGAGACGAAACTTATGCTAGCAGGACCGTATCATTTTGGTTCTGTATGCCAAGTTTGGTCTGATTCTGAGACAGTTGATCGGATCGTTATTTTGTGGGCCCCACGATCTGACTCAACGGGCAAAATTGTGCACGGGCCACCGGAATCTAACTTTGGACATACGGTTGGGTTCATCTCATCAAATTGGACCCATAGACATATAGTTTGTTGACTTTAGAGACCATAAGCTCTGGCATATTTTTTGGTGCAAAGCGGGTCCAACGGCGGACACCGTTTTGGCCCAAAATTACCGTTTTGCTCCTGTGTCCAGAATTAGACTTATGGATAGGCTATCCTAGCTATTTTGTTTATTCCGAGAATATTGGCAATGTCTATTTCAACATCCGGGGACAGTTGTAGGAGTTCAGTTTTTGCGGGCATTTGATCTGATAAGTTATTTAGACGTAGTTGATTCTACACCAGGGAAGTACACCTTGCCAAACTTTACAGTATTTACATGCTCTTTCATATTGCTATTCTTTTGTGTCTTACTTGGTTACACGTTGCTTCTATTTCTCATGATCATTTTCTAGTTTTACGTGCACATAGTTTTTACTTATTTTTCATATTACTTTTCTGTCTTTATTATCTTGTTCATGTCTAGCGATAGTATTGTTGTACATGTGCCATGTTTTCTTGACCTATTTGACCTGTACTTGACTTGGACATGACTAGATAGACTTGACTTCCTAGTATCTTAGGAGAGAACATTTTATTAGTCATGGCTATACCTCTATTGTTAGTGCCTTCCTGGGCTACGATAGAGAACATATTATAGGACTGTTAGTGCCTCCCCGGGTTACAATTTTTAACCATGATTAATATTATATTCTCATGACATGTCACCATCCATAGAGTTACTTTACGTGTTATTCTTTCCTCGAGTGGTTATCATATATTTCTTGCATGAGGTTTACTGTACAGTAGGCATGTATATTATGTGTCTTGCTAGTCCCTTGAGGACCTGGTTATCTTTCCAAGTTTAGTTAGAGAGGAGGACTATCCGGAGGTATACAGTTCTGGAGTCGAGGCAGGTGACGTACCTTCGTAGAAGGACGAGATAGTGGCTGAAGACTTCTCTTGAGACATGTCTTTTTTTATATTTAGACTTGATACATTATTTTCTTTCTTTTCATCGGTGGATATGTAGTTGATTATTCATTTCTTTATATTGTGTTTTGGGATGTCTTGTCCATACAGTTATTATTTCTATTTCATGTTGGACAGATCTTTCTCTTTAGTATTATTTTATTAGACTTGATATATCGTGTCTTATTTTCTGTGTGGATGAGATTAGCTGTGACTTGTGACTTGTATTATATTGCTGGGTTGTTATCATGATTTACAGCTTAAGTATTTCGCTAATGGGCTTACTTTGAGATTTGGTCCATTGGTGAAGTGTTGTTGGCATGTACCGTATCCTGGTCCTATACGTATTTTGGGACTGGAGCGTTACAATTTTGGCATCGGATGTATCATGTATTGTGAAATACGATAAGTTCGCCAATGATAACTACTGAATAGCTCGTACTTATGGCTCGTCACTCTAGGCCGATTCTCTATCTATGACTTGAGAATCGACAAGAAAACTTATAGGATAATTGACTAGTTAATTTTACTTAATACAATAGGAGGGAAGGATACTTTGCACTACCGATTACTCATGTAGCTATGGGCACAAAAGTGGCAGTACAACCCCAATTGGCATGGGTCCCTAACCACTGTAGTTAGAGTGTTGTTTGCACTAATTGAGCATTTACTTTTCATGTCACAAGGTGTGTCGGGTTGTGGCATAGTTAGTTATATGCTTATTTGATTATGTTGATAAGTTAATTTGCCTAAATTAGTTATATGTATCACAAGTTAATTTGCCTCAATCAGTTATATGTTTGGTTGTATATGATGTGTTATTTTCTTTTACTCATTTACCATGGCTACATGAGTATCTGCAGCGTAGGTGGCAGCAAAGATCCTTAAGTTGCATATGTTAGTAACTAGGATTTGTGATAACCCTAGATAGTTAACTAGTAGCAAGCCATAGGGATATTTGGTTGTGCTCTTTTGGTTGCGTGTTATCTTATATGCTCGCGTATTATTATATGTGTCGATGGATGGCCAGAGGCTAAGTTCTGCTCGGGAGAAGATCTACAACCCCGGTCCTTATTTGATTTAATGGTTGTGGCTCTGATTTTGAGTACTTCCTAAGCTCTCTTCACTCATTGACTTATCTTTCTCTATAGCTATCTTGCTCAACATTTGTTTCAGTCTTCCTTATTTTCGAGATGTGTGCATTGGTACCGCACAAGTCTCGACCTGCAAATTTATTTTATTGCTTTTTTGTGATCATTGTTGTAAGTTTTGGTCGCTCACCTTGGGCCTTCCTTGTGGTACTTGTTGCTTGGGTTTCTGACCCTACTGGTTTTGTATGGCCAGGTTCCTTAGCTGGACCCAAGGATCTACCGTCTTCTTCTTCGGATTGATGGCTTGCACTCGGAGGATTGCGGCTCGGGATAGGAAGTGGGTTACCTTTATCTCCCACTCTATGTTGTACTTTCATTTTGTGGTGTTTAGCCAAGGACGTGTTCTTCTTGTATCTAGGTTTTGTTCCTCCGTCTCTGGACGGCGTGGATGTATATTCTAGACCGCGGCTAGTTGTACATTTACATACCTTTATATATTCAGTTGATGTATATTTTTAATTATGTCAGCTCTCACGATTATGTATGCATATGTGTTTGGAACGCCCTAACCATCACATATATGATTTACTCTTTACTAGTTCTTGTGTTGATTGGATTGAGATATGATTTGTTTGACCTTAGGAGTCGTCAGTGGTATGCTAGAGCTTCCCACTTGTCTTCTAAACAGTCTTGATCGACGTACAACTTTTTTATATCTTGTACAGAGTAGCTGGCCATGTCGGTCACCATATTTTCCAGTATTCTAGAAGCGAGGCGTGACAACGTTAAACCATAAGATTTCTCTGAACCGCCCAATGACGTCTCTGGGGCCTCGCAATTAAGGGTTCCGCTGTCTGGTTAGCGGACAGGGGTTGAGAGGGCTGGGGCCCTGTGAGGGTTCGGGGGTGAAACCCCCGAAAGGTATACAAATTTTCAGATATGCTTATCTTTGGACAATTGTCGTTAAGGAAAAAGACGTCATCAAAGTGCTATTGGTTTATATATTTATTTATGTATTTTTTTTAATTTATTGAGTCTAGAAAAATATGTATATCAGACTGTTTTGGCACTTGGGTTAACTTTTCCATAAACTCCACCAAAAAACCTACAAAAATCTTATTCGTTCAGTGCACAAAAAGCCCACACAAAAAGTCCAACCAAAAGATCCTAAAGCCAATCAAATTTTATTGACCAAACATGTTTACAGGGCAACCGAACTCGAACAGAGTTCTGCTCGAACTCGGCCTCCTGAACCGGTATTCCTTTGGATCAGGTCTCCCTGAAGAGCCAGCTCTAATGTTCGAAATTGTGAATGTTATGAAACCGAAATCTGCCCGAGTCGATCCCAGAACCCTATAAATAGAATAGATTTGTGCATTCCATTCTCTTCTATCTCTACTTGAGTTCTCAGAGCTTATTAACCTTCTTATCTAAGCCTTTACGACTTCTAGCCAAGCAAGTGCCAGTTCGGTTCAATCTAGAAGTTGGTTCGAGTTATAAAGAAGGCTTGAAAACTAATTCGTTTTCATCCCATTTTCTGGAGTCAGCAAGTCCTTCGGACCAAAGGCTTACAGATGTGAAGTAGTACTCTTCGGACTGAAAGAATGTGTTTTAAGGAGTTGCAAGCACTTCAGATTTAAAGATTATGTTTCACTACATAGTGGATTAAACATCTAGAGTTCTCGAGAGTGGACTAGTCCTCTCAGAGAAAAACTAGTATAAATCTTGGTGTTTGGGTTTGCTTCTTTGAACTCCTTTACCCTACACATTTATTCGTTATTGTCTGCTTACATATCATTTTATATACTGCCATAATTTTAATTGGTGATTATTTTTTTCGCTACACACATCTATTCACCCCTCTAGAGGTGCTCAATGTTCCTACACTTGGTATCAGAGAAGGTTTTATTATATAACACTGTAGAGGTATTCTGATTCCAATTTCCAACAATTGGTATCAGGGCAGGTTATTCTCATATAACACTCTAGAGTACACATGACAGCTATAAAATCAATATTCATAGGGAAGGGCGGTCGACAAATAGGCTACTACTATTTGGTGGAACCAACTATACATACTGAAAAACACGGATGAGCTTCTACTTGAAGTCTCTAGACTTTGACCTGTGGTCAATAGTTATCAATAGCTACAAAACCTACTATCACCTTTATTCTCACTTCCTCTATAATTAACAAGCCATATTATAATTACACCAAGGAAGAAAGGAAGTCAGATAGCCTTAATGCTGAGGTAATGAATTATTTATTTTGTCCTATAGACATAAACGAATTTAATCGCATTTCTACTTGCAGTACATCACATGAGATATTGAGACTTCTTAAACCTACTCATGAGCACAGGTACAAAAGAGAAGCTAGTGACTCCAGAGAAAAAGATAGTCCTCATAAGCTACAAACGTGTGCATGATGGCATTAGGATTTAGAAGTGCTGCACAACCCTTTATATGAAGAAGAGCTTGTATGTTACAACTGCAAGAAGACATGACAAATCAAAGAGAATTCCCCTACTGCTAAAAAGAAGAATCGCTATGAACGATCTAACAAAGGAAGGTCGTCGTCTTGCAAGTACGCTAACACAAACATATGGTGTGAAAGAGAGACAAATGACTCTGCATAATAATAATAATAATAATAATAATAATAATAATAATAATAATAATAAGAAGAAGAAGAAAGCCCTCGTCAAGCTGCAAATTTAGGCTTAATGGCATTATCCAACGAGGTACACAATATTGGCCCATAGGTCATGGTCATACCTGATTTCGATAACTGACTAAAACTCTTGTTCGATATAAACAAATAATATAGTACAGCGGTATGCCTGATGAACAACAAATTGCTATATTGTATCTGATCAAGTCTTCGCCAAGCCACAAGAACAAAGTTGATGATCAAATTATTTTTCATTTATTATGTATTTTTCTCTTTATTGAGTCTAGAAAAAATATACAATGGACGAGATTGGCACATGGCTTAGCTTCTAAAGACCACTTCTAAATAAGCCTACCCAATTTGTATTTTATCCAGTCCACAAAAACAAAAAGCCTACCTATTTATAAAAAACTCAAATCTAAAATCCAATCCATTATACACTTTGACCAACCTGTTCATATGGAAACCGAACTCAAATCGAACTCGGTCACCCTGATCCAGTATCCCATTGGATTAGGTCTCCATGTAGAATCGGCTCCAACGTTCGATTTTTTGAACGTTAGGGAACCAAACTTTGCCCGAGTTCGATCTTCAAAAACATTCTAAATAGAGTTGAGTTTCATTTCATATCATTCCATCTTATTCTCTCTTCTCTATTTTAAGTCTTCTATGAGCTTTACACTATCAAATCAAAGCCTTTACGACTCCTAGCCAAGCCAGTCCCAGTTTCGGTTCGATCTAGAAGTTTGGTCGAGTTGTAAACAAGGCCTGAAAATTAATTCGTTTTTATCCTGCATCTGAAGTCGACAAGTCGAGGCACAATGGTAGTGTTGGTACTCCTCTTTACCCAGTCATAAAAGATGTTTGTGTTGTCACAGAGTTAAAACATAACCTTCTGAGCATTAATCATCTTGCTGACAACGGTTATGACATTAACTTTGTGAAAGATAAATGTTTTATATATGAAATGACTACTGGAGATTTAATTTATGAAGGAATAAGGAAGGATAATATATATATCTTTTATCTATCAGATAATACTAACATTACAAGTAAGTTCCTTATAGTCAACAAAGATCATAAAAGTTGGCTATGGCACATCAGACTAGGATATGCCAATATGGACACCATCTCAAGGCTATCTACGAAGAAATTGGTAAAAGGATTACCAAAAATTTTCTTTAAGAGATAAATGGTATGTGCTGACTACGAGAAAAATAAAGCAATTAGGTTTTCTTTTAAATCTATTAACGTTGAAAGTACTTCAAGACCTTTGCAATTATTACATATGGATTTATTTGGACCAAGTAGAGTCTCCAGTCTTGGTGGTAAACTCTATGATTTTGTTCTTGCAGATGATTTCTCTCATTACACTTGGATTTTCTTTTTATCAAACAAAAGTGATGCACTTTTTAAATTTGAAATATTTTACAAAAAGGTTCAAAATGAAAAGGGTTTCATGATTACTCGCATTCGAAGTGATCATGGAGGTGAATTTAAAATTTTCTATTTCAAAAGGTTTTGTGATTCAAATGGCTACTTTCATGAATTTTCTTGTCCTAGGACTCCCCAACAGGATGGAGTTGTAGAGTGAAAGAATAGAGCTCTTAGCGAAATGGCTAGAGTTATGCTTAGCTAGTATAATCTTCCAAAATATTTGTAGGATGAAGCTATAAGTACAGCTTGTCATATTTTGAATAGGGTTCTGATTCGACCTATATCGAAAAGACTCCCTATAAATTGTGATTCAATAGAATTATAAATATTTCTTACTTTAAAGTTTATAGTTGTCATTGTTTTATTTTAAACACCAAAGATAACTTGGGTAAGTTTGACTCTAAGACAGATGAAGGAATACTTCTTGGATATGTTGCTAAGAGTAAATGTTTTAGAGTTTTCAATAAAAGGTATGTTGAAGAGTCTATAAATATTACTTTTGATGAACTTCAATCAATTACCAAGTGATAGTGATGACGAAGAGATAGAAAAACGTCCCATAAAGTACCTGAAGATACTGACACTAGAACGAGCTATCTGGAGAGTCTGCCAAAGAAGATGAGGTTCATGTCAGACCATCCAGAGACTTTGATCATAGATGATGTTTCAAAGGGAGCAAGTACATCTACTAGAGATATAGCTGCTAGTGTTGCTTTATATCACAAGTAGAACCTAAGACAGTAGCATATGTTTTTAATGATGAATTTTGAATTTATGCCATGCAAGAGGATTAAACCAATTCGAGATGAACCAAGTTTGGGAACTTGTTCCCATACCTATTGGTCACTCTATAATTGGTACCAAATGGGTATTTCAAAATAAACTTATTGAGGATGGACAAGTCATTCGCAACAAAGCACGTCTAGTTGCCCAAGATTATAATCAAGAAGAAAAAATTGATTATGACGAGACTTATACTCATGTTGCTAGACTAGAGTCCATTCGCATGTTTTGTGTATATGCATGTTTTCATGATTTTAAACTTTTTCAAATGGACGTCAAGAGTGCATTTTTAAATAGTTTTGTAAAAGAAGAGGTTTTATGTAAAACAATTTCGTGGCTTTGAAATTCAAAACTTCCTGATCACGTTTTCAAACTCTGAAAGGCACTATATATATGGACTCAAAACAAGCTCCTAGAGCTTGGTATGATCGCCTAAGTACATTTCTACTTGAAAATGGTTTTTCAAAAAGGGAAAGTAGATACTACTTTGTTTATCAAATCCCTTGATGACAATATTTTACTAGTGCAAATATATGTTGATGACATTATCTTCGGTTCAACTAATGAGTTACTCTGTCAAGAGTTTGCTAAGTATATACAGAATAAATTTGAGATGAGCATGATGAGTGAGATCAATTACTTTTTTGGACTGAAAATCAGACAGAATTCACAAGGTGTTCATCAATCAAGCCAAGTACATGAATGAATTGCTAAAGAAGTTCGACTTCGACAATACAAAACCTATCGGCACACCAATATCTACATCAACAAAGCTTGATCTTGATGAAAGTGGCAAATCGGTAGAGCAGCGTAAGTATCGAGGTACGATTGGTACTTTATTATATTTAACTGTTAGTCACCCTGATATCTTGTTCAACATTTGCATGTGCTAGATATTAAGCCAATCCTAAGGAATCACACATATGTGCATTAAGTGTATCTTTTGATACCTTAAGGGTACTTCTACTGTTGGCTTATGGCATTCCAAAACCACATCCTTTGACCATATTGGTTATTCAGATGTAATTTTGTTGGATGCAAAGTAAATCGTAAAAGTACTAGCAATACGTGTTATTTCCTAGAAAAAGTTTAAGTCTCTTGGTTTAGCAAGAAGCAAAATTCTATTGTATTATCAACTAAAACGGAATATATTGCTGCAGGACGTTATTGTGCATAAATTTTGTGGATGAAGCAAACCCTAGAAGACTATAATTTGTATTACAAAAATATTCCCATTTTTTGTGACAATACTAGCACGATAAATTTGACTAAAAACCCAGTGTGTCATCACACACCAAGCACATAGAAATACGTCACCATTTTTAGCGTGATTATTAGTCACAAGGGAATATCTATCTAGAATTTATTGGCACTGACCATCAGCTAGCAGACATCTTTATAAAACCATTAATAGAAGTTGAATTCAATTTTATTCGTCATGAGTTAGGCATTCTCGATACATATTCTTAAGCGTAAATAAAATATGTTGTTAAAAATGACACATTTTTAATCTTGTAATTATTAATATTGATGTTGTTTTGGGTACAAGCCAAAAGAGTCCTTCTGTCACACAGACGTAAAGAGCCTGAAGCGATATGGTGCTTAAGCGTCTTCGGACCGCCGCTCGCTGGGATCCGGCACATACAGCTAACCTGATATAGTTAAAACTTTATTAATTAAAAGATTAAAAGGTTTTATTTTAATGACATAATTAAATATGCTAGGAACATGGGAACAGAACTCAGACCGAACTTTGACCGAGTTTGGGCTGAATTCGATCCCCTAGTTCCAGACCCAAACCCGAGAGCTGGCCCACTCTTTTAAGTTTTGGCTTTTACTTCTTTTCAAAACCCTTCCATCCAAAACAAAAAAATCGAGCGGTCACCCCTTCTTCCCCCTTTAAAACCCTAAATCTTGAAACCTTAGCCCTAGAAATCTCCCAAATCTTAGCGTTCCATTTCTCCAAACTTGGGATCTAAAGGTTTTTCGAAGTTATCTTCCATATTTTCCCATCTTTTTTGAGGTATAACTATCAACTTTCTCATCTTTTTTATATGGCACCTAAGTTATTTTATAATAAAAAAGAGAAGAGTTGATGAGGCTTCCTCATCAAATCCTTCTCAGGATCCAATGGCCAATTTATTTAACCATTCGGAACCCGAAGATGACGAGTTAATTTGATGGATCTTTATTTAGGAATTTAGAAGTTTCTTGCGAATGGTTTTAGGATTTTCAAAAAAGAAAAATATGTCCGGGGAACCCCATTAGTTTCACTATATTTTTTAATCATCTTTCATTTTTTAGTGCTCTTGGCATTGGTGATCTAGTTCAAGTTGCACGTCCAATTTATTCTAATGCAATTCGTATATTTTACTGCAACTTACAATACTAACATGGTTCTATATATTCACAGGTTTGCGGTATTGAAATTGAATTTGATGATGGCGACTTTTGCGAGACACTCCACATTCCAAACATCGGAGATGCTCTAGTTGACATCACAAAGTCAACATGACCCTTAAATCGTTTAAGGATGCTACGTGTGATCCGTACCCTGGGCTGTAGACCCTCTGAATTTTATTTTATTTTTATTTGAACTTCCAAATTTTTATCAATTAAAATCTTTTTTGTTATCTTTATTATTATTAATATTGTTTAAAATTTTATTCTTACTTAATAAGTTTTTTTTCTTACCTTGTATTAATGCATATCTATTTCCACAGCTCATGAATAATTCACTGCTAGGCATTCCTTATTACTAAATACCATTTGTTTTTGTTTATTTTTAACAAATGTGGATTCTTATTAAATGAATCCCTTCCCTCTGAACATTCTCTATTTCTTTAGTTTAATAATCTATTTCGTTGCTAATCCCTATTATCCATAGGTTATTGTCACCATTAATATATATATATATATAAATGAGAATATATATATAAATATATAAATGAGAAAATATATAAATGAGAACATTATAAATATATTTATAAATATATATATATATATTTATATATATATATATATATAAATATATAAATGAGAAAAAAAAAATATATATATATATATATGAGAATATATATATAAATGAGAAAATTTATGAAATGCCCAAAAAACAAAAAGTTTTATGAAAAACCCACCGCACAATAACATTTCATCGCGTGCCCAGAATTAGTAAAAAATATATAAAGGGGGTTCCTAATGACCTTTTTGCCCTTCCTTCTAATTTATTGAAAACACCCACGAAACTACTCTTAAAAAAAATATTTTGATACTTCCTCTTCTTCCATACGCTGCTCACTTTCGAATCTATGTTTTCTTCTCAAAAATCTTTAAACCTTACTTCAAAAACTCATCGAAAAATTTCGAAAAGGTCAACAAACAGTAAAATGTTAAAATGGAGGTCCAAACATCATTTTTTTTTGCGATTCTAAAATTTTGAAAGGCCAACTAACAAAGAAACTGTTAATCTTCGGCTCCTCGAAAATACGCTCCTTTTGCGACAAATCGGGCCTCGTTTCGACCTCCCAATCAAAAGTTATGGCCCTTCAAAGTTTTAACTGGCCATAAAATGCAGAAGAGAATAATCATTCTCCGTGGTAATATCACAGAGAATGGCCATTCTCCATGCTAAAACCACGAAGAATGGTCATTCTCTATGCTAAAACCATAGAGAATGGTCATTCTCCTTGTTAAATTGACAAAGAATAGCCATTTTCTGTATTAGAATGAATTTAACAAGGAGAATGGCCATTCTCCGTGCTAAAACCACGGAGAATGACCATTCTCCTTGTTAAATTGACCAAGAATAGTCATTATCCGTGTTAAAATGACGGAGAATGGTCATTCTAAGTCATTTTATCACGGAGCCATTCTCCGTCATTTTAACACGGAGAATGGTCATTCTTCATGGTTTTAACAAGGAGAATGACCATTCTTCGTCATTCTAACACGGAGAATGGCCAATTCTCCGTGCTAAAACTATGGAGAATGGTCATTCTTCGTGCTAAAGCTACGGAGAATGGTCATTCTCCGTGTTAAATTGACCAAGAATAACCATTCTCCATGTTAAAATGACGGAGAATATACATTCTCCGTCAATTTAACAAGGAGAATGGTCATTCTTCGTCATTTTAACACGGAGAATGGCCATTCTCCTTGTTAAATTGACCAAGAATAACCATTCTCCGTGTTAAAATAACGAAGAATGGCCATTCTCTGTCATTTTAACATGGAGAATGACTATTATTCTCCGTAGTTTTAGCACGGAGAATGGTCATTCTTCGTGATTTTAATACGAAAAATGGTCATTCTCCATGTTAAAATGACGGAGAATGGCCATTCTCCAGGTTAAAACTACGGAGAATGGCCATATTCTCTGTCTTAAAATGACGGAGAATGGTCATTCTCCTTGTCAAATTGACGGAGAATGGCCATTCTCCGTCATTTTAACACAGAGAATGGTTATTCTTGGTCAATTTAACAAGGCGAATGGCCATTCTTCGTGGTTTTAGCACGAAGAATGGCCATTCTTCGTGTTAAAATGACGAAGAATGACCATTCTCCGTCAATTTAAGAAGGAGAATGGACATTTTTCGTCATTTTAACACGGAGAATGGCCATTTTTCGTACTAAAACCACGGAGAATGGCTATTCTTCTTGTTAAATTGACCAAGAATAACCATTCTCCGTGTTAAAATGACGGAGAATGATCATTCTCCGTCAATTTAACAAGGAGAATGGCCATTCTCCGTCATTTTAACACAAAGAAAGGCCATTCTCCTTGTTAAATTGACCAAGAATAACCATTATTCGTGTTAAAATGACGGAGAATGGCCATTCTCCGTCAATTTAACAAGGAGAATGGCCATTCTCTGGCATTTTAACACGGAGAATGGTTTAACACGGAGAATCACTACTAAAATAACCCAGATTAGCGACGTCAGGAGACGTCGCTAAATACAGAAAATACATCGCTAACAATGATTTGCGACGTATTTAGCGACGAAAAACCTACGTCGCTTATAGACAAGTCGCAGATGGCAATTTAGTCGCCAAACGTCGCTATTTGCGACGCGTAGTTAATTATCGCTAGACGTCACTCAATGAGCGACAGATAGCGACGTATAAGTACGTCGCCAATATTGCGACGTAAAGTGACAACTAGCGACGCTTCAAAAGTTTATAAATGATGACGAGGCATGGCATCCACGTGGCCACGTGGGCAACGTAGCGACGTATATTAGCGACGTAGCGTCGCTAGTTAGCGACGTATAGCGACGTCTGTGTGACGTCGCAGTACGTCGCAGAACGTCGCTATACGTCGCTAATATAAAAAAAATTTAAAAAAATATAATTGATATTTTTGCTATGCTGTGTGTCTGTGTTTACAGTGTGTGTGAAGTGCAGTGTTCGAACCATCGACAGTTTCGCTTACTGTTGTATGTTTTATCTTTGATAGAAAGAGCAACAGTTCAGGGTGCACTTCTCAGAGCTTCCTCTTCACGTCCTTCACCTTCTCGGAAACCTTTACGACGTCCGAGAAAGTGAAGGACGTGAAAATGAAGCTCTCAGAAGTGCACCCTGAACTGTTGCTATTTCTATCCAAGATAAAACATACAACAGTAATCGAAATTGTCGATGGTTCCGAACACTGTATTTCACATTCACTGTAAACACAGACACACATCATAACAAAAATACACAATATATTTTTTTAAAATTTCGGCAGCACCTCCTTTGTATATCAGATCATCGCTTATCACCCAGCGTAGGTATATTTGTCATCCCGTCGCAGATATCACAAAGTAAATATCACAATAAAAATAGGAGGCAGTGCAAAGTAAATATCACAGACACACATCCTCACAAACATCCAATAGAGTCAAATAAAAATGAAAGATGATAAAAAGTCTCCCACCAAGTGTATAAACAACAGTGTATGAATAAACAATTTGCCCATAGGGCCAATACATACAAGTCATAAAAAACCAATAAAATTACTGCGGACCCCTGCCGCGCAACTGGGATAGAATGTAGTCATACTGCTCCTGGATGAGCTGTACCGTAGGGGCAGTAGGAGGCAGTACAATGTCTGGAGTCGGCGCCGGAGGCAGTGCAGTATCTGGAGTCGGTGCCGTCGATGGACCCGGAGGACGTACCTGCTCCAGCTCTCGCAGTCGCTCACCATGCGCAGCAAGGGTACTCACCACCTTCTCAGTATACTGAGCGAGTGAGGGAGAAAGGCTCCTCTACGATCCGTCCAGCTCGACCTGTCTACGCTCCGTGCGCTGCATAGACTCGGTGAGCGTCTGCAAGTTGGCAGCTGCAGCCTGATGCAGACTCATCAGCTCCTGTATACTGCGCTCGACCGCATCAAATCGTCCGGTGACGATCGTAGGGTCGGATCGTCGCTCGACCACATCAGAAATCTGCTGCTGCAACTCGCGACGCAGCTCCTCGATCTGACGACGAACATCCTCAGCTCGTGACGACGCCTGCGTAGCCGGAGACTGCGCACTGACAGAGGGGGCCCGGGATGACTCCGAAGCCAAATACGCGCCGTAGGATCCCGTACCGTAGTACGTACCATTCTGAAGACCGCCAACGGCGGTCATCCAGAGCTCGTCCGGCGATGGCTCTGCAGGCGGCTGGGAGGAAGTACCAGCCCCTCCCTCTGCTTGCGCACTAGCAGCAGCAGCAGCATCAGCCGCCTCCTTCTGTAGCCGAACAAACTCGACCTAGAACATGTTTTCTAACGTGTAAGTGTTTACTAAAGTCTATATTGATATCTATTTTCCTGTTTTCTAAATTATAGTCAGTTAATATTAGTTGAATAGAACGTACATATGCCTGCGTCGCCCTCTCGTCAATGAAGTCCCCAGCCCTCCGATGGGTGACCAGGAAGACGGTCACCATGTTCGGGTCCTCACCCTTCTTTACCTGTTAAAATATATTATCTATTATTAGTATTAAACATTATATCGAACTATATATAAATTAATGTCCGTCATAGGAAACGTACCAGACGACGAAAATGCTCCGTCATCGGAATGGAGCCGCCACACCACTTACCGGCGCTCGACCGCGCCACCTTGGCCTTCTCAGACCGCTCCTGGTACTGGCGCTCGCTGAATCTAGCCTTCATCGCAGTCCACTGCTATGGCGTAATCCAACCCTGGATCGGACGTCCGGTGCGATAACGACGCTTCTGGTCGTCGATCGCATCACGGATGAGCTTGGCTATGACGGCAGAAAATTGTCCCTCGATCCTCGCCGCCCGGTGTGGTGGATAGAAATAGGTCCTGTACAAGAAGTAAAATACAAAAGTTGTATAATATACACAAATGATTATTAAAATTTAAAAATAAACAAATTTTTTACCTTGAAGTGGGCGAACCAAAAGGCCTTCCTATCTGCGGGAGCATCTGAGTAGTTGAGCCAAGGCCCACCATAGTTCTGCCTCACAAATGTCCCCAGCTGTCTCTGTACTGCAGAAGGCCGATATCTATACAATAATAATTTTTCATGAATATATATGTACATATAATCATTTGAGAAATATATAATAATTAATTAACTTACTTCATAGGCCCGTCCGTCCAAATCTCCATACGTGTCTCGCCCGGGGGAGTGCATGGAGGGTCGCTCTCACCTCCTGCCTGGACAGGATCAGTCTGATCGCCGTCCTCCATATGATCGGCGTGGGCTCCCTCCATAGAGCCGTCGACAGTAGGAATGCTGGACGGGGGATCAGGGATGCTGGACGCGGGATCAGGAAGGCTGGACGACGAGGGAGGAGTCGCCAACCTGCTAGAACTGCCCTGTCCCGGTAATGGACCGGGAACAGGAAGGCTGGACGACGAGGGAGGAGTCGCCAACCTGCTAGAACTGCCCTGTCCCGGTAATGGACCGGGAACAGAACGGTACACTGGCGTACTCGGAGATGAGGATGAGGGTACGGAACTGCCCTCTCCATCCCCAGCCCGAGGCTGACGGGGCTGCCTAATATATAATCCTCCGCGTCGTCCAGATGGTCTAGTCATACCTGACAATAAAACATATGACAATAAAACAAAAAAACATATTTATATGATAGACATCACAGATTTTTGAAAAATATCACAGTCAAAAAGTGTCACTGAAGTGTCAATAAAAGTGTCAATAAAGTGTCACTGAAGTGTCACAGATTTATATGATAGAAGTGTCACTAAAGTGTCAAATATGATTATAAAACAAACGTACAGATTTAATCCTCTTCTGAAAATTCATCTAGTTCGTTTAGCTCATCTACTTCTTCTTCTTCTTCTTCTTCTTCTTCTTCTTCTTCTTCCTCCTCTACATCTTCACTTTCATCTGCATCTTCCTCTTCAAATAATTCTACTTCTTTTACACAATTAGATGTGTAATAGGAAACTTCCGTCGTGTCCACTTCTATAATATTTGTTACAAGAGGTAGTTCATCCTGTTGATAAGCTATATCGTCAACCTCAAAGGTATTTCTAGCTTTGGTCTTGCATACTGCCCACCAGTCCGACCTTGTTGTTCCCCGTTTAGGATAACTTGTGAAGTACACGAGCTGAGCCTGACTTGATAGGACAAATGGTTCGTAGGCTTGATATCGACGCCGATAGTTTATATCAACAAGACCGTGCTTGTCTACTTTCCAACCTTGACCTTCAATCGGATCGAACCAATCACACCTGAATAACACAATCTTAGCAGGATAACTATATGTCAGCTCCACAATCTCCCGTAACACGCCATAGAAATCGTTGCCCGTATCAACATCTTTGTAGTTCGAAGATCTGATACACAAATAGCTATTTTTGGTGGAATCGAGATCCACAAAGTTGTCTCTGATCGGACAAGTTGTTGACTTGAACCTAAACCCATTAACACAGTAGCTTGGCCATATTTTTGCAACATAAATTGGTCCCTTGGCTAGCGTTCTAATAGACTCATTCTCAAGTCTTGCGTATGGACGATCGACCTAAATACCACGAAAGAAGTAATTAAGCTCATTCTCAATCAAGTGCATATACAAAAAGGTAATTACAGAGTTCTCAAGTCTTACATATGCACTCAACCATGATAGAAAATAATGCCTCATTTCTTGTTCTAGTTCTTCTTCTGTTATGTGTGGCCTACCCGACCTCACATCATCATTAAATATGCTGAAAACAACATCGTTCAATTAATATAATAGTATAATAATTAATACTATTAAAATAATATAGACGTATTAGTTACTTACCCCTCCAGTTTCTCTACTTCCTCCTCGTCGCAGTTGAGTAATACATACACCTGAGCAGCCCTTAGCTCATCATCGTTCAGATATCTCTTTTTATCTTACCCGATGGCTTTCCTGGAGCATTGAATACCTTCAGTATTGTATCATTACTTTCATGATCTCCCTCGTCGTTTCTGGAAGCTCTCGTTCTATTAGTTGCAACATGAGGCTTGAAATACATCGAACAAAAGTTTGTAATCTCCTCGAGAACATAGGCTTCACAAATAGAACCCTCGACCCGTGCCTTATTTTTCACCTTTCTTTTTAGGTGATTCAAATGTCGCTCGAACGGGTACATCCATCGATATTCGACGGGTCCACCAACACGTGCCTCATAGGATAGATGAATCGGCAAATGCTCCATAGAGTCGAAGAATCCAGGAGGAAACACCCTCTCTAGCTTGCATAGTGTTACCGTAATATCCTTCTCTTGCTTTTCTAGACGATCAACGAGCAATTTCTTAGAACAAAGATCCCTGAAGAATATGCTAAGCTCCGTCAATGGATCCCAAACTGCCTGCGGTAAGAATTCCCGAAATACAATCGTGGCTCTTCATACCCGTCAATTTATTTTCCTTCGGATCGACACATCTTCTCAGATTTGACACATATCCGTCTGGAAATTTTAGGCCCTGGATCCACCGACAAAGTCTCACTTTATCCTCCTTGTCCAGCGAAAAAATTGACTTCGGAAGGAACTGTTTTCCATTCTGCTGTATCAAATGCAACGCAGGGCGTTTGCATATTTCTTTTAAGTCCAACCTGGCCTTGGGATTGTCTTTCGTTTTTTCCTTTACGTCCATCACAGTATTAATTATGTTATCAAACACATTCTTCTCAATATGCATGACATCAAGATTATGTCTGATCAGATTGGTACTCCAGTATGGCAGATCCCAGAATATGCTCCTCTTTGTCCAGTTATGAACTCTACCAAATCCATCGCACTTGTACCCAGTTGTAGGATCTTCGATAGCACTTGGAAAATCTTTAACCTCCTCCCATATCGTGTCTCCGTACCACCTTGGCGGTGGATCACCCTTCTCTACAATGCCGGTACGGAAAGCATTCATGTTCCTTCTGAACGGATGATCTTTTGGCAGAAATTGCCGATGACAATCAAAGAAGCACGGCTTTCCGCCGTGTTTCAAGTGGAAAGCCTTACTACGGTCCATGCAATACGGACATGAGAGACGACCATGAGTGCTCCATCCAGATAATATTCCATAGGCCGGAAAGTCGTTGATGGTCCACATAAGGGTTGTCTTCATCTGAAAATTCTGCTTCCTGGAAACATCGTACGTGTTAGCGCCTACTTCCCATAACTGATTCAACTCATCTATCAAAGGCTGTAAGTACACGTCAATGTTCCTCTTGGGATTGTTCGGACCAGAAATTATAACTGTTAGAAACATGTACTGAGTCTTCATGCACATCCAAGGCGGTAGGTTATACGGAGTAACAATCACAGGCCAGCACGAATACTGGGATCCCGAAAGACCAAAAGGAGTAAAACCGTCAGAAGATAGTCCCAACCTGACATTTCGCGGATCTGAAGCAAAATCTGGATACACTCGATCAAAGTGCTTCCACTCTTCTCCATCGGATGGGTGATCCAACACTCCTTCAATCTGTTCTCGCATGTGCCAACTCATATTTTCGGCCGTCTCTTTCACCATAAATAATCTTTGCAACCGTGACGTTAAAGGCAAGTCGTGTATTGAATCGGTCGGTCTTCTTGCACCGGTAGACCTTCCTGTACTAGTTGTCTTATACGATCAGCACCACAAAATCTGCACACATCTGCGTCCTTGTCGTCTTTGTAGTACAGCATGCACCCATTGCGACAGGAATCGATTTTCTCGTATCCCATCCAGAGCAATCTCACCATCCTCTTAGACCGGTAGAAGTCTTTAGGCAACTTAGCACCCGCCGGCAAGATCTCTATAATCAACTCCAACACTCGGTTGTAGCATTCTTGCGATATGTTGAAATCTGACTTAATGCTCAACAGTCTTGTAACTACCTCCAACGGTGAATGATCCTCACAACCAGGATACAATGGAGTCCTTGCATTCTCCAGCAACTCTATGAACTGTGCAGCATCGGCGTTCGGTGCCTCCTCAGGTGCATCATGAACGAAACTAGGCCCCGCAGCGTCGAAAACCATGTTCACGCACCCGTCGTCGTATGCATGATTATCTGAAACAAAATTAGGTCCCGCATGCATATACGGCTCAACGTAAGGCTCCGGCTCTGATGCTAAAGACACAAGTTCTCCGTGTGCGGTCCACTGATAGTAATTAGGCGTGAAACCCCTCGAGTACAAATGATATGTCACTTCCACTTCTGGATAATATTTTACGTTATGACATTTCACACACGGACACTTAATTTTGGTGCCGTCCATGTACTGAGGGAACGCCTTAGCAAACTGCAGGAACTGCTCTACTCCCGCTATGTATTCATCCCGCACACCACACATATCATCAGGACGACGATTGTACATCCATGAACGATTCCGCAAGTAGTAATTCATATCCATTTGAAAATAATTCTGCAAAGATGGACACACATTATCCAACAGGCACAAATTCGTATATAATGTCTTATTATGGGACACACATTAGTAGCGGACAGTTACTAATAACAATGATATTGACCGATACCGATACGGTTTGGCATGTTCCGATCCGATACAGACCGATACCAAATATTGACCGATACCGACATTGGCATGTTCCGATACTATACAGACCGATACGGATACCAAATATTGACCGATACCGACATTGGCATGTTCCGATACCGATACTATACAGACCGATACCGACATTGGCATGTTCCGATACTATACCGACATTGGACAGTTACTAATAACAATGATATTATCCAACAGGCCGATACCGATACGGTTTGGCATGTTCCGATCCGATACAGACCGATACCAAATATTGACCGATACCGACATTGGGGGTCTTTGTTCCGGTCAATTCGGCAAAACCAATCGGTAAGGGTGACTACTATTTCATATAATTTCAAAACTACTAAGAAATAACGCTGAAATACTTAAAATTATGCCTAAATGTATAAAATATATGTTTTTAAATGTAAATAATTTATTAATAATTATTTGTTTTCCGATACCAAAGTTCGATACTCCGATACGATACGGCCGATACTACCGGTATCGCCGATACCAATACTCATAGGAATAGTCCGATACCGATTCCGATACCGATATTGTGAACCTTGGGTATATATCGTCAACATTTCAGATTCTTAAAATGAATTTCAAATGGATTTCAAATGAATTTCAAATGAATTTCAAATGGTATATATCCCTACATTTTGTGAATCCCTTGAACAAAAAATAAAATCCTATAATGTGAAGTAGGCATGCACGAAGAAAATTTCTTTTCGAGCCAACAAGATTTGTAACGATCCTAACATTTGGAAAGAATTAACATCACCATTATATATCATAATAAATCACAAACATAAGCAAGGAAAGGAAGTAGTTAACATGGCATTGTCTTCCAAAGTTCAAAATGTCATGAGCCCGGTTCATGTCCCGCTCTTACTGCTACTACTACACCTACTTCGGTCCATTTGAGTCACATCTATTCTCTCCTTTCTTTCTTTTTTCTTTTTTCTTAGTACCACTTGCAATATGTGACAGAGAAATCTATCGACCAATATTAATGGCAGTAGACCAGCATTCAATGGAGACCAAGAGGAAGAGCGAGAGAAGCAACAAAATCGTACTCGATAAAGAAAAGTGGAAGACTGTACCCACCCCAACCCTCCCCTGCCTTCCCTCCCCCCTCCCCCCCTCCCCCCTCCCCTGCCCCTCCCTCCCCATACCCCTGCACCCACCCCAACCAAAATATACACTTCACCCCTGCCCCCTCCCCCTACCCCTGCACCCATCCCAACCCTCCCCTGCCCCCCCTCCCCCCCTCCCCCCTCCCCTGCCCCTCCTCCCCATACTGTTGGCCCATTGGTCATATGGTCAACCTGATTTTAATAATTGATCAAAACTCTGTCTGGATATACAAAGCTTGTTGGGACATTCTCAGCTTCTTGGACATAAGCAAGATTGGATATTCACTTCGTTCAAGACTGAAGATCTGTTTGTCTACTTGAGTCTGTATTTTCTATGCAATATAATTTTCTTTTTATTTGAGTCTAGGAATACATTGTACACCGAATCGTACTGGCAAATAGGCTATTCCCAAAATAGTTCAAAATGTTTTTAAAATGACCTATCAAATTGTTTACAAAAAGGTTTTCAAAAAGGTTTTCAAAAATCACCAAAACCTATTTTAAAAACCCTAACCTAACCCTGACAGAACTCGGCCAGAGTTCGGCCAGAGTTCGGTTGGTGGCCGTTTTAATTTTGAATTCTCTGGAACTTGGTCCTCCTGCAGTTGCGGATTTGACCAAGATTTGCTCATCGAGTTCTGCCCGAATTCTGCCCGAATTCTGACAGAGTTCTCCCTTTGGAAATCCTATAAATAGAGAAGTATTTCGATCATTTCAAATCACTCATTCACTTTCAATCTTCTCTCTATCTAAAGCTTTCTATCTTCCAAAGAGTTTTCTAGAGCTTTCATTTTCAGATCCCAAGCCAGTTACAATCCTCTAGTCGATTTGCCAGTGCGGTACGGTCTAGAAGTTTCTGAGAGATTGTAATCAGAAGGCTTGATTGAAGAATACCTCTTCACATTTGAAGTTGGACGAGTTCTTCGTATCAAAGCTCGCGTTGTAGAAGTTGCAAGGACTTCGTAAGAAAACTTGCGGTTTTTCCTATAGTGGATTCAAACTGGTAGCAAGAGTTCTACCGAATGGATTAGTCCTCAACAGAGGGATACCAGTATACATCGCTGTCTTTGCGTTTGCTTTCTGAACTCTGTCTTTACTTTATTTTCATCTGTGATTATATACTGTGATTGTGTTGCTAACTTTTTTAATTAGCATTATTCCGCTGCCAACTCTATTCACCCCCCCCCCTCCCCCTCTAGAGTATTACGCTTTACTATATCGTTCCTACAATTGGTATCAAAGCTTGGTGTTACAGGTAAAGCGAGGTAACAGTGCTATTATTTATTCATTATTTATTAGATCACAGCACATCACATGGCTACTATGAAATTCACAAGTGAAGGTCAGGCCACAAACAGACCTCCTCTGTTTGATGGTACTAACTACACTTATTGGAAAACACGGATGAGTTTCTTCTTAAAGTCTCTTGATTTTGACTTATGGGCTATTGTTCTTGATGGCTATCAAAAGCCACCTCGTATAAATGTCGAGGGTGTTTTAGTTGAAAAACCCCAAAACAGTTATACAGAGGAAGAAAAGAAAAAGGCCAGTCTTGACGCACGTGCCATTAATGCTCTTTTTTGTGCCTTAGACAGAATAGAATTTAACAGGGTATCTACATGCACAACGGCAAATGGTGTATTGAAGCTTCTCGAAGTTACACATGAAGGCACGACTCAAGTCAAGGAGTCAAAAGTTAGCAGACTTACTCAAGAGTACGAGGCGTTCAAAATGAAGCCAAATGAAACAGTCACACAAATGTTCGAGAGGTTCTTGGATATTGTAAACCCTTTGTCCTCCTTAGGCAAAGAATACAGTAACCACGAAAAGATTCACAAACTCCTGCGAGCTCTCACCAAGAACTGGATTCCGAAGGCTACAGCTATCATTGAAGGAAACGACCTTACCACAATGACACTTGAAGTACTCATGGGTAAGCTACTCACTCATGAACTGGATCTACAAGATTTTGAAGAGCCTGCACCAAAGGAGAAGACTATCGCCCTCAAGGCTCAGCACAGAAAAGCTGCTGAAGATGACTCAGACAGCAGTGGATCTGACGCTGAAGATCAAGCACTCCTAGCAAGGAAGTTCAAAAGATTCATGAGACATGAGAAAAGAGTCAAAGAGAACAACAACAACAACTGGTACCAAGAAGATGCTGTCTGCTATGGCTGCAAGTAGAAGGGACATATGAAGAAGGACTGTCCCATCAACTCATCATCGAGCAAGAAGAACAACAGGTATGAAAAAGGCAACCTGAAAAGATCAACGTCTCGGAAATACGCCAACACCAGCATATGGCATGAGAGTGAAGCTAGCGACTCAGAAGATGAACATTCAGAGGACGCTGCAAACATCTGCTTCATGGCAATCGATCAGGTACCTACTGAACCTGTAGAAACATATGATGACTTTACCTTTGAGCAATTAGGAGATGCCTTCAGTGACCTGATGCTTGACTACAGGAAACTGCGTAGTAAATATCAGACCGCTAAGAAGGTACTCAAAGAGTACAAAGGAGAAATAGGAAGACTTACCGACCTACTAGCTGAGGTTAGAACTAGTGTTAGTGAGTCTGGTGAGCTTTCCTCTATAAAGCTCTTATTACACGAGACTAAACAGTCATCCGAAGAGAAAGATAAGATTATAGACCAATTGAGAGAAGATCTTTCAAAAGAAAAGAAAAGTCTTCAATCTGCACAAATCAGAATGGAATCACTCACTTCTGATTATACTAAGTTATATGACACTTCCAAAAGGTTGGAAATTAGGTTAGGAAAACAGCCTGAGCCTGCTGCTTCCTATCCTAACACGTGTCACTTACCGAAAATTCGGAACATTCCCAAGCCAAACACTGTCAGACCAAACCATATAAAACCTTTACCCCAAAAGGTTAAGCCCAAACATGATCATAGGTATGCATTCTTCTATACTGGAAAACCTAAACCTACCAACCATGCACATCACTCTGCTTTCAACACTCAACATGCACAATGTCATTATTGTGGCCTCATTGGTCATATTTCATCTGCATGTAGAATGAGAAAGCTAGTTGATTTAAATGTTTATGCTTGGATACCTAAAGCTAACAATTCAGGACCCTATAAGAAATGGGTACCAAGAGTTTTATCTGCAAACTGTTTTGTAGGTGGAACACCCTTCACATGCTAGAAGCAAATGGATCCTCGACAGCGGTTGCTCACGGCATATGACCGGTGACGCTACTCTATTTGCAACACTGTCGAAGAAAAAGAAGGAAGGCTATGTTTCCTTCGGCAATAATTTAAAAGGGTATATTATTGGTATCGGTAATGTTGGTAAATCTCCCTATCCCGTGATTAAAGATGTCTGTCTGGTTACCGAGTTGAAACATAATCTGCTCAGCATAAGTCATCTAGCTGATCATGGTTATGGTATCAACTTTGGCAAAGACAAATGTACTATAGTTGATAGCTCAACTGGTAGTACTATCTTTGAAGGAATCAGAGAAGACAATATATATGTTTTCTATCTATTGGAAGAAGCTAACATTTCAGGTAGATGCTTAATGGCCAAAAATGATGAGAGTCATTTATGGCATATGAGACTCGGTCATGCAAACATGGATACAATTTCAAGATTATCCACAAAGAAGTTAGTACGCGGTTTACCGGACATAACATTCAAGAAGGATTCGGTATGCAGCCAATGCGAAAAGAACAAGGCTACCAGATCCACATTCAAGTCTGTAAACGCAGTATGTACTACTAGACCTCTACAATTGCTACAAATAGATTTATAAAAGAAGAAGTTTTTGTAGCACAACCTCCGGGTTTTACGGATTTCAAAAATCCTGACCATATTTTTAAGTTGAAGAAAGCCTTATACGGTTTGAAACAAGCCCCTCGTGCTTGGTATGATCGTCTAAGCTCTTTTCTACTTGACAACGGTTTTACAAAAGGAAAGGTTGACACTACACTTTTTATTAAATCTTTTAATGGCAAGCTGCTTTTAATTCAGATCTATGTTGATGATATCATATTTGGATCCACTGATGAATCTCTTTGTCAAGAATTCTCTAAGTGTATGCAGAATGAGTTTGAGATGAGCATGATGGGAGAGCTGAAATTCTTTCTCGGATTGCAAATCAAACAAACCGACAATGGGACGTTCATTAATCAAGCCAAGTACACAAAAGATTTGCTAAAGAAGTTTGATCTGGACAACGTCAAACCTATTGGCACTCCGATGGAAACTTCAACAAAGCTTGATTCTGACGAACAAGGCAAGCCAGTCGACACACGTAAGTATCGAGGTATGATTGGTAGTTTACTTTACTTAACTGCTAGTCGTCCAGATATAATGTTTAGTGTTTGCTTGTGTGCACGTTTTCAAGCTAACCCAAAGGAATCACATCTGTCCGCAGTTAAGCGTATCTTCCGATACCTTAAAGGCACTTCTTCTGTCGGCTTGTGGTATCCCAAATCCAAATCCTTTGACCTTATTGGTTACTCGGATACAGATTTTGCTGGATGCAAGGTTGATAGAAAAAGTACTAGCAGTACATGTCATTTCTTAGGCAAGGCTCTAGTCTCTTGGTTTAGTAAAAAGCAAAATTCTGTAGCCTTATCAACAACAGAGGCTGAGTACATCGCCGCAGGACGTTGTTGTGCTCAGATTTTGTGGATGAAACAAACCTTAGAAGACTTTGATTTATTTTACACACATATTCCCATTTTCTGTGATAACACTAGCACCATTAATTTGACTAAGAATCCTGTATGTCACTCTCGTACTAAACATATCGAGATTCGGCATCATTTTCTTAGAGATCATCATCAAAATGGAGATATAAACCTTGTATACATAGATACTGATAACCAATTAGCTGACATCTTCACTAAACCTCTAGCGGAAGATCGCTTCAATTATTTACGTCGAGAATTAAGAATTTTGGACGTCAATAATATTAATTGATGTTATTTTATGATTGTATATCATTATGCAAAAACTGTGTTAGAGACAAGCTAATAAAGAGTCTGTCTGTCACCACAACTACGGTTGAAGCGAAGCGGTATTTAAGAGTTCCCCGGTGAACCTCCGCCAGCTGGGACAGTACTCCTACAGCTAATCTGAGACAGCTGTTGTGTAACGATATTTAACTCATAAAATATTATTAATTATGTTATTTGAAAGCTAAAATAACTAATCTTTGAATTAAATATTTGAAACGAGTCAATGAAAAAGAAGTAGCTAAATCAACTTGAAAGAACCCTAGGCGAATTCGGCCAGAACTCTGACCGAATTCGGCCCGAGTTCGGTTGAGGGTATCTGCGTATATATCCAGAACCCGAGAGCTCCTTCTCTTCCATTGCTTCCATATTTCCAACCAGCAGCTACAGCCGCCCGAAAATCCTCCAAACCCTAGGTATTCACCAACCCATTGCTCCCTATCTACTTGGTGAAATCCTTCCAAACTTTGGAATCGTGCGGAGATCATCCTTCTCTACAACATATCTAATTTTTGTGAGGTATAACTCTCTCTTTCTACACTTTCAAATTTGTGCTTATTTATTTCAATGGCACCTAGATTTAATCCGTCTAAGAGGAAGAAGACTACTCCTAGTGAGGAAGGGTCCTCTTCGAATCCTCACACGGATTCTTTGTTTTCGCCAGTCCAAAAGTGCGACGGTGCTTTCGATGGGTTTTTCTTTCAAACCCTCGATCAAGCTTTATTATGGTACGGTGACTTTTCCACCCGATCCATATGCAGCAGCGCTCCGGTTAAATGGACGGTATTTTCTGACCATCGTCACTTATTTGAGGCATTATGGTTACATTTGCTTGTTAAACTGTGCTTCCCAATTGCTACTAATGCCATTAGATTGTTCTATTGTAATCTCGTAGTTAACACTTTTGACGTGAGCACACGTGTTGGAGGCATAGATATTGAGTTCAATGATGTCCTCCTAGTGGAGATTCTTGGGATTCCCAATGAAGGTGAACCGCTAGTTGATATCACGGAATTCGAGTTTCCCGAAGGCACTACACTCACGAGTTTCAAAACGGAACTTTGTGCACCTGACAGAGTACGTTCTGGAAAGTTTAAGGCTAACAACCTTAACTTGTTTAACTACGAATTGCATCGCATCATCTACTCTACTCTACTTCCAAAATCCACTTCCAAGGATGATGTGACTTCGCTTGAGCTGTCCGCTATGTATCATCTTATCAAGGGGATTCCTTTTTCCGTCCCCAAGACTATTATTCAGATGATGGGACGTTGTCGTGCAAGAGATCAAAATCTCTCTTACGCGATGATTCTCCCTCGTATCTTTCAGCGCTTCGACATCGATCTATCGACTTGTACTCAGGACTCTGAGCCCAAGTTACTCTAGCTTTCTCGTCGTAGCCGGACTGCTTCAGCTACACCTCCTGCTCCTCCTACTGCACCATCTCCACCACATCAGCCGTATGCCATGACTTTTGAGGGCATACATCAGCACCTATCTGCTTTGCACGTCTCGATGACGGACATGGCTCGCGAGCATGAGTTTCGCGATGTCACCCATTACCAGGCGATGGCAAACTCCTTGGCCGATCTGCGTTTTGCACAGACTGGTCACTCTGCCGCTTCCATCCCTCGAGATCCAGCTTTTTCGGGTTACCGCTGTGAGGATGAGGCTGTCCATGCCTACTTCCAGCCCGGTAACGCCTATGATTGGTATCGTGCTTCTCGAGATTATGTTGGCGAATTCTATGCTGGCGCCCCTACTCATCCTACTGGCGCTGGTACTTCTGGTGCTGGTACTTCCGGTCATGCTGGCCGTGCTGCTGATGATATTGATGAGGATAGTGATGATGAGATCTGATCTGACTACTAGTGACATTCTACTGTATACTTGGAAATGCTCCGACATTCCAAGTTTTTATCATTTACTTTTTGATTAGTACTTTGTAGTTTGCTATCAGTATCTCTTTTATCTTCATGGACATGTTTATGATGTTTCATTTATGACATCTCAGTTAAGTTCAGCATTTTGTTTAGCACTATTTTCTTATATTGCTTTTCATTTTTAAACTGTCTGTGAAATAGCATGCCTGAGATTTTTTTTTGCAATACATGCTTGTGATGATAAATTTCTCTAATTATTTACTGTATCTTTTATTTTTGTTTTCTCACTGTTTGTTACTTATGCATTGATTGCGGGGGAGTCTTCTGCATTTCATGCGGGGGAGCCTTCTCTTGTACAACTATTTTGCTAAGTGACAAAGGGAGAGAAAATTAAAATGATCTAACATTTTTTTTGAGTTGAATACAGGTTATGAACAATTTTTTACCTTTTGATATTTTTTCGAACTAGCTTATTGTTATATCATTCATAGTTTGTCAATTATCAAAATGGGAGAGATTGTTGGCCCATTGGTCATATGGTCAACCTAATTTTAATAATTGATCAAAACTCTGTCTGGATATACAAAGCTTGTTGGGACATTCTCAGCTTCTTGGACATAAGCAAGATTGGATATTCACTTCGTTCAAGACTGAAGATCTGTTTGCCAACTTGAGTCTGTATTTCCTATGCAATGTAATTTTCTTTTTATTTGAGTCTAGGAATACATTGTACACCGAGTCGTACTGGCAAATAGGCTATTCCCAAAATAGTTCAAAATGTTTTTAAAATGACCTATCAAATTGTTTACAAAAAGGTTTTCAAAAAGGTTTTCAAAAATCACCAAAACCTATTTTAAAAACCCTAACCTAACCCTGACAGAACTCGGCCAGAGTTCGGCCAGAGTTCGGCCAGAGTTCGGTTGGTGGCCGTTTTGATTTTGAATTCTCTGGAACTTGGTCCTCCTGCAGTTGCGGATTTGACCGAGATTTGCTCATCGAGTTCTGCCCGAATTCTGCCCGAATTCTGACAGAGTTCTCCCTTTGGAAATCCTATAAATAGAGAAGTATTTCGATCATTTCAAATCACTCATTCACTTTCAATCTTCTCTCTATCTAAAGCTTTCTATCTTCCAAAGAGTTTTCTAGAGCTTTCATTTTCAGATCCCAAGCCAATTACAATCCTCTAGTCGATTTGCCAGTGCGGTACGGTCTAGAAGTTTCTGAGAGATTGTAATCAGAAGGCTTGATTGAAGAATACCTCTTCACATTTGAAGTTGGACGAGTTCTTCGTATCAAAGCTCGCGTTGTAGAAGTTGCAAGGACTTCGTAAGAAAACTTGCGATTTTTCCTATAGTGGATTCAAACTGGTAGCAAGAGTTCTACCGACTGGATTAGTCCTCAACAGAGGGATACCAGTATACATCGCTGTCTTTGCGTTTGTTTTCTGAACTCTGTCTTTACTTTATTTTCATCTGTGATTATATACTGTGATTGTGTTGCTAACTTTTTTAATTAGCATTATTCCCCTGCCAACTCTATTCACCCCCCCCCCCCCCTCTAGAGTATTACGCTTTACTATATCGTTCCTACACATACCCCTGCACCCACCTCAACCCTCCCCTGCCTTCCCTCCCCTGCCCCCCTCCCCCTGCACCCACCCCAACCATGCCCCCCTCCCCCTACCCCTGCACCCCCCGGGTACCCCCACCCCTCCCTCCACCCCTCGACAGTAAGACCCCCCCACCCCCTGCACCCAACCCCACCCCTCTCTCCCCCCTCGACAGAAAGACCACCCCAGCAGCTAGGGTTAGAGTTCTCGTGTCCGTGTCTGTGTCTAGATAGCTAGGGCTAGGGTTAGGGTTTACCTGAGGAGGGTGGCTTCGTCGGAGGATGGAGGCGGCGAGGAGGGTGGCTTCGTCGGAGGAGGAAGCGGCGAGGAAGGCTCCTTCGTCGGAGGAGGAGGCTGGTCGCCGGAGGGAGGGGTCAACGGGCGAGCGGGGTCTCCGGAGGGAGAAGGGGGAGGGTCTCGCCGGAGGGAGTGGTCGCCGGAGGGGGAGGGTTCGCCAGGGGGAGAGGGGAGAGCGGGAATAAATTTTTGGGTGAAAATTTTGGGATTTCGATCGGGCCAGGAACCCTATATGAAATAAAACAGCGACGCCTACATGATACGTCGCTAAACGTCGTAAGCCAGCGACGTAAATTATACTACGCCGCTGAACGTCGCTACTCAGCGACGTACAGCGACGTGTAGCACAAGACGTCGCTATATGCAATTATCAGCGACGCGTATTTCCGCCGTCGCTAATATACGTCCCTATTTAAGCATATTTTAGTAGTGAATGGCCATTCTCCGTGCTAAAACTACGGGCTAATATACGTCCCTATTTAAGCATATTTTAGTAGTGAATGGCCATTCTCCGTGCTAAAACTACGGAGAATGGCAATTCTCCTTGTCAAATTTACTAAGAATAACCATTCTTCGTATTAAAATGACGGAGAATGGCTCCGTGATAAAATGACTGAGAATGGCCATTCTCCGTCATTTTAACACGGAGAATGGCCAATCTTCGTGTTAAAATGATGGAGAATGACCATTCTCCTTGTTAAATTGACGAAGAATGACCCATTATTTTAACACGAAGAATGGCTATTCTTGGTCAATTTAACAAGGACAATGGCCATTTTTCTTATTAAATTGACGGAGAATGGCCATTCTCTGTCATTCTAACACGAATGACTCTTCTTTGTCAATTTAACAAAGAGAATGACCATTCTTCATGGTTTTAGTACGAAGAATGACCATTCTCTGTGGTTTTAGCACGGATAATGGCCATTCTCTGTGATATTACCACGGAGAATGATTATTCTCCTACATTTTATGGCCAGTTAAAACTTTGAAGGGCCATAACTTTTGACTGAGAGGTCGAAATGAGGCCCGGTTTGTCGCAAAAAGAGCGTATTTCCGAGGAGCCGGAGATTAATAGCTTCTTCCTTAGTCGGCTACGAAAAAATGATGTTTGGACCTCCGTTTTAACAGTTTTACTGTTTGTCGACCTTTTCAAAAAATTTCGACGAGTTTTTGAAGTAAGGTTTGAAGATTTTTGAGAAGAAAACATAGATTCGAAAGTGAGCAACGTATGGAAGAAAAGAAATTATCAAAACATTTCTTTATGAGTAGTTTCGTGGGTGTTTTCAATAAATTAGAAGGAAGGACAAAAAGGTCATTCAGAACCTCCTTTATATATTTTTTTCTAATTTTGGGCACGCGATGAAATGTTATTATGCGGTGGATTTTTCATAAAACTTTTTTATTTTTTGGGCATTTCATAAATTTTCTCATTTGGGATTATAGCTTAGTAACTAGAAAAATATATTTAATTATGGCATTCTTTAAGTAGGTAATGTATACTTTGTCATTATTTAAACTAGGCTAGAGGTCATTTGCTTATATATATATATATATATATATATATATATATATATATATATATATATATATATATATATATTATATATATATATATATCCTTCTACAATACATCGGATGTATCAATACATTCTAAACAATTGTATTGAAAATTGTGAAAGGTGTTTACTTTGACTTTGGTTTTACCTGATATAGCAAGTCCTATTAACCTACTCACTTTATTAAAAACTCATCCTAGATTACCGTAATTTGTTGGACATTGTACATTCAACATTTACATTTTTTATCCTACATTAATGCATATTTTTCACCCTACATTAACCTACTCACTTACATTTTCCATCCGGCTGCTATAACCCTGCTGGTAACGACATGTCATCAAGTAATCCGTTTACTTTATTAATTCTAATGTTTATCTCAATAACAGAGGACCCATGTATTGTAGAAGACAGCGATTCCAAATATTTTTTTAACGTTTGATGCTCACTCATTATTTATTTATTTATTTAGAATTTTAACGCCTGCTGCTAACGTATGTTGCTGTTCAGTAATTAAATTTTTTTGAATTTTAAAAGCATTTTGCTCACTAATTTATTAATTTTTTTTAAAGCATATTTCACCTATTTTTTTAGTTGTATTGAACGCCTATGCTCACTTATTTTTTAAAAAAAATTGTTTTGATTTTTTAACGATAATATTTTTTTACTTTTCTAATGATAATATTTTCGAAGAGAACAAATTTTTTATTGTGACATTTTGTCATATTAACCATCTTTCTAATATTTACAGTATTTTTAATATCATTTTTTAAAGTATATTTGAATTTTTACGTTAATTTTAATATCATTTATCGAAAATTTAAGTAAATATCATAATTTTGACTTTTAATGAATATCATGAACCCACTATTATATTGAGAAAAAATATTAAAGCATAGTCAATCTAATCTCAATATCATTTATTCATTTAGTATTAAAGCATGTTCAAGAAAATCTGAATATCATTTAATCAGGTTTCCACTATTTTTTAACTCCTGCTGCTAACGTATTTTGTGTTCAATAATTGGAATTATTTTGGATTTTAAACGTATGTTGCTTACTAATTAGTTTATTTATTTTTGGTTTTTTAATGCATGTTGCCCAGATGACACTGACTATGACACGAGATTTCATGCGTAGTAACTTCGCGTTCTTTTATTTACGTGTCATCGTTATGGTTCCCGTTTGTATCACTTGACTCATGGTTAGTTGGTGCTCTAGTGGTTATTTGGACATTGATCCAATTTTTCGTAGTTACATTGGGTGGAGGACAATCACTAGGTATTTGGGCTATGTTTGTGTCGTTAGTGCCTCGAGACGAGCGCTACCCGTGTACTTGTATATTCGCTAGTGACTCGAGATAAGACTACCCCGATGAGTCTTTGCTAGTGCCTCGAGATGAGCACTATCCGTGTGCTTGAGTCATGTCCGCCCAAGCGTGCTAGAGTTGTCCTCGATTTGCGTGTACACATAGACGGAATAGTAGTAGCACGCCTTATATTTTTTGTTCTTACTTTATACATGATTATAGTGTTAGCTAGACATGTATATTATGTATCTTGTTACGTCCCACTGAGAACCTGGTTCCCTTCCAGGTATAGTACACAAGTTCCGAGATCGAGTGCAGGCGTGTAGCTTCAACAGAGAATTACGTGATTGATCCTACAAAGTGTAAACACCCCCCCCCCCCCCCCAAATTTCGAAGAACTTTTTATTTTTTATTTCACTTAAAATAATAATTTGAGTTTTTCATATTTTAAAACGATATTTTTTTATATAAAAAATAGACTTAGTCATGGATAAGTTTTGTTATATAGGTTGACTAGAAATCATGGCACTGCTAGTGCAGTCGTGTGTCATAACTAGTCTATTAGTTGTAAGACATCTAAAAATCTAGGAAGTACTTATTTAATTATTTTTATTTTTTTAGTTTTAGTTTTTCTTATTTAATCACATTTGGTCATATTAGTAATTATTATTTATTATAGTAAATGTTTTCTTTTAAAATTGTTATGAAATATTAAATAGGGGATATTTATACTAAATAAATATAAAATTAGAAAATATGTTGGTTTATTCTATTTTTAGAATATTTAGAATATTTTAGGTTTATTAGAATTTTTATTTTTGGTACGGTCAAGTAAAAGGTAAATATATAGAGTTTTATTACATGATTTATATATATTGATAAAAAATATATTAGGATTCTTCTATAAATACACTACAAAAAAAACCTCATTTCCGAAGGCAATACTTTCTCGGAATAGACTATTTTTCGTCGGGAATAGCCTTTTCCGAAGGTAAATGGCGGTCGTATGCCATTAGAAATGCTAGCGTCGGAAAATGTATTTTCCCGACCAACCGTCGGGAATGTGAGTATTAGCGATAGAAACTAACCATCGTATTTGTTTTTTTCCATTGTCGAAAATGAGCGAATATATGGCGGATGGATATTTTCGATAAGTCTACACCTTCACAATTAATGAATTGGTAGTCACAAATGTTTACAAACACGACGAACATTTTATTTTTCGACAATATGTTTTTGATAATTAGTGTTTCCCGGAAATACTATTTACGATAGACGATTTATTTGCGATCACTTTCTTATTATCTGTAATATAAATTTTCGACAGTAAAGGCACACGAAAAAAAGAATTTAACCTGTCGGCAAAAAGATTGTAAGGTTATTTTCGACGAAAGAAGATCCTCGAAAATGTCTGAGATTATTTCCGATAAAAGGAAATCGTCGAAAATGTTTTTTGTGATTGCTAAAATAGTCAAAAATTAAAATACGTGTAATCAAAATTATGTTTTTAGGAGTTTACCTTGCAAATTATTTGTCGAAAATGACGTTAAACATCATTTCCGATGTATGAGGGTTGTCACAATTTTGTTTTTCCCGAAAGCAATATATAGTAATTGGAAATAATAAAAATAACATCGGAATTATGTTATTATGATGTCTATGTTTGTCCAAAATTTCGTCAAAAATGGCACCGGTCATGATACTACTAATTACGATAGAAATAGTTGTCGTAAAATAGCATAACTTTTCTTAGAATTTAAATTAATAGTAAAGCATGAAGGAATATAATATTTTTTTTAGATTTGGGATTATAATTTTTTTAGATTTTGGGAATATAATATTTTTTAGATTTGGGATTTTAGATTTGGAATATATATATAAGTATATATAAAACAATATGACGAAGGGAAAAAAAATCGTGAACAGTGCAATGCACTATTCACTTTCTTCTTCTCCGAGCCCAAGCAGCGCCTAGTTAGAATAAAAGATTGGTTTTTGAAAAATTTCAAAGCCCGATAAAATAAAGACCAAATCTCCTCTAAATTGATTCCTCCAAATCCTTATCTACATGTAATCTAAACCATCGTTTAACTGATTAAAGACTACGACTTGTCGATCGACTATACGCCGGGTAAGGGAAATATTGTGGCGGATGTGCTGAGTCAGAAGTACACAGCTTCACAATCCATCAACAGTCGGCTGCTGCGTGACTTGGAAGGAATGGGCATAGAACTCCGAGTTTGATTTATGGGTGCGCAGCTGGCGCAACTGCGGCTAGAACCAAGCCTTTTGGAAAAGATCAAGACTGTTCAGAAGAATGATCCATACCTGGAGAAGATGCGGAAGCTGATATCAACAGGGAAGGCGTCTGACTTTGCAGAGGATGAGTCAGGAACATTGCGAGTGAATGGCAGGCTATGTGTACCGGATAACCCAGAACTCAAAACTCATAAATGAGATAATATCGGAAGCGCATTATGCAAAATATTCCTTGCATCCTGGCAGCACCAAGATGTATAAGGATCTCCGCATTATCTTTTTGTGGTATGGCATGAAGAGAGATGTTGCACTCTTCGTGTCACAATGTATGGCCTATCAACAGGTAAAAGCTGAGCACCAGCGACCGGACGGAGAGATGCAGAACCTTGCCATTTTAGAATAGAAATGGGATCACATCATTATGGACTTTATTGTTGGCATGCCAAAGACGCCACGGGAGAACGATGTCGTCTGGATCATCATCGATCGACTAACCAAGTCAGCGCACTTCATTGCCATTAAAGTCACTTGGAGCATCGATCATCTTGCTCAGATCTATCTTGATGAAATAGTTCGGCTGTACGAAATTCTAGTATCAATTGTCTCAGATCGGGATGGACGATTCGTGTCATGTTTCTGGTGCAATCTTCAGTCAGCAATGGAGACCAAGTTGAAGTTTAGCTCAACATGTCATCCTCAGACCGATGGCCAAACAGAGCGGGTGAATCAGATTCTCGAAGACATGTTACGCCTCTGTACAATTGACTTGATGTCAAGTTGGGACGTTCATCTACCGTTGGTCGAATTTGCATATAACAACTTAGTCCAGCATCCAAATGATGACATATGAAGCCTTGTACGACCGAAAGTACAGATCGCCCATTTGCTAGAATGAAGTCAGGGAACGACATATACTCGGCCCAGAACTGATAGAGTAGACTGTACAAAAAGTTAAGTTGATACGAGAGAGATTGAAGATAGCACAAAGTCGGCAAAAGAGCTACTACACCATAATAGTCGTTTACTAACGACTATAAGCGTTAGGAAAATTATTACTAACGGTTTTTTACCGTTGGTAGTATGGCGTTGGAAATTTTTCTAACTGTAAAAACACCGTTAGGAAAAAAATTTTTGCTAACGGTAAAAAATCGTTAGCAAAATAACTTTCCTAACGGTAGTAAACCGTTGGAAAAATAATTTTCCTAACGGTTAAAAACCATTGGAAAAATAATTTTTCCAACAGTTTTTACCATTAGAAAACAAGATTTTTCCTAACGGTTATAACCGTTAGGAATGGAAAATTAATTATTAAAAAAACATTTGTGGCTCTATTGAGCCTAAGAATCAAATTCTTTTTCTCCGTGTACATGAACATGATCAAAATTTGGATCATATCTAAAATACAAACAAAATTTGGATCAACATTATTCCATTCAATTTTGTCACTTAAACAATTTAACAATAGTCACTTAAACAATTTTACAATAGTAAGCAAGTTCCATTGTTGACCAGTTGTTACAAAAGAGGAGCATAACACGACTGAGAAGATATTCCATGTATTCAATCCAATATGTCAGCTACAAAACACGATAAAAGTGAATCTAAAGACTACAGTAGTTGGATGGTCGCATTTCAGAATTTCTAGAAATAGCCCCTCGCAGAGTATCCTGCCACTCTTTATAAAGATGCGAGGATCCTGCCACTCTTTATAAAGATCTTCAATTAACTCATGTCGATATGCCTGAGCACAAACCAAGCCTGCATACTTTGTGATATCTGGCTAATCCTGTGAAACAACAACCTGCAATATTTCTATTTATTGTTTTAAAGCTTGGAAGGGCTTAGATTTTGGTCACTTCCAAGCTTTTGGTGAAGGTATCTATGATAAGGCAGGTTGCTACAATTGGATGTTTCATTGATTAATTATGGCACCCAATTCATATCTCCAGTAATCTTTGTGTATACCTAATGTAGATTCATTTAGAAAACAAAACCTGGCATGAAAAGAAAAAAGTGCAAGACTTAGAAAATACTGATAATACAATTTGCGAAAGCATGATGTGATAAAAATCCTAACCTGGGTTGTCCATTGGGTTCCCCGCACCCACAGACAATTTGTGAAAATCATTCCCAAATAAAATAAGCAAAAGCATATGTTGACAGGTCTAATATATTACACTTGTAAATAAAATAATTGGGTGTTGAAGCTGTTCCTTGATTGTCTGCTCAACTAGTAAAAGGTAGACCCATATAATGCACATAAGAAAATCGATTGTTCAAACAAGAGAGATATCAAACATATAAAAAGAGACTTTCAGTATCCTTCACATTAAGCAATAATTAGTCACCAACAACTTTCCTTTGGCTTTTGAAAGTTTTTCAACTAAAAGATTCATTCACATAAATTGGAGCTTGTTAGCACTGACATATGATATATGACTAGTTCCACCTCCTCCTGCAGATAGACTGATACAAAGCTAGAAAGGATTTTGTTTCACTATCGTCTTACATTGAGAGTGTACTGGACCATAACAGCAAAGAGTTGGAAACTTACAATATCAGTTTCTTCAATTGTAGTCCAAGAAAAGGTTGTTATAGGATGGATAACATAATGTGGCCTTTGATCATCGGCATCAACTTTGAAAGAAAGAAATGAAAGTAATTCCTCATATGAGACATCAATATCTAAAGTAAATAGTATAACGGGAAACACAAACCATATCCAACAGTAAAAAGAAAAGGCAAAGTATAGAATGTAAACTATACAAGGATTAAAACATTAAAAAATGTTGTGTTATTTTTTGGTAAATTTATGTGTATCTCTCAGCTCAACTCAAGGTAACCATGGATATGAATAAACATCAAAATACATTCTACCCTATATTTAAAATAAAATAAGTAGCAGGTGTGAAGATACCATAATACTCACCAAGAGAAACCTCTACCACACGTTCTGAATGGATAATTTTGGCTTGCAAGGTCTTATTCTGGTGAACATATTCCAACACATAAGTCATATTGAGAAGATTGGCTATATCCTGACATTCTTAAAAAATGGGAGTTCACATAACATCAAGTATAAGAATAAAGAAACTAAAATCAGTACAGACTAATATTAAATAAGATTGGATTTGTAGCTTAATCTAAAGGATTTCCAATCACGAAGTATATTTTCAAGTATAAGAAAATGCATGAAGCTCATGGCGTGACAACCAGACCCTAGATATATTCTCAATCACAAAGTTCTAATGGATTTCCAATCCCGAAGTATATTCTCAACTATTTTATTTTGCATCAGAATCCATAGATATTCTCAAGCCAATGGTGTAAAGAAGAGAAGACCGACACCACTGGTGATAAAGGACATAGATGACCACAGGTAAGTGACTAAAAGCAATGAGACAAAAAAAAGTGGCTGAGCCTAGAAGCAGAGTATTTTCTCGAGTACAAGAGTCGTCACAAAAGGTGAAGGAAACTACTATTCTTTCTCATGCAATTAAGTATTTTGTTCAACACCACTCTGACTTAAACCAATCATCCAAAGAAAAAGGAGAAGCCAAGGAGGAAGTGCACAAGTTTGATATACTTGATATACAACTTTGATATATGGAAATCTCATCATCTACTTGCCCAATATAGAAATCCTAATGATAATATTGCATGATTAAAAACACTCTCATTGGATTGAAATAAAAACCTAGGGCATTGTCTTATCGTATCCTTTTTTACTTTGAGCCATCCATACAAGAGCTTGCAAGTAGGCCTTTTGCAATATGAAAACCACACAGCTATCTCACTCCAGAACCAGATTTATAAAATTGCACTTCCCCTTGTACATATATTAACATGATCTTTCGAGTAAACTTTACTGGAATTTGACTCGGTTCAGTCTTGACGTATTCTCTTTTGGACTTGCTTCACAAAGTTTTTTGTGCTGGTAACTTGACATGGAATATTTAGTTTCCTCAAAGCACCTCTGATGTAAGTTAAAGTATTTAACCAAGTTATAAGAGGTATATAGTCAGCAAGCGGAACAATAAAAAGTGTCTTCCTCTAACTATCAACAAATAAATTCTACTTATTCCTCCGACATTCATCACTAGTTGAATTTAAACTAATCATAAAAGTGATTACCTATCACGTGGATTACCTATTAATTGAATAAAAAGTGTCTTCTTCTAACCAGCACTTGAATAATTTTTGAAGAATTAAGGAAAATTACCTAAGCTACATGAATAATCAAGACAACCTCTAAGAGATTCCAACGTGAAAAAAAAACCAAAGTTGTACACCTATACTAGGCGTTCACCATTGTGAAAGCCCTCAATGAACAGAAACACACGAATAGATGACACAACATTTACACTAAATTTTGCTGCATAAGATAAGTTTGAGATGTTTAGGCAATCAAGTGAGGCATATCAGTATATCCATGTATCAATTTCGTGTAATATGGTGAAACCAGATGACCAGGTACCCTTGGTCCAAGCAATAAAATAGAAACCCATAAATATTATAAATGAGAAAACAAATCTAAACATTGTTTAGAACTTCTTGTTGTTTGAAATATCGGACAAGATGTTCTTTTTGACGTAGAGTATCCAAATGCTTAAATGTGGTCAATACGGTAAATATTGGGTTAACCTGGATTCATGTTAATGGATATAGGCTAGAAAGACCAGAAATCACTATATGTTAGCATGATTCTTATAGCAGAACTTAAAAAATATTTTATTTGCTGAGCCAATCGCTGATATATCTCTCAAATGCAATCCTTTTTGACCTCTCATATTTTGGCAATACTGGAAACAACCAAAATCAATGACAACCAGCATCCACTGGAGACACTAGCAATCCATCCACTTTTATTTTTCTTATTTATGTAACTAAAGCTCTCCCTTCTTCTTTTTTATTCTTTTTTATTATCTACATATCCTCTATAGCCCAGAAAGACAATTACCAGTAAGCATGTCAAAGTGTGCGTGAATAATACATACAGAAACTTATCTGATGCATATATGTTGTATGCATAACATATGAGTAGTCAAGTATAGCACCAGGTTTGCCAATATCCCATAATAGGCCATCCTCTAAAACACCTTATACACTGCAACCAAGCACAAGTTTAGTACCTATGAACTGTATAGTAGTAACACTAAGAACATTTTATTGAAATATAGGAGAAAAATATATACCTACTATAAAGGAGCAGGCAGTCCAGCCCCAGTCTTGGATCAAAAGACAGAATAGCCTTTGATATCCACAGAGCCATCCTTGGTGTAGTCCTCCACGCCCATCTCTACACTGTCAACCATTTTCTTTATGTTTGATTACTTGCTTTTCTGTGTCATGTGATCTATTTATAGGTGAAGTGCCAAACAAAGTTCACAAGCGTTTCTATGGTGCAAATTTGCAAGTAACAACGGTGTTGACCCCGTGTCTTTGTGACATAATCGTATCGTGTCGCATTTTCATATTGTATCAAAAAAAATGAGAAGAAGGATGAATAAACATACAACCAGATTGATGTCTGGATAATTTGATCCACATAAGATGTAGTGAACGACGATGGCGAAGTTCCCACTGATGATGTCTTCCTCGAACAGGATGAACCCATAGAACCCGTAAATGCCATCCACGTCGTTGACAGTGATCGTGAGGGCAGAGATGCATAGAGGATTGCTGACGAGAAGGCCTAAGAGGTGTACTGGCTTAAAGAGTAGCATCGATCTCTTCCTCTTTTCAATGGATCATCAAAATTCTAGCTCGATCCCTACAACAAGAGCTCCGGCTGGGCTTGGCCTATGGAGGTCCAACGAGGCAAGGGAGGCCTAGGAAGAAGAAGGACAGGGAAGAGAAAAATTAGGAGATGGTGGTGGTGGTGCCCTAGAGAGAGAGAGAGAGAAAGAGAGAAAGATTACCTTTCACATGGAGGACGCCATCAAGGAAAAGAGAGGAGAGGAGGGGGGAGCTCTCTAGGGCACAGGACGATATCGAAGGGGGAGGGAGGAGAGGAAGGGGGAAGCTCTCTAGGGCTCGAGAGGGCTAGGGATAGAAAATTAAGGATTTGAAGAAGTGTAGGCCTCCATAACACTTTTCTATCACCTGAAAGTCATGTGGTGACATATTTTTATTTCTTTTTTATTTTACTAAATGTCCTAACGATTTTAAGTGTTATAAATTAATTACTAATGCGTTACTAATAGAAAACTTTATTCTTTTTATTTATACTAACAGTTTTTTTGCATTGCTAACGGTTTTTTAGTGTTGGTAATTAGTAACAGTAAAAAAACGTTAGTATTTGGAAAAAAATTCTGTTGGGAAATCCCTCTTTTGGTGTAGTCGACACACACCGATGGGCCCTTGAATTCCTGGAGGGCGATCACGTATTTCTGAAAATCACGCATATGCGAGGAGTCACGAGATTTGAAGCTAAGGGCCTGTTTGGTTGCACGAAAGTGTATGAAAGTGCGAAAGTGGAAAAATAAAACTTGCGCACGCGATGCGTACGCATAAATTTTGGGTTTCCAAAAGTTGTTTGGTTGATGGAATTGAAAAATATGAAAGTGGAGGAATAAGGAGTTTCGTTGTTTGGATGGTTGTTGAAAGTGGAAAAAAAAAGAGTTCCGTTGTTTGGATGGTTGTTGAAAGTGCTAAAATATCTCTAACAAATATATTTTTTCTCTTTCCACACTTTTCCTTCTCTTCCCAGACCACTTTCACCCAAAAAAGGGTGTGATGAAACTCAACCCAAAAGGAAGGAGACAGGAACTTCCATGCGTCCCATCAACCACTTTCACCCCACTTTCAACTTTTCAACCAAACAGCTGAACTGGAGCAAGTTCAGCTGACTTTCAATTTTTTCCAACTTTCACCCCCACTTTCAACGAACCAAACAGGCCTTTAAAGGAAAGTTGAGTCCAAGATTTATCGGTCCTTTCAAGATATTGAAGTGAGTCGTCCCAGTAGCTTACCAGATTGAATTGCCGCCATCACTGTCGGATGTGCATAATGTCTTCCACGTCTCTCAATTGTAGAAGTACGTACACGATCCGAGCCATGTGGTAGACTTTGGTCAGCTGAATCTGTAGGCAGACTTATCGTATGTTGAAGTGCCTGTGCAAATCGTGGAACGCAAGGATAAACTACTTCGAAACTGTGCCATCTCTCTCGTTCGCGTGCTCTGGAAGAACCATGCGGTCGAAGAGTCGACATGGAAACTGGAGTCGGAGATGAGAGAAAAGTTTCCTTCTCTATTTTTTCTAGCGGTAGGTCAAGGTGTTAAACGGGCCGGGCCGGGCCGGCCCGAAGCCCACATTGGGCGGGCTGAACCGGGCTCGGGCCAAGCCCAGACCGGACCGGATCAGAAAGCGGGCCGGGCCGGGCCCGGCCCGGTGAGTAAAATCGAAGCCCGGCCTACAGGACCGGCGGGTGAGGGGCTGGGCCGGGCCGGTTCGGGCCAGCGGGCCGGGCCGGTTCGGGCCAGCGGGCCGGGCCGGGCCCGGGCTTGGGTTGGGCCGGGTCCGGGCTTGGTTTTTAATTTTTTTTTTTTTTAAAATTTGATAAAGTTTATGTTAAAAGTATATAAAAGTTTATAAAGTTTTTATTTGAAAAAATTGATATTCTTATTTGTTTAAGTTAAATTTTTAAAATATATAAAATTATTTATAAAGTTTATTCTAAGTGTATAAAGTTTATTTAAAGTTTTTTTAAGTATTTGTATAAATTTTAAACATTTTTCCCTCCTTCTTTTTCCGGGCTTGGGACCGGCATAGGCGAAGTTAAAAAATATTTTTTTTTATATTTTTAAATTTATTTAGTTTGTTTGAGTTGTTAATTTAAATTATTTATATTTTACTTACTTACTTTCTTTTAAGTAATATAATTTATAATTTATTTAGTTTTTTTAAATTACTTATATTTTACTTACTTTATTTTAAATTATTTACTTTTAAAAATTATTTACTTACTTTTAAAAATTATTTACTTACTTATATTTTAAAAATTATTTACTTACTTATATTTTAAAAATTATTTACTTACTTTTAAAAAATATTTACTTACTTTTAAAAATTATTTACTTATATTTTACTTACTTTCTTTTAAATTATTTACTTTTAAAAATTATTTACTTACTCCGCTCCAAAGTGTAAATATCAAAGTTTGTATTCATACCTTTGCCTCATTCTTCTTGCTCCGCTCCAAATGATTCACCCATTCTAAGCGATTCGAAGTCTAGCTCGTTGATGTCGGCAGTTTCATCTACTTTGTTTTGAGTTCTTTTCTCGGCTTGGACCCAGTCTTGAACACATACACATGCTTCCAAGATATCTGGCAGCAACCGGCTTCTCTTCTTGCTCAAAATTCTTGAACCTGTACTAAAACATGACTCCGATGCTACCGTGGACACCGGGACCATTAGTAGATCATGTGCTATCATAGAAAGTACAGGATATCTTTTTTCGTGTTTTTTCCACCGGGACCATTCTTATTTGGGTCGGTTGGGAAGATTGTTTTTGTTTCTTCCGTTGTAGTATACTTTTGGCGTGTGTCAACTTAGACACCAAACCAGAGCTACTACTACTACTAGGCCCTTGAGTTGGGCGGGGAGTTGGTGCTTTGTCTTCATAACGGACCACTAATCTATCCAAAGCTAGCTTAACTTCTACTTTTGTGCCACTAACATCAATATTCATGTTCTCTCCAAAGTCATCTAACAATGCATCTACACCATCTAATTTGATTCTAGGATCAAAAATTGAAGACAAGCAATACAATAAAGGTACATCGCCCCAATATTTTTTGAATTTTGCTTCCATTTTCTGTACAACGTAAGCAAAATGGTGGGCAGTTCTATATTTAGAAAATAAGAAAGAAATGTTACAAAGTTCTTGTAAAGCTAAGCAAGAAGTTGGATAGTAAACACCGGAAAGAGTACGTGTAGCATTGTAAAAAGTTTCTAAGAATTCACAAATTGAAGAAGCAACTTCCCAATCATCCTCAGTTACTTGAAATTCAAAATTGAGATCCGTGTTACAATAATATGTAATAGGATCTCTAAAGGGAATTGCGGACTTCAACATTAAATAAGTTGAGTTCCATCTATGTGGAACATCCTTTACAAATCTTCTAAAACGAATATTAAAATGTTGACATGTGGCCTTGAAATGTTGTTGCCGTGAAGGAGACGTGTTTAAACTGTGTAAACATTGTCTAAGAGTATCTAAATGTGAGCTAAAATAATCAAGACATTATTTTACTACTAAGTTAATAATATGACAAGCACACCTAACATGCATTAATCTACCTTCTAAAATGGGCTGAAATATTAGCGCTAATGAAGAGATGGCAGAAGTATTATTACTAGCATTATCAAATGAAACAGAAAATATTTTTTGGTGAATATCATATTCACGCACGTGTTCTATAATAGCGCCTGCTATTGTGGAGCCTGTGTGTGGAAATTCTAATATTTTTAGACAGATGATGCATTTTTGCAACATCCATTGTGAATCTATGTAATGTGCTGTGATACAAATGTAAGCGTAATTTTGCTTACTTGTCCAAATATCAGAAGTAATGGCTATTTGACTAACATGCAAAAGACTTTCTTTTAAAGCCGCTTTTTTCTCATGAAAAAGTCTAATAGCCTCTTTTCTAGCGGCGCCTCTAGTCACTTTACTAAAACAAGGATTTAAAGAAGATGTGGCATAATCATATAAATTCTCACTTTCACCCGCAGTGAAAGGAAGTTCATCAGAAATCAAATATTTTGTAAACTCAGTTTTATGCCGAGCGGCAGAATAAGAAAACGTACCCATTGACGATCCCGTGCTACCTCCAGCAAAATTTATTTGAGTTTGAGATGCAGAAATTGTGTCTTTCCCGTAGCAGGTCTCGTAGTGTCTTGAAATTGTACCCGTGCTACCTCCAGTCTTCCATTTGTATATGTTGGCATATTTCTTGCACTGTGCCGCGTACGCTATTGGATTTCCTTTCGGATCTAAAACAAGAGAATTATCGGGATTTGTTTGATAAAGAATAACAAAAAATTCCCAATACTTTGATTTTTTCTTTCTTTTTGGCACATTCCGAGTGGAACTCGCAATTTCAGGAGGGGATCCTACTAATTCTTCAGGAGTATCATCAGGAATAAGATTTTCCTCAAAATAAGTATTATAATATTCATAAGTATTTCCGGCATCACCGGTAGGTGGGTTAGAACCTTGTCCGGCCATTATAAAAAATTAATGTAAATTTTTAGAAGAGAGGGAGAGAAGAAAAATACACCGAAAAAAAATTCCCGAAAAATAAAAAAAGAGTAAGTAATATTTAATAAGTAAGAGAGGGAGAGAGAGAGTAAGAAAAATACAAACAAATTTTGATCAAACAATATAAAACAATTTTGAATTTTTAAGAGAGAAAGAGAAGAAAAAATATTAAATCGGACGCCGGATTTCGGAGCTTGAGCCTTGAGCGGGGTTGGGAGCTTCTTCGCAAACTGATGGAAAGCCGGATTTAGTTTAGAGAAAATTGTATGAAGATTGAATGAGTGAATTGTGTATGAAAAATGAATTTTATGGCCTATTTATAGGATTTTTCCCATGCCAAATGACCCCCTCTACCCTCAAAATAGAGTTGTTGGAGTGGTTTTTTGGTCATTTTCTTGAAAATGACCAAAATACCCCTCCAACGTTTTAATAACAGCTATATTATGGGGGTATTTTGGTAAAATACCCCCTCCAATTCAAAAAAAAAAAAAAAAAAAAAAAAATGGTTCAGACCGGGCTAGACCGGGCCGGGCCGGTTCGGGCCTACCGGGCCTAACGTTAACCATTAAAAAAAAAAAAATTTCTTTCCGGTCCGGGCCGGGCCGGGCTTGGGCTCGGAGGGGGAGGCCCGACCCGGACCACTGGGACTGGGGGGCTGGGCCGGTCCGGGCTTCGTCGCGGGCCGGGCCGGGCTAATAAGGCGGCAGGCCGGGCGGGCTCGGGCCGGGCACCGGGCCGCCCGGCCCATTTCACAACTTGAGCGGTAGGTTCTTTTCTTCAGTTTCGATGATGAAATTTTTTATTAGTTGGTTATGGTGTAGTATCCCGTTCCTACATCATGTCCTGTTCTCCGTCCACGGGGTGCACGAGAAAGGAACACTGTCGCTATCAATTCGGTCGGGATCGATAGGTCGAGATTGATCGAATCGGTCGAATGGGAACGATTGAATTAAGATCCTTTTCTCGTTCTGGAAAGGCTTCTTCGGAATCAAATCCCATATTCAACGAGTTGCGCCTCGAGGATAGACTCTGCGGCAGAGTCGGAAGAGACCTCCCGTTGCTCTGTTTTTTACGCCGCACTTGCGTTGGTTTTGGCTTTGGTTTTCTGAATGCGTTTTCGTGAATGTTTTCATGGCTTGCGTTTCGAACTCGCATTTACATATCGAACTCCTTGAATAATACAGTGTTCTAATCAGTTGCTTGTGCGATTTCAGGTAATCGCGTAGGCGACGTCTAGCACGATCAACAAGTCTCTCGCCTCGAACAGAAATCAAGGTAAGTGGCTGACCTCCTTCACCTCGATCCTCTATCTAAAAATAAGAACTCGGGATAATTGTATCAAATTAGACGATTTACTCAAAAAATACAAGTTTTACGCTCAAAAAGAGAAAAGATAAGGTTCTAGAAAAGAGATAACATTATTTCATGATCTGCAAAACCAAAAATGAATCGATTATAAAGTTGTCGCAACGATACCATAAAACGTGCCTTAAATCACTTGTTAACGTAGCACGGTCATGGACAACTTGTATACAAGGGCGATTGTTTATTCGAACGGTATTTTGGGGCCACGGAACCGATCCGGCCTAGGAAGAAACACGATAGCTATGCTGGATTGTACCGCTGGTATTCGATGCTCCTTCAATGGGGCTCGCTACCTGCGTTGAACGTGCACCGTCTAAACCAAGCTATGTCCAGAATAGTTTTCATGCCAATGACCTCCGCAATTATGCACTAGTTAAACTTATGTTATGCAATATGACAGCAAATAATATGGTCAAATTTATGTTGCACGGTACGCTCTGCCGTGGGTAAGTTCTAGCATAAATTCTCCTTATTTATGTTTCATCAAACTGCTTGCATGACACTGACTAAGATGGCTAGAAAGACCACTAAAACAAGTTGCATATTTTATCTAAATTCTTGAACCAAATGAGAGCATGGAAAAATAATTAGCCACTCGCTAGTACACGTTGATTGTACTGATCCTCGCTCTCCACAAGTGTTATAAATCAGGAGGAGCGTGCCACGTGACTGAAGGCAATGCTCATGTGTTTTAAAGCTTCGTCTGTGCGTACGAAGCCTTGACTCAATCTTTTTTGAAGACTCCGCAACTGTCCAAGCTAAGATTTCTCGACTCTCCCCTATCCCAGGTGTCTGCATACTTTGGTTGTATAAGGGGTGCGATGTATGGAACGACTATTTCATCGAGTTCATTTTGTAATGGAGTCAGTTTGTAGCCCGCTCGGCACCTTGTATCGAGTCTGTAATATGATGTTCATTATCAATAAAGTTCAAGTTTCTTCTATATAATGTGTTCAATTTACTCTGCACACTCTCTTGTAATTGTATTTCGGATAACCTTATGACCATGCCTTGTGCGATCGCAACTTAGGTTCGTACGACATCACGTCCGGGGGACGACTATCGATTCTTCGGAATCGGGGCGTGACTGTCCCCGTCGTGACTGTGGACGAATTTTCGAAAATCTAAAATAGGTTCGAAACTTCGTTTAGAATGAATACTAAATCAAATTTTAGTTAGTAGAAGATGAAATTTAGGCATGGACATGTATTGAGAACAATATTTAGAATTTGGGTATTGAGATTTGGAAGAAAAGTTTTTAGGGTTTTGGAAGAGAAGTGAGGAAGAAGATAAAAGAAAAAAGTAACTTATATACAGGGTCTGGTTGGATTGAGGGTTAAGAGAGTTAAGCGAGGGAGAAATAAAATCATGCTTGGTTTGAGGATTGGGGTTTATGAGGGAGGGTTATAGAGGGTTAAGTGAGGGTTTATTTCATCCTCTTTTGTCCATTTTTTTAACCGCCAAAATCGGAGGGTTAACGAAGGGGATTGAGGGGTTTTGTTTAAAAAGTCATAAATACCCCTTATTTGTTTCGTAAAATATCATGATTTTTTCTCTATTTTTTCTTCTTCTTGTTTTAAACATGTTAATCCATAACTTCTTAATGTGTTGAGATATTTTGATAAGTTTTAATTATAATTTTAATCAAAATTTAATTTTATGATATATGTAATAATGTTATTTTGACAACTATCATATTTTTTATTAATAATTCTCATCCAAAATCTCAAATCCAAACAAGAGTTATTAAACACCCCCCTCCCACACACTTAACTCTCCCTCTAATTCAAACAAGATTTTGTGTATTGACTCTACTCCTCTTCACTTAGCTCTCCCTCATTTAACCCCACTTAATCCTGCTTATTTTTCTCGGGGCCGGCTATACACACCCCAAGACTTGCTAAGGACACCCCACATAACTTAAATGTCATGTTAAAAGACCAATATACCCCCAAGGCTTTCCAAGAACACACCAAAAAAAAAAAAAATCCGCGACAAGCACGACAAATACTTGTCGAACGGACAATGGTCTGTTCGACAAGTATTGGTCGAACATGTCTTCTTCTGTTCGACAAATACTGGTCGAACATGTCTTCTTGTGTTCGACAAACACTGGTCGAACATATTCTAATCGAACATGCCATCTTCTGTTCGACATATTCTGGTCGAACGTACACACTATAGTTCGACTGTCGTGGGTCGAACATTGCTCTGTGAGTTCGACAAACAAGGGTCGAACCTACCCGTGAATACACCCAAATTGTTTTCTAATTTTTTTTTGTTTTAACAACAGTTTATAGTCGGCGGAGGGGGGATCGGAAAGCGGGAGGAGGAGGAGGAGGGTCGAGGGGGGGGAGTCGGCGGAGGCGGCGGCGGGTCGGGGGAGGAGGAGGGTCGGCGGAGGGGGGAGGGAAGGGGAGGGGAGGGGAGTATGGGGTGTGCTCAACAGCAAGGGTAGAATAGGGAAGAATATATATATATATATATATATATATATATATATATATATATATATATATATATATATATATATTTTTTTTTTTTTTTTTTTTTTTTTTTTTTGAAATAGGGTGTCCTTAGCAAGTCTTGGGGTGTCAATAACCGGATCCATGCTTACGCTAGTCTCGAGTAATTTTTTCAAGTGACAAAATTGTAAAAATAAAAAAAAAATAAAAATGAAATGCTTTTATAATTTGCCAGAAAGAAGAGTACATGTGTGAAGTAAAACCGAGCCCTAACTACACTCGATCCAATCGGCATCTGCACACCCTCCCCTCTCTTTCCTCCTCCCTCTAGTCCTCTCTCCCTCTGAAAGCTCCGGCGACCGATCGATCGGGTCGGACCGGATCCATTTCCTCCTCTTCCTCCAGAAAATGGATCCGACAAAGTCGTTCCTGGGGAGGGAGCTCCTGGAGGTGATCACCCCGGTGGTGATGGTCCTCTCCACCCCCCGGGCCGAGGACTCCTGCAACAAGAGCGGGATCAGCCTCGTCGACATGCTCCACCCCTTCTCCCTCATCCGCAACATCAACGGTCAGCGCGTAGCAAGCATCGCGATCAAGAACCGACTCCCCTTCCTTCGCTGCTCATAACTTTATTTTGTTCTTGCAGTGCCCGTCCGCACCGCCAGCGACCAGCCGTACCGGCTGCAGGCCTTCAAGCTGCGCCTCGTCTACGCGTCCGACGTGCGCCAAAGGAGCCAAGAGGTATTCTCGCCGGAACCTTTAAGGACTTGTGATACCAAAGTCCGGCATCTGTAGTAGTATAGGAAGCACAGACGCTCCGCAGACCGGCGACCCCGAAATAAATACGTTGATGCAAACACATTTGTGGCGGAACACACACTAGATGCTGCTAGGAGCGTGCATTTGGTCTACGCCGCACAGCACCAATTCTAACCGCACCGTAATCTTAAAACCGTATTAATAACTCGGACCGAGGTTCTAAACAGCAGTAGGCGGGTGCGAATGTGTGAATGACATCCTGCCTATCTATGTAAATACTAAATAAAATTTTCAAGAAGCTAGAGTTAGTTATTTGTAATTTTGAGGATAGTGGAAATTGTAGGGATTCTTATGAATATGTTAGGGTAGGATTAGGTTTGGGGTTCGATTAGTATTACATGTGACGTAGTTGTCATATTGTGCGGTTTGAACTGTACCGTATTCCCAAAACCGCAAATGGAACAGCAAAACCATAATTTTACAAATCCAAAAGCAAACTGAACCATATCCCTCAAAACAGAACCAAATGGTCTATTTGGTTGGTTTGCGGTTTTTGCCACATACTGCTCACAGTTAGATGCTGTCCTTAATTGGAGAAACAGGCTCAGAAGGGTACATTTTACCAAACTGAAATAGGCTCGATTTCAGTGCTATTTTGTTGCTGTTGTATATTCTTAGGCTAGTGCTTAATATGATATCTAATATTATGGTTTTAAAACCAATCATTAAAGCCTTTGTTCTATCATTGAGTATAATGGTCGCAACAGGTGCGTACTTAAATGTTGAACCTTGATGCAAGCCCATGTTAATTGGAAATTTGAGTGATTTCTTACCCGAGGGCTTTGCACAATGATCGTAATTCCATAGCTTTAATTATCTCAATATTGCTATTACATATTTGTTACTATTATAAGGCCCGCTGCATTATCTTCATAGAAACTCTATTGTAATCTCTCTTCTAAATGAATAGAAACTATCTCTAGATCCCTCTTCGCTATCTCTAGAGTTTTCTACTAATCTTCTTTGCAATTAAATAGCTTCCATGATCTGCCTCCTTGACAAAGAATCTTATGGGTTTTTTCTTAATATTTTCTCAATCTATCCCAAAGTTTCATAGTGTAGCCTATAGCTTCGCTCCTTGATACTCAACTCTCTTTAACAAAAATGTCATGCTGCATTCTTTAGTTATTAGGGTTTCATTGAGTAGATTATTTAGATATGACAATCATCGACGTGCTAAATATTTCCAAACCTCAATATGAATATTATATTTTCATCGACGTGCTAAATATTTCCAAACTTTAATATGAATATTATATTATCTTGTCCTAGAACACGTGTTGTGTGTTATATTAGAAGTTTTTGTTACGGTCCATGTTTGGTTACAGTTTATCGGATAACTTGGCCGGCCATCCTGTGCCTTACGCATCCTCTATCTTAGAAGAAATATTTCAATTCTTAGAGTTTAGTTGAAACTAGACTAAAGATGACTAGTTATTTAAAAAATTGTAAGTGATGTCACTAGGGATTTCTTTGAGAGAGAAACTCACAGGAAATTAACTAAGAGACTTAAAATGGTATTTAAAGCTCTAAAAGGAATGATATATTGAAGTAATATGAACCCTAAAATCACTCTCATCTACATGAAAGGATTTTAGTGTTACAAAAGATTCGTCATTCAAAATTTCACTTAACTATGGACAACACCTTGCATGAATTTTTTGAGTGATATAGAGCTCCCAAAATAACAATTTGACTTTTCATATTTGGAATTTATAGGTCCTCTACCTACAGTTCAAATTTTAGAACGATCCAACCAAAAAGTGGTTCTTATTGTCTGAAAGTCAGAACCGTGACCACCATAGGAATGTTCTAGAGTCTTTTCTAAAATTAGTGGAAGCATCACCTAATTGCCTTGGAGAAGGCGAGGAAACCTATTATTCCTAAGCATATTTTATTCAGGTTTTAATCCTAATGTGAGGAGGTATTATGAAGGGTTTTATTAATATGGTTTGGGTATCCAATATAACATCACAATCGTTGTCAACCAAAAGAAGTATCATTTTTAGGATTATAATTGCTCTTAAGAGTATTCCTTTAGAACTAACATTATAATTATTAGAAATACTACTTCTAGAGACGACATCGTTTCATAATCAACCTTTTAGAGGTAGAAAAGATTTCATTAACTTTTTAGTCTCAAAGCAAAATAAACCAATGGCATGGCAATATAATAGCACATAAGTCAACTGATTGAAGATTAATAATATCATGATTATTGCAACCCCTTTTTATAAGTTAATTAATAAGAGAGTAATTCGATAAGGGACAAAATTTTCGTCTAGCTATGCAATTATGTATCTCATGTAAGTTTAGCCTTCGCGGACATATAGGATTTAACCCTATCTCGTTGCATAAAAATACGCATAAACCCTAATTTGTATCTTCTTATCTACGATCACATAAGTCTTTTATTTGAGATTAATCATGATCTTAATTATTTCTACGATTGTTATTATAACATAATATTAATAAAGTTGAATTTAATCTATAATAGCAACACCAAGGCATGAAATTATTTGGTCTTCACCCTTAATACATTTACTGGTACCTACGTCTCTACTTCTCTCCTTACTCTTACATTTCTTATAAACATATTTCCTTAGATTCTAACTTTCTATACTAGTATCTTTTTTCTTCCTAGAGGACGTCGCGTGACGTGATGGTCAGGCTTGTTACTTGCATCCTGGAGGATGCAAGTTCGAGTCATGGAAACAACATTTCCCTATTTATGGGGGTAAGGCTGCATTCATCTTGATCCTCCCCAGACTTTGCATAAAGAAAAAGGGGGGGGGGGGGGGGGGGGGGGGAGGCTCGTGGTCCTAGGACGCCCTTTACTTTCCAAATTTCTATACAAATAATCATAAGCTTTAGCTTAATTTAAGGTTTAGTTTAAGTCAACTAACCTCTTTCTTAGCTTCCTTATTTGCTAATTTCTTGCATTCTATAAAACTAAACATTACTCATTCTCCAATATGCATATAGTATTTTGTGATGCCTTATCCTCCTTGAATTTGTTTAAAGACAAGCTAAGGTGATTCCTCTGTTAAGCATAATTTTATACTCATTTTGACATTGGCCCTACAGTTTTTCTTAAACTCTTCAGAAATCTTGTCTATTTGGTACTTGCCCAATGGACTTCCTTTACCATGTATGCTTGACCAAAAGATTTTTTTGTCTGATCTGGGCATAAGATGTGCTAATATGCAACTTTGTTTTGTGTGTGGATAAAATCTTAAGTGCAAATTTGTTGACTGTTAACTGAAACAGGCTGCTAATGAGCGATTGAAGCAAGTCGTTGGCGATGCAAGTGAGAGAATGCTTCCTGATTTGCGATCTGATCCACCACAGCTTGAAACAGTCCTAAGCAGTGAGATTATGTCTTTTGTTTGTATGGTTCATTTTTTTTATTTTCTCCTTAGAGTTCCATATAGTCATCACCTCTGTGTCAGTTTCTTGGTTACACATGCTCTGAAGTACATGCTTCAATATTTATGTATATATGATGACCCTACTTAATTGGCTTACACAATTTCTTTAAGCAGCATAACATTTATCTCCTGAGAATTATACTGACTTGTTTTTGTTATGGTGTGGTGAACTCAATATCGGCAGTTCTCTTATCAAGGAACTTGGAAATTTTTTATTTATTAATATTTTGACAAACTTCTCGTAGGTCATATATTACTCTAGTTCAGTCTTCCTTGACACAACTTTCATATAACGAGGGAAAGTCAAATCACCATTATGGTGAACTGTGGGTTTATCCTAGATCTTGGTTCAGTCACTGCAGAGTATAGTGTCACACAAAGGATTTTTTGCTTCACCGAGACTGCCGTGCATAACCCTCTCCAGACTGTGGTTTAGACTTTAGTTGGAAGGCTCTAGAATTCTCCAGAGTATGATAGAGTCTTCTTGAACTCCCATGAGGCTTCCTTAAGATTTTATAATTTCTAGACTATTCTCATCATGTAAATATTTTAGGCTAAATTTCAACTTGATACCTTCAATTATTTCAGTCTTTCAACATGATATCCTAAACTTTAAAACTAGACAACTTTATACTTCAACTATAATTGTGCAACTTAATACCCTACTTATAAATGACAAAAATGCCCCCATTTTCTTCGGCAACGATGTCAGCAACAACGGCAATATGCATGGTGGGGGGGGGGTTGGCCCGGGGTTGGGCTGCAACGTTGGGGCGGGGGGAAAGGAGGGGGTATTGTTGTCCACTTTTTTTTTTTAACAAAATAATTAACCCTGACTAATGAAGGGTATCAATATGAAAAGTTTCAATAGTTGATGGTATAAAGTTGTCGAGTTTTAAAGTTTAGATTATCAATTCGAAAAACTTGAATATTTAAGAGTATCAAGTTGCAATTTAGCCAATATTTTATTATGAAGCCTTGTAAATATTTTAGGCCTAGAAGTTTCCAACTGTTAGATGTTGGACAAGTGGCACAATAATGGCCACGCTTGTAAGGCCCTTGAACCTATTGGGAGTCTCATTTCCTCCTTACCACCGAACACTTGTAAGTTTCTTTCATGTAGTGAATCATATAGTGAAGTTCTTTCAAGTTACACTCTTGCTCCACTCTTTCCTTTACTTAGCATGCTAGCTAAGTTCGTTTGAGGGAGGCTTGCACGAGTCTTCGAGGAGGAAGTTCGTGCCCCGCACGGAGCAAGGTGTAGGCAAAAACAGTAAGACTGTGACAATAGGCTTTAGGCTTTAGGCTTTAGTTATTTGACAACTAATGTGATCTAGAAGGGAGTGAAGTATTAATTTCTATAAGTTTATATCATTATATAAGATTTGCAATGATCTACTAATACAATACATACTTCTTAGCTCTTGTGGCTTGCATGATATTTCAGTGAATCAATATTAGTTTAATATCATGACGTGTTCAAAATGACGGTGTCACTGATATGGCAATGTACTGAATTTGCACGTGCATATGAGCGAACCTTCTCAAATAGAGTGCTTCTCTGTTTTTTGTGGATGTGAATGTCTTGGACACTCCTACTACACACACACACACACACACACACACACACACACACACACACACACACACACACACGTAGTTATAGGAGACTGGTTCCATTTATTGCTTGTTCGAGTGATTCAATAACGTGTGGAAAAGGTAGCTAGTTGCAGTGTCAAACAATGCTATTAGAAGAGGATCTTAGTCCAATTTTAGCCCCCAATTACCATGTTTTGGTCTATTGCCACACTGTTTACTACTTAGACCCAGGGGATTGCCCTCTATTGGTTTATCTAGCTTCAAAAAGGTCACAACTTGGTGATTGTAGTGATGTCATCATGAAGGTGAATTGGTCCGTCGTCACAACTAAGGTGGTCCTGAACGACAAATTTGTAACTCTTCTAGAAGGGGGGATATTGTTTAACTATTAACTAAGCACAATTATGAACGCTAATAGGCAATTTAAGATATGTGCTAGAAATAAGATAAGTACCCGACATCGATGTATCATGGTATCCTTCTTGAGGCACTCAAGTCCCGAAACCCTCTTTGGCTTTGCTCCACCATTATCACAAATAGTTATACATGCGAGTTTTGATCCAATGGCCTCGCCGACTTCTTACACGACTTTTGATTCGAAGGCTCACCGACTTCTACACAAGTTTGACACGAAATTTGCGGACTTCAACCTCTTACAAGAAAAAGTTATGATCTTCTCACAATAATATGAAGATCCACTTCACAACTCACTGAAAACTCTATTAATTTGATTTGGCAAATGAAAACTCTTGTATGTGTGGAGAGGTTTGGAGTATATTAGATAAAAAGTTAAGGTTCCAAGAAGTTGGAATAAAAAGAGGGCAAATGGGTTTATATAGGAATACAAAAACAACCCAAACAATACTGTGCATGCGGTATACCGCTTGCATAGTTACGACTATAAACGACTAGTTTTATAGTTGTTGCAACATTTATTATTGCGTATGATATACGGCCGGTATGATGCGGTATACTGCCAGTATACCAGTCTGAAGAATGGCCCATTCTGGGATGTTTTGTTTCAAAGTCACTATTTCTCGGTATACTATCGGTATGCCGCTAGCGCTATACCGCCGATATGTCGGTGGGTTATCCCAATTTCGGAATTTTGATTATTTGACTGGGTTTTTCATTTTAGCTTTCATTTTGTCTTTTTTTATTGAGTTAAATAATTCTAGAAACTCGATGATAAAGAAAGATTATGGACGTGCGATGTCTTGAAAGCTCGTCTTCTTCCTTCGTTTGAATGATGTATTTTCTTTCTGATATCAGTTGTCCGAAGCTAACCAGACTAGAAAATCTGAATAGCTTTACGGGCTTTGTCCTTGAACCCCCAACGGTCCCCCCTGAGTGCGTGGCTCCAGAGATGTCGTGGGCTGTTCAGAGAAATCTTGTAAGCAAGCATTGTCTTTGGCCCATTATAATTTCTTGATTGCACATGTCCATAATTGATCTTGCTTGTTTCTTTTCTGCAAATACACGTTAGGCGAACAAAACAATATATATATAGCAAGGTTATAAATTAATCATGTTATTAGTGATTCAAAAATATTAATATTAATCAATTAACCGTAGTCAAAAACTCAATTTAATCATTGGGCTAACAAAACTCTAGTGGAAGTGTGCTAGGCAACCTCTAATGTGGTGTTATTGGAAATAACATTCAAGCTCCAACGCTATAGCTGGAACTCTGGAAATTGGGGTGAAAGAGATGAACACTAGACAACCTCAAATGATATACTAATACAAGTAGGCGGTCTCTGATGGAACATCAACTGTGATGGAACATCAACTGTGATGGAAGCCTATGACGAGGAAGTAGGAGTGGTCATGACCTTGTGATAGAGGACCAAGTCACTCGTAAATAAGTCCGGGATGATCCTTAGATCTCACGGCATGTCCAATTTAGATCTCATGGCATATCTAGCTCATAGGTGTGGGGACCTACCTTCTTGGCTAAACGGAAACGGACTTGTCCTTACACACGTGCAATGTCTTTGCAATCTTTGATGACGCTATCATCTTTACCTTGTCCCAACTTGTAAACACCTGCGATCTGTCAAGATATCCTGCAATAGATAGCCAACAATCATGGTTTATAGTCATGACCCCACAATCATCACAGTGCCTATTGTGGGTAAACTCTACAAAACTTCCAATTAATGTGTATAAGCTGGCTCGATGGGTGTGGCCCGTGGGTACTTGGCAAGCTTTGCAAATGAATAATTTACTCATCTTGCTAAATCAGCCTCGAATTTGGGAGCATTTGTCTCATATACGTGGTGAACGTCCTCTTCTAGATTATCAGCACTTATGAAGTGTGTCCTAAGTGCAAACTCATATTTGTTCATTAGTAGTGTAAATAGTTGCAAGATCCTTGACATGTGAACAACTTTGCACCTTTCGGTTTCGTAGACTCTCCTACAATAGTATTTTATCTCGACAATTTCATTATGCTTACCTTTCTTTTTGTGTGGTCGTCCAGACTGATTTGGTAGGATTTCGTGTAACTAGGTGTTTTCAAATAGTCATCTATCAAACGAATGATATAAAGGAACCACCTGGCAGGGCAACATCTCATGCTGGATACCCACTCGCAGTCTAGAAAAAGCGGGAGTCTCAAACACGTCGTAACGAACCAACAAGGTTATAAACGGCGGTAGGCGGGTATGCGGCGGAGAGAGTCCGCCTACCGCCTAGGCCGCCTAGGCGGTACCTAGGCGGTCGATACATTTTGAATACTTTTTACTATTTTGCCAATTTTTTTTTTCATAATATGCATATTTTAAGGGTGTTCCATATATAACTAAGTTGTAGAACGAAGATTTGTAAAGTTTTAGTTTTGTAAAAGTGAACCATAGGCCCATAATACTTAAAAAAACCTTTTTGGCCAAAATATTTTGTTAAGTATTGCTCCGTCTAGGCGCCGCCTACGCTGCGTCACCTTCGCCTATGCCGCCAACCTCCGTTGGCCGCCTACTCCACCGCCTACCGAAAAGCGGTGCGGAGAGGGACCGCCTACCGCCTAGGCGCCGCCTAGGCGGCCTAGGCGGACGCCATTTAGAACACTGCGAACCAACAAGCCATCAAGTTTATTCATGTACTCATAACAGACAAACTCCCTTACCGAAGCTTAGAAATCTGGTCCCTATAACTGTCCTGGTCCTTCTAGGTATCAGGATATACTTAAGTTTCTCTTTCATCTCGTCCCAACTTTCTATGGTTTCTCCCCCTGAGTAATCTAAATGTCTCTCAACAAAAGCGGAATAAATCCTAGGGCCTTTTGGTAACTTTATTATAAATCCTATGGTCAACTCTAACATGCCGACCAAGAACTCTAGGACCATTCTTGACAATAATGGGTTGTCGTCGCACATGCTCGGCCTGAATGAGAGAGTCGGTCAACCTTCGAATATTGTGTCCCGAGCAAATTCAGAGTGAGTTTCTCGAAAACCATTAACCAACTCAAGCCTCTACTGCACCTAGTCTTGCATCTACAATGTTGACATCACCAGTCCATCATCCAACTTGGTCTTTATGGTGTCAACCCTAGTATCGATTGTATTGACCTCACCTAGTCTCGCATCTACAATGTTGACATCACCAAGTCCATCATCCAACTTGGTCTCTATGGTGTCAACCCTAGTATTGATTGTGTTGACCTCAGTGTCAATCATGCCAATCCAATGATGTACTTCACCAAGTCCAATGTCTAACTTGGTGTCCAATGCATCAAATTTAGTCTTCATGGTACCAAATCTAGCGTAAGTGCATCTATCTGGGCATACTATTGCTTAAATCTCTCTTCTACGTCCATATCTATCCATCTATCCTATCACTACATTGTTGCACAGGCTATAACCTAGACCTAGGTGATGATACCGAATATGATTCATGCCGGATCTTATAGGGCACACCTATGAAAGGGTCGAATCACGATAAACACAAGAGATACACGGAAGTTGATTAAGCTGTGGTTATTAATATCTAAACAAACTACCTAGATTGCAAAGCCGTTACGAACTAAAAACAAGATTCAAGATCGAATTTACCAAATACACAAATAACCTGTACCACAACAAATGAACGAAACCCAGCTCGGCTAGGACACTACCTACTCGATCTTGGACCCAGTGGATGGTCTGACACCATTAGGTTTGTGGGACTTGTCCAGTTTTCTTCTGCAGCAGCTAATCTTGAGCACAATTCCACCCAACAGATAGGCACGTTTCTATCAAAATTAAGACTATACATAAAAAATATATCTTTTAGGTATATTATTTACAACCTAAATCACCATCTATCAATGCATTCGATAAGAATCATAGTCCATTGTATTGGTCGATATCGAAACCATAGTGTTATTGAAAGTGCGCCTAGGCTCATGCCATGGTGAGAAGTTCAGGACTAAGGTAGATTATGCCTTGCTTTAGCTAGGTGCACATTTTGCGTTTGTTGAGAATAATAGCGACCTTATACAAGGATCAATAACATTGTCAATCCTCCCGAGTCAGTTCAAGCGCTGTTAAAACTTCCTTATTTTGTTACATGCAAATGTGACCTAGAACATAGCAACTCAGAACAATTTTTGAAGTCGAGGACCAGTATTTTTCTTCTACTTATACATGCACCTTGTTTTTCTCTGGCAGCGCCTCGCTTCTGTTCGTTGTGCGCCTAGGCCCTAAGGGACCTTGGCACCTAAGTGCCTTTTTCACCTTTGATAAATTTGCTGAAACTGCCTAAACTATCTGAGCTACCTGAACCAATCAATTCAAAACAACCAAAAATCCACTTTAACCACCCTGAAACTGCCAATTAAATAGGGTCAGATACTGATACTGCAGACCATGGTTTGAATATGTGACTTTATGATAGTACATATGCCACCTGTATTATTTGGATATATTAACCTCTTGTCGTCATTTCCTGAAGACTGCATTTATAAGCTTCACTGCGTATCTTCTATAGTCCTTTACAGATTTAGTGCTTCGCAAGTTGGTCCATGATCACTCACTTTTTTTTTTTTAAATCTTTAATCATTCTGTTTTCTTTATGCAATTTAATTATTTATATCAAAGTTAATCTTTTCTGATTTAGTAAGAAAATCTATCCTATAATTCAGTCGTTCTTTTATGCAGAATCTGAATCTGATTTCCGTTCATCATGGATTCAGACATTCAATAAAGAGCTGATGCACACTGTATCCTTTTCGGAGCATGAAGCTTTTGACCATCCTGTGGCATGTATGTATTGGTGATTCACATTATTTATAAGTTGACCGATCAACTAATTACATTTGTTATAATTATTCTTTATGCTTTTGTTGAATTTATCTGAATTGTGCAAAGATGTAGCAACTTAATTTGTTTTGTTCTTGTGCATGAAAATGGACGACTGGTCGCAGGCCTTTTGGTTGTGTCATCAAAAGATGATCAACCTATCAACAAGTTTGTTGATCTTTTCAACACAGACCAGTTGCCCTCCCTTTTAAATGAGGGTGCCATGGATCCAAAGATACTGAAGCATTACCTTCTTCTGCATGATAACCAATATGGCACCCCAGAGAAGTAAGTCCTCTCATCCTTTATGTAGCATGTGAGTATAGTCAATCTGCCTTTAGTTGTTCACCTTAAACTTGTTTGGCGTAGCTAAATGTTGATTGCTGTTGTATCTCAGTGACAGGTATTGTGGTTTGTTTGGGGTTGTAATAATCACTTGTATCATCTCGAACTGAAGAAAGTTGAATATAATTCTGATAACCTACTTTGTTAACTTCTTGGTATTATGTGCATAGTCTAGAAAGTAGCATATTGGCCTTAGTTGTCCACCATAGATTTAACGTCTTTCTTACAAAATAAAAGCGATTTTCATGTCATTTCAATCCACTCTTAGAAGTGCATACATCTTTAAAATTCATCGAAGTTGAGAAGTCTTGCAGTTGTGGTGGACAATGAAGCACTCTATCTATCTGTTGTGGTGGGTTTGTCGCTTAGGAAACACAGGTTGAATCTGGGGGTCACAAGTCCAAGTTGGATGCATCTCCTGTTGCATGCTGAATATATCATGAAGTAAAAGGCTAGACAATAAGGGATGATTCGAAGGCATGCAGTAGGCCTTAGAAGAATTTGATAATTTCATTAGGGTGTATTAAGTTAACCTGCTGTGCATATTCAGTGTCATTATGTCTGCATCAATTGGCACCAAGTGTATGGGGCCCTATTTTAAAAGTCTTCACTATTTAATAGTGTTATTATCACAATCCTTAGGTATCACTTTAATCCAAAAAAGCCTACTTTTCATCATTTCATTATAGCATTTTTACTTGTCATAATGATTCTTATGTTTGTCATTAAAAATTGTAACATGGTGGGCTACTGCTTTAGAATTAATGCTAAAGCAGTACTCGTCTTGTTCTTCCTGATGGGACTTCTGGTCTTATTAACACAATAGATCCATTATATCTGTGTCCTTGATAGTTCTGTCATAGCATGTCAATCGTATGCAGTTTTTTTTTTCTTCTGATAATCATGTTACAGTAACTCAGTTAGGGCATCTCTTATTGTACTTCAGGTATATTTCTTATAATTATACAACAATTATATCAATTAAATATAATTTTTGTTTAAAGGGCAGCCGGCATTTTAGTAGAAATGAGGAGTACTTTTGGTTCAAATGACTGCAAATTATTATGCATTAATTCTGCTCAAGGCGAAGATGATCGGTTGAAAGATAATCCTTGGATGCGCTATGTAAGTTGACCTTTCTGAGGTGACAAACTGAACGAATTCGATTTCCAGTTCAATCATACAACTAATATTCTAGCAATTTTACTCTTGTTTGTTTGCGTGTTCATCCAAAGCAGAAAATTCGCTCATCAACTAGTCAAGAAATTGCTCTTCAACTCAACATGGATGATGTTACTGCGGTAAGTATCCAATGCGATGTTATATATTTCTAGTTAATAAGACGTAACTGGCTTCATTTTACGTGAAGTACCTATATCTCGCAAAATGTATCACCGATAGAGGTTAAAACATATGTACGATCATCAGGGTTGCCCGCTATCAGGCTGCTATTTTTCCTGGAAACCAAATTGACGTGCTTATCTAGAACATTTAGTAGAGTTGGCTTCAGCACTGTTAGCTGTATTTTTCATGTTTGGACTGCATACCTTATTCCATTTTATGGACGAGAGTTTAAGGATGTAACTTGACTGTAAATGTTTCGTTAGATAAAGGATTTCATGCAAGACCTCTCGTCAAAGCACATCATTCCACACATGGAGCATAAAATACGCATCCTAAATCAGCAGGTATGTGCCTCTCTATTATGTTCAAGTCTCCCCCCCTCTCTCTCAGACACCCACACACACCAACACACCCACACCCACATCAAATACCAATACTTGCATGCTTTCTTTCAGGTTTCTGCAACTAGGAAGGGATTTAGGAACCAGATAAAAAATTTGTGGTGGAGAAAAGGAAAAGAAGATATGCCTGAAGCTCAGAATGGTTCCACGTAAGCCTTTTTTCTACAAGCATATTAGAGCAACATTCTTTCATGCTTTCGATTTCTTTTTGATTTGCATCTACTACTGTTTTAGGTATACCTTTAGCTCTATCGAGTCTCAAATTAGAGTACTGGGTGATTATGCATTCATGCTGCGGGACTATGAGCTTGCCTTGTCAAATTATCGATTGCTCTCAACTGATTACAAACTTGATAAAGCTTGGAAGCGCTACGCAGGCGTACAGGTAATTTACTAACTTCCTGTCATGTTAGTATGTGCTGATAATTTTTGTGGGGGAAACTCAGAGCTTCATCTTCGACATCTCAGTTAGCCCCTCTCTTCTTTTCCTTCCCCCTTATTTCTCTCTTTAAGATAGAAACCATTCTAAGAGTTTATTTATGCAGTCGGGTGCCATCTTTGCTCCCAAGGCATGTGCTTGTATCTGACACCTCTTAATATGTGGCCATGGCCATGGCCATATGTTCTTAACAGATCTGTATGGCCATAGTTTCTTAACTGATCTGTATGTAGGAAAGGTCATAACTAATAATGGATGTGCTACCATAGTCTAAACGGTCATAACATGATAATTGTTGTTTGAAGGTCTATTCATCTCTCTAGAACTATTTCGAATAATATTATCTTGAACATTGCAAACTCATATATTTTTGTGACTCAGTTCGTTGAAAGTAATATTGACAGTGTATAAGCAGATATCTTAGGGTTATAACTGAGTTTGTTGAAAGTAATATCGACAGTGTATTCTAGAAAGAAAGCGAAAGGAATATTGACAGCTGTCCAAGAAGTAAACTTCACCAAGGTGGATACTCTACAATATTAGTAGACTGTGTTGTTTAGGCTTCTTTCGAAACATTACTCGGCTTTCTTCATATGGTCATTCTCTTTATTGTCTTTCTTTTACACAAGGAGCCATAGCCGTCCATTACTAAAACCCTGGCTGCTTGGCACATCTATGTAAAAAGCTTCCATGTTTTCAGTATTGCTATTCTCAACAAAGGTAGGCACAAGCTTCGTGACACCAGTATAAAGTCCATCTGCGGCATCTTGATGCTTGTGTGACCTTGGATAAAATCCTGAGCCGTCTCTCTTTCTATATTTTATTGACCAGCTTATAGGCCTGCTCCTGTAAATCATACTTTCCGCCACCAAAATTTTAAACAAACTCGTAACAGCATGTTGAACCATGCCAGACTTCCAACTTCTTGGACTTTACCTATTTTTATTTTTTGTTTCCATTGATTATTATTGGCATGTAAGTTTCAGTACAGCAAGTTGGTACATACAAGTAACAAAACTTAGTAATCATATATTGAGGTAATTCCTATCTATTAGAGATGAGAGGAGCATTGACTCAGATTAGACTCAGTTTAGGGTTCTTACTCAATAGAGATATTTGGGCTATCGTTGTCTTGTGGTCTCTCAAGAACTGTCTGTGTCCGGATGTATGCCAACATCAGGAGAGTTCTAATGGCAACAGAAAGGGGTCAATAACAATAATGTAGGCATTGATGCCTACTTCATGCAAAGACTTTTGATGCAGGACACGACTAAAGGGGAAGCCTAGATGGAATGATGATATAGATGATCACAAAGAACACACGTATGCAAAGCAAAACTAATGGATGAATTCCTAAGCAAGATTACATATACATATGAGACTATTATTAAGTGCAACAAAGATCAATATGCAGATGAAATCTGACAAGGATATGGCATACAATGAAATCCATGTTAATATAACCAAGAAATCAATGCTGATCACAAACATTATAGTAGACAAATCTAGAAAGTACCAAAGTCTGCAATCAGATCAAGAGATAGGATACGATTAAACCTGCTGCAGAAGATGTACGCAATCGGAACTCGCCCAAAACTGATATCGGGAGATGCTTCCGTCACTTTAAATCCTTCATGTCCAATATAATCATCAACCTCGATTCAGTGATTCAGGTCTCGATTTCTTGTAGATGGTTTGGATTTTTGTGGTGTAAAGGAGGAATAGACACTGATTTGATTTGGACGTGGAGAAGGAAAGAGGGGATGTGGGTGCAAGGTGGTCAAGTGCAAAGATGAAGGGAGGTCTTGGGTAGCTGCACACCACCACCAAGTATGGGACCAAGGATCTGGCAGTCTAGGTGGCTGCAGTAAGGGGTACGTGGGTGTGGTGTCGCAACAAACAACACGAGAGATGAAGTGATTCTGATGGGTTTCTCGGCGGGTGGCAACAAAAGAGTAAGTGGTAGAGGCTGAAAGGCACGAAAACCAAGGGTAAGAGGGCTAGAGGTAGGCGGCAACAATGTAAAAAAGCAAGGGGAAAGGGGTTGGAGAAAGAAATTAGTGATAGGGTTTCTAGGCTTCACACTCAATACAATTCACATGCACTAGCATAAGTGCATGCACAATGTGCGAACATAAGTCTGTCTTTAAATCTAAAATTATTAAGTCAATGTAATATCTATATAATAAGGTGCATATTGACTTTAAATGACAATGTATATATTGAAACATTACAATTCTATGTAAGGTCTGGATGATAATTAATTGCAAAGGAATATTAATGAATATGTCTTAAATGTAAAAGAAAATACGAAATAAGGATTTGGAAGGATATTTAATATTATATGGACAATTCTTTTCAATGGAATATTGATCATTCAATTTTAAATGGAAAATAAGATTTTAAGTTAAATATTATCGTATTGATGCTGATAGGAAATTAGAGAGAAATGATCCAATTGAGAAATAATTTGTTCAGACAGTATGTTATGTTTATCCATAAGAATAGAAGAAAACAAATCTATATGCAAATTATCATTCTTATTCAATTTGATATTAGAATAACCCAATAAAATGGGATAGGAGAGAAGATCTGGAAGAAAAACTATTCTTTTGAGATGGAAAGTTGTGTATTAACAGGGCCGCCGGATCCAGGGAGTTAAGTCAGAAGGAGCATGGGAAATTTTTGAGTGGGGGCTTGAGAAAAAAAAAATCAAATTCAAATGTATGCGAGGGGATTCATACTCAAGAATTTACAAAATCTAACCCAGCCTTGAACAAGGACAGAAAACTAGGGTTGTATGTACACACACACAATGCCTTCTTCCCTTAAACCAAGCTGCCAAGTAGTTTCGTTTGGTCCAAACCATACACTTATTTACAAGAATATCTTTCAGAGTTCCGGCGGAGGCGAGCGAAGTGAGTGTCGTTAGGGCTCAAAACATCCACCTGGGGCACTAGAGCTTCTCATAACTCGTGCATGCTGCTATCTATAGTGTGTTCTTGTGTTGCGAAGAGCTCTCCCCTCGACCGGGAAGGGAGAAGAAAAGTCGATTGACTATATGACAGCTCTTATGCCCCCTAAGATCGAAAGCAGCAGGGGCTCAACCCCACCCCCCTCCCTTTCTCAATTTTTGAAAAATATAAAATATAGGTATTCCCCCCCCCCCCCCAACACACACACACACACACACACACACACACACACACATATATATATATATATATATATATATATATATATATATGAAAAAATACCTATATTTTTTTTTCCCGAAAATCAAGCGGGGCGGGGGTTTGAGGCCCTGCTGCTTTCAATTAGATCTGCCCCTGTGTCTATACCTATCTTTTGAAGAGAAAATCCATAAAGATAGGCACAAGTTCTTTCTTAAAAAAATCAATCATGATATATAAAGATAAAAATTAATTAAATGTAATGGTATATGAGAAAAAGGATTTAGATTGAAAACTAATTTTCGAGATGGAGAGTGGTATTTACCTATCATTTAAATAGAATATCCATAAAGATAGATGGACCAATTTTTTCCCTTCCTTAAAAGAAATCATTCGTATAGTTATAATAAAAATCAACTCTGATAAGATGAGATTAAGATTGAGGAAATTAGTTACTTTATGTTTTGTTTCTGGAGGCAACTATTGGTGAAGAGACGTGTGTTTCACAGGCAAATTAGTTTCTTTGAACGTAAATTACCTATTTATCCATACTCATATCTTTTAGGATTAATATTGTGTATATTGAAGAAGGGTAAAATTGTAAACAAAATTTGAGGCTGGCATCAAAATGTTCTCTGGTTCTATAATAAGTATAGATGCTACAATAGACATTAGTCCAAAATCTCATTCATTCATAAATTAGCAATAAAGTTCTGTTTACAACTTTATTTATGGACTTTTGGTACTGGAAATTTTTAAAGGACTACCTAAAGAAAGTGAACCTGAGAAACAAACAAAACTGTGACTCAGCTAAACTTTGACCTAAATAGACTAAAATAGGGCCAACTGTATATAAACAAATTAAACTTAAATAAGCATGACCTAACTAATATGAAACTTGACGATACCAGGATCCACGCATGTCGAGGAGAACTGGATCTCCATCACTTTATTGTGGATGTGTAGGTGTATATTGAGTGCATGATGGTGTTAGGATCAATGCCATGTTGGGTGTTAATTGTGGAAGGCTGTGACACGCTGAGAAACTAGAAAGGAGAATAAGTTTGGAGGAAACTTTCGAATCCGACTACTTTGATTGCGAATTATCCACCACATATTGCAATTACACCATGTGATAGATTTCCTCTTGATTGCGGGATAACAAAGATTCCAAATAGATCTACAATAAGAAAGATTATATACATTGAAATGATAAGGCTATACTATTTCTAGCGTAAGCTCATATCTTTATTACATCAATCACCCCGACTGTGTCCAAATCCAGTTCTCTGTACACTGTTACTCAATATTTTTGCGTTCGTTGAATCCTTCCTCGATTAACGTTCAGACTAATCTTTGTCGTAAGCTCCACTCTGGTTGACTATTAGTACCACAATAATATTTGTCCGTTTAGACCGCTCCTCCAGGTCCAGCTCTCTATTAGTCGCTTCATGAATTTTTCGATTCCTCCATCATTTTTTAAATAAGTGCATAGTGCATTCAGGAGGATTTGGACCTCCGACCTGGATTTCTAGGTCCTTATGTCTCCAAGATTTGATCACTAGGGCCAGTGCTTGTTGACAGTGGCAAGCACACAAATATATATATATATATATATATATATATATATATATATATATATATATATATATATTTTTTGAGAAAAGGTGAATTTTATTCCAAATGAAAAGCCATAATCATACAACATACAAACAGAGTGGGACTCCCACTCAGCACTCATCACTTCTCCATAGCATTAACATCAAACTCGATGTTATGGAGAATGCCAACTGGAGGGGTGACCAGCCCCTCAAAGATCCGACGGTTTCGCTCCCGCCATACATGTCAAATCGCAGCAGCCAGACGAACTCTGGCAGTTCGGAACCAGTCCTGCCCTCTACCCCTGCTATCCCGGATCACCGTGATGATGTCCCCAACACATTTTCCGGAGGCGGACACACCCAATACCCGACTCTGCTCCATCCAGATCTGCCATGCCAGAGTGCACTCGAAGAAGATATGCTTTATAGATTCAGGCTCAAAACCGCAAAGCACACATTTGGGATCCGGAACCGGCACACCAAACGAACTCAGGCGATCTCTCGTCAAGAGGCGGCCCAGTAGCAGCTTCTAAACACACAACTGCATCTTCCTGGCCAGACCCTGGCACCAAACGAACTCATAATCAGAACTCAACGGAAAAGCTCGCCGTATATATATATATATATATATATATATATATATATTCTGAAATCCAAGGTCAGAATCATAATTGACCAGCTACCTAGGGGAGAATGCACATACGCCCCCCTACACTCCTTAGGTAAGTCAACGATTAACTGCATCAAACACTCGAACCCTTATGGAAGAGTGTATATATATATTTTGAAAGAAGGTAATTGTGGCGAACGCTCCCATCAGGAATCGATCTCCTGACCACTCAGGCCGCATATATATATATATGAATTTTTTTACCTTTTTTTTTTCAAACTGAGAATCAATGGACCTCAAGCTAAATTTAACTCTATACAGGGAGTTAGGGGTGCAACTTGGGCGGGCTAAACGCGAGCCCGGTCGGATAACCTGTTAATGGGTCGGGTTAGGGTTGAAGATATTCGGGTTTGGATTCGGGTTAAAATATTTGAACCCGATCAAAAATCGGATTGGGCTCGGGTTCATGTGTCGGGTTACCTGATGAACCCGAAACCCGACTTATATATATATATATATATATATATATATATATATATATTAAATCCTAAATTTTTTCACCCAAACTTTTCAACTACTTATCCTAAATCTTATTTCTGTTTGTTTGTAATGATCAAGGCTTGATTGCTATTTGATTATGTGTTTAATATTACTTATGTTTAAAATTATTTCAAATATTATATTAGAGCCCGATAAACCCGATGGACCCGACCCAACCCGAGTCCAATCCGATCCTCCGGGCTTTGGTCTTGGGCTTCATATGTTGAAACCGATGTCGGGTTGGGCTTGGACTCAGGCTAGGCTTATGATTCATCGAGTTGACCTCAAGTCCGACCCAACCCGTCCGAGTTGCACACCTACAGGGAATTGAATGCAGAATCCATAGCACGAGGCGTGATATATTTAAAGTATGTGTATTGTCTGCATTTCAGATTGAGTTATTAACAGCCATTTAAGAGTGGTATGTGCTCTTTAATATAGTGTTTTAGAATATGATTCGGTTAACTATTTGGCTTATTCTAGCAAAGATAACTATCAATATGATATTGGCTGATTCTACCAACGGAATGAAGGAATTTTTTGGCCTTTTCATACGAAACCCTATTAGTAATCGGGCTCATACGAGACTTTGACTTCAATAGCCTTAGAGGAGAACCCCTAGTTTGATGCATTCTTTTCGTCCATCATTCTTTGAAAGAGTCACCCAAGAAATACGTGTAAGATTGGTTCAATGTTCAATCACAAAGAAACCTTCCCTTCTCACGATCTGAAGCAAGCAATGAGACACCGTTAAGCCTTTAACTGAAGCGCAAACTGAGTTGCGGTATCGTTATTGGTTACAGTTAGCGAGGTATGGCTCACATTATTTAGAAGGCTAGCCAAGAACTCTCTTGTCTTGATCGCAGAGAGAGGGCGGACAATAATAACAAGTTTTTCTTTAATCACATACTTGTCCCTCTCAATCGGCGATACCTTGCTCTTGAAGTCGACAACCTAACTCTCGCATGATGCTTTGAATAGCTTAACTTTGTACCCGAACAATAAGAGGATTCGGACGCTACGCCCTCGTGTTCAGCCTGAAACAATTGTATATAGTTGAGAAAGACGACGAATAGCCGAAAGGTATTCCACTTCGTCCTACTACTTATCATCTTATGATGAAAAGAATGAATGCATCTATGAATGCTAGAGTTGTTAAGTGCCACCGAAAAGATAAAGAAGGGGTAAACAAAAGGTAAAGAAAGGGAGGTAAACCATCTTTTCACTATTCCTATAATACTATACTTCTAAAACGTCACTCCAAGAGACTTAATATACGAAGCAAGGTTCAAAGTATCGGTATCGATACCGGACATTATATATATATATATATATATATATATATATATATATATATATATATATATTCTGTTAGAACATTGTTGAAAAAAAGAAATAAAGAAGAAAAGTGCAAGTTGTGTCCCCACTTAAATAGCACATTGTATGGGGGCTCGACTTCTTCAATCCAAATTTGTTTCCATATATATAATTCATGTTGTCAACCTGTCATACAACGCATGCTGTCATGTGTAACATGTAGGGGCTCGATTGTTGATAGCAAGTTGTTTCCATATATATACTTTGAACCATGGTCCCCACTTAAAATATTTGATGACAGGTTGATCATGCATCTTTTGGTTCAATTTTTTTTAACACCGATTGGGTTTGGTCCGGCCCAATTCCAAACCCTAACCCTAATCTAATAAATACAAACACTTGGAGAGAGAAAAGAACACAACCTCCCTCCATATTTCCCCTCTCCTCCGAGTCTATTGTTCTGGAAGGCTAACCCTAACCTAATGAAGTCGATTCTCTCTCTCTCTCTTCTCCTCCATTGAAATTTGTGCTGTTCTCCAAGTCCACTGTTCTTCGCCGACATCAGAGAAGGGGAGGAGGAGGCGACAACGGCTTTGGCCTTTGTTTGATTTCTTTGGTTCTTTTGAAGAGGTAATACTATATAAATTTTTTGGCTTTGGACTTCGATTGAATTTTTTTGGTTCTTCTGAGAAATTTTTTGGTTCGTATTGTTTCGTATTGGACCATATTGACCTGTATCGGGTTTGTATCGGCCAACAAACATATATCGTAAAATTTTACCGTGTATCTGCCGATACCGATTTTTTTTTTCGAGTATCGGATCGGACACCTTCAAACCTGATCCGATACGACCGATACAGATACGTACCGGCCGATACTTTGAACCTTGATGCAAAGCGATGTTGAGCCACCCCATCTTCTGTTTGGTATCCCAAACCCAACTGGCGAAAAGGTAAGTCAAGATTATACCATGGAACTAAAACATTTGTTTGTTTGATAAGAACATTTGTTTGACTAATAGGTCAGATAAGAAGCCGACAAGCTAACAACTGGAAGTTAGATTTCGAATGCAGGACATCGGTCTTTTGATGAGCCATACGCATATTTAAAGGTCCTATGTCAGCTAAATGGTTAAGATAAAGTATAATATTTAGAGTTATGTCCTAGGTAAGATAAGTTGTTAAGCTAAATCATAATCTACTGATTGAGTAGCTGAGTGTGAATAGCTAAGAAGAATTGGGTAAAGTGCATTTAAACCCTCCTTAGAGTTGCCTCGTTCGCAAAATAAGACCTTTTAGAAAATTTAAGCAGTTTGCACCTCCCGCAAAACCGTTTTGCTCGGAATGCCCCTTTCCGTCAAATTGACGTTAGAACAGCCGTTAGAGCCCATATTTTGAATTAAAAAAATTCACTTCCCAATATACCCCTAATGCTTACATTTGGCTGTTGGCTCTCTTTCATTCTCTATATATATAAGACAATGTTTGTTTGAAACATAAAACCTAAACTTTATATTTTCTATTTTTTGACCGGTTGGTTGGAAGGAAAAATAATATATATTTTATATATATATTTTTTTTTTACTTATTTGCTCTCATTTAATATATTGAAGCTTTTTCTTACCTACAGATCTCAAATCCAACTGCAATTTTTTTTTATATTCTCTTTTTTTTTTACTTATTTGCTCTCATTTAATGTTTGAAGCTTTTTTTACTTATTCCTTTTTTTCAAGACGTCCAAATAGAAATTATGGAAGCCTATTCGTAGATAATCGACAAAGGCGGTGGCAGCCACTGAACCCGGACCATGCTTCGACATACATGTTTTGTAATTTATTTTAGGATTTTTGACACGTTTAGTAAATAATTACGATACAAGTTCAGGACTAACCGGACATTTGTTAAAAGATTTTTTTTTTCCAGAAAAAATTTAAGATGAAAATCTACTATTTAGATTATAAACATTTATTTTCGAAAATGACATCAAGCATGAGAATTGATTTTTGTTTAATAATCTTTTTAATATTTTGTTTTTTGTTTCCATTTTTTTAGTTCTTATTTCATATTTTTTTTTCATCTTTTTAATAATCTTTTCTAGAATTAATAAATAAATAATTACGATAATAGTCATGACTAATAAATAATTACGATACAAGTTCAGGACTAACCGGACATTTGTTAAAAGATTTTTTTTTTTCCAGAAAAAATTTAAGATGAAAACCTACTATTTAGATTATAAACATTTATTTTCGAAAATGACGTCAAGCATGAGAATTGATTTTTGTTTAATAATCTTTTTAATATTTTTTTTGTTTCCATTTTTTTAGTTCTTATTTCATATTTTTTTTTTCATCTTTTTAATAATCTTTTCTAGTTTTTTAAGAGTGACTTTTATTTTCAAATTTGTATAGTTTTTGTTTTTGTCTTTTTTCATTGTTTAAGATTTATCCTTATTTTTTGGTTTTTTGGAATATTTTGTCTATTTTTTATTTTTTCCATATTTTAATAGTATTTTTTTGTTTTTTATTTGGTATTTTTTTTCCAGTTTTTTCATCATTTCTATTTTTTAAGAATTGATTTTTTTTTGTATTTATCAGTTTTGTTTTTCCCAAAAATATATATATATATTTGTTAAATAAAAAATAATTTATGACAAAATAATTTTAAATAATATTTATCTACTTTTTTGACGGAACTAACCGTTTTTAACAAGTTAATATTAATTAAAATAATTTTAATAAATAATTTTGCTAACAAAGATCATTTTTCCTTTGTTAATATTTATCCACTTTTTAGCAAGTATTTTTGTGTAACCGTTTTTAACAAAATAATTTTAGAACTAACCGTTTTTAACAAGTTAATATTAGATAGCCCAGGGGTAAAATGGTCAAAACAACCCCATTTTAACACCCGTTAACAGAAAAGTTAGCGGAGGGGGTGATTTGAGCATTTTCGTATCTTGTTGGGTTTTTTCGGATCAGCGAGTCTTTATTTGCATTTTCGTGCATCTAAGGAGGGTTTAAATGCACTTTACCCCTAAGAGAATTTGCTATAAAGCAAATTTTTGTTTCCTTTCTTCGACGGCCATACACATCTATCTTTGCTTCATCCATCCTTAGAGCATCTACATTTCTTCATAGCCTTCATGTGCATCTTTCTTCCCTAACGATGTGAACCTTGCGGGCGTGGGTTCTCCATTTAGCTAGCTTCCCGTATATCCTGCAATTAACGCAAGAGATGCTGCAAAGCCCAATATTTGGGATTGCTGAAAGTGCTTACATATGATTCTTTTGCAACAAATTTGAATGATGTCCTTCTTCCCTATGGAAGATTTATTCTTAACATTTGAATGACTATTCCTCACAATCGCTCCTTGTGACGTTTCTTAACCATGGCAATTAAGATCTCAAGACACAGTACGATGAAAGTTCTAAGCTATGTTCTGGGGAGTTATTGTCTATCGTTGGCATCTATGGTAGATCAGTCGGAGAGGCCTGAGAGGGAAATCCATTTTTTGAAAGATGAGCATTCCTGAGGCTACTGAAAAAAATCCAAAAGCATTGAGGGTGGAGAAGATCCTTGCTTTGGCAATGGTGACCGAGAGATCCCATTGACCAGTCATCTAAACAAATTAGTAACAAATGACAATCGTTGAAGCATTATCATAAATCGTTGCACGATAATGTAGCTCGACATCGTAGCTTCCTACCTCTAGCCAGCCCCGGTCTTGTGGTCTTTACTTTCAATGATGTCCATTAGGGATGATAGAATGTCAAGGCTCGATACCTTACCAGCCTTACGCTACCTTCTTTCTTCTTTTATCAAATTGCATTCGACTTTGATTATATTCAATTGTGAGTTACCCAATATGAATTTCGTGTAGTACATTACGACTCCCAATGCATTCTTTTTGGGTAAATGAGTGTGGATAGACCCAATGTGTTTTTTGCACTTGAGTGCATAATTAATTGGAAAAGAACTTCGGTTCGCCCGATCATCAAGTAGACGATGTGCTTTTTCATTATTACAACCTTCTACCTTTTGTCAAAGACAAATGGTACGTGAAAATTCATATTGGATCTCAGTTTTTTAACAACGATGGCTATTCATTTAAGTCTTCCTTTCTGGGGTTCGTTAGAACTGATTCAATCTGCATAGATTTTAGTTAACACAGAAAGCCTTCCACTAGCATTTATTTCCTGGTCAACAATTCCCATATCTTATTGCTGGAACTACAACTAAATTCTTGAGAAGCCGCTTGATAAGAGATGCTCTTTGCTTTTTCCTTGAATGAATTGTCATCGCTGATAAGAACATGTGCCTTTTGGTAACTTAAACACTTGAAGCCAACAAATAGAGATGTTTGTGATGACAGATTTGGCCAACTCTGGCCTTCCTGTGAGTTTCCCCCTTGGCAATGAAGTCCATTTCAATGGCATTAGCTAAGGAAACTCCGATTCGATTTGCCCCCGATGCTTATTGCTCATTTTATAAAATATTCAAGAAAAGATGACTGAAAGAAACTTTTAGTAATTATTATTCTCTTTTAAATATTTTGTAACAGTGCTTAATGTCTTTATTTTCCAGTTTGAACGTAATGAACCACTTGTGATAAAAGTTTTGGTTAATTTCTTAGATCTTTCTTGCTTGGAGCTATGTATTCACCTTCGCTTGTTTTTGGCAAATTACACGCTGCCTTTGGCCTGAGCCAATAACCTCTTACAATAGAGACCTCTTATAGTGCCTTTTCTCTCTTTTATTGTTAACATGGAATTTATTTTATCTCCTTGAGCTTCGTGCTATGGAAAGGGCATCAACTTTGGTTTCTATATCGATATCCTTGTGGTTAGTGGAGAATAATCATCGAATCAGATTTGTCTTCATTTTGAATTGCATGTTTTGTTATCAGAGATGGGCTCCATAGCTATCTTATGGAAGAACCATTGGGCCAAGAAGGAAGAAAGAGAAACAAAAAGTGGAATGCCCTTGGGTGGCTTTCTGCCTTCTATTCCAATAGCCCTATCCAAATGAGTATTTTTCTTTCTTTACGTAGGTCTTCGAAACCACTATGTGTCTTACGTCCGAAGGTGGCTAAAGAGAATGAATGAAAGTGAGACGCCTCACCGGGTAATGTGACCAAGTTTGTTCTTTCTTTATGCTTTACCCTTTGAGCTTGCACGCATGTGACTTCTTTGGTTTCTTAAGTTCGTTGAGCCCGCTTGTAGCTTGTCGAAGCTCACCCTCACTTAGGCGCCATTTAAAAAAAGGTCCCTTCTTTTGACACGGTTTACATCTTACTCCTTTTCGAAAGAGCCTAATTTTCTATTAGTAAAACCTTTTCTTACCCTATCGACCGGTCAGGTAGCTTACTGAATCAATTGCGACATAGAGGGAAGGCTAGTGAAGTGTACTAATACTGCTAAGGCGACCAAAGGGATGTGACTATTAGGGAGGTACTAAAAGGTTAAGTAAACGTGCTCAGTCTTAGATGTTCGATAAGGCAAATTTGTGGTTATTTCCATGACTAGCTTGAAAAGATAGGCTTTAAGAGACACCTGTCTCAAACTACAACCCCGTGAAGAAGCTAGATGGAGATAGTTCATATTGAGATAAGTAAGAGAACAACACATCAAACAAACCAGTGAATTCCTTTTCAACTCGAACTTAGACCATCTTTAGCGAAGTCCCTTCTTCCCTAATCCATTTCGTCAAAGAAGAATGAAGTACTCTAATTGGACGTGGACGGAAAAAGTAGTGGCTAAAAGAAAGCTAACTGACGACCCATTAATCATTGTTCGAGAAAGCAAGCAAATGATTTCTTCCGACAACTTTGGCGGCTAATACTAATTTTATAAGTGCAGTAATCATCGTCTGACTAATCGACTTGAACACTATATTGCTCGTGCACTCCACTATGAGATTATATATAATGTCTAGGTAGCTCACCACACCTAAATAAGAGCCGAGGGCAGCTGCGATCATACTACAATCGAAGTCAGGTTTGTTGTCCTTTGCAGTGAACTGGAGGAAAGACAGGAGCCTGAACGAGTGCGCTTTTCCAACAATGTTCATGTTGTGTCATTGCGATTGGGTCAGGTTCCCTGTTCTTTCTCACATTACAAACCAGACACGACTTTCTAACTCCATTTTTTTCTGGTCGTTCCGCTGTCAGATCGATGTTATTATCAGAGATCCGAATTACCAACCGACCATGTTTCTAACTCCATTTTTTTTTTGGTCGTTCCGCTGTCAGATCGATGGTATCAGATATCCGAATTACCATGTTTCTAACTCCATTTCTTTTCTGGTCGTTCCGCTGTCAGATCGATGGTATTATCAAATATCCGAATTACCTACCGACCATGTTTTCTGTATTAGGCTATATTACGCCATCGGTAGAGGAACTTGATATGCGAGATGCAATGCCAGGCAAAAGGAAGGGCCAAGCTAATTCTGAAAGGAAGACACAAAAAGAACATCTATTCTTGAACCAACGGAATCTGCTTTGACCAATCCAAGAGAAAAGGAAGAAGCAAATAACACCTCTCATCTAGGGAGGATGTCCAATTTCGTGCTGTATGGGATTCACAATACTTGCTTTGTGCCTTTTGTTATCATCATACCAGAGCTATCATACTAGCTGGCAAGGCTCACAAGTTTCGTGCACAAATTTTATGTGACAAGTGTTTAGTGGAACCACGGACACAATTTTCCGAACTCAATATCTAGAAAACACTTGGCATCGAGATTGTCAACTTTAAGTTTGTGACAATATCATTTCTCTAGAGAGAAATACGAATCCCTCCACCAAATCTTGTCAATTTATCTCTGTCTAGGCTCTTTCTTAGTCAAGGGAACTGGGGGATGGTTTCTTGGTTGCATTAGCTTAAATTGCAGGCCCCAAGAGATGGGTACAAAATAAATACCCTACCTAGTATCTAACAGTCCTCGTGGCCTTAAAATTTCTGCCATTCCCCTTTCCTGCCTGAATCTTCTTGACTAGTAGTGTAGAACCTACTATTGCAGGCTGAATTATGCATGTCAGTTTTCGAACCTTTTTCAATACTTTGTGGATCTTTCTTGAAGTGAGTTGTGCTCAACTCGCGGCTTTCTAAGTCAGCTACTTATTTATTAGCTACTTTACGTACACGATGTGTATATGTATCTATATGTTATTTTTATAACTATATTAATAAGCTTGTCGTGGAGTCGTGGGGTTGATGTCAGGTCAAAAAACTGGTCATATAAACTTTGTCAAATCTTTTATTGAGCTTTCTTATGCTCCATAGATGATCCCATTCTGATGGGTGAAGGCTTAGATGACGAATCTATGCAGGCATGTGGATTTATATATTCATTGATGATGTGAATTGACCTCTTGTAAAACTATATATAGATTTATTTCAAGAAATGCAATGTTTTTTTTCCTGGCTGTGTCATCCACAATTTACTTTTATTCCATTTAGCTTGGCCTTTTGCATTTCAGGTGATTGTTTTTGTAATATTTCTTACTTTCTATAGTAATTATCCAGGAGGCTCAGTGCATGTGTTGTTCATGCAGGAGATGATGGGGCTTTGCTTCTTTATGTTGGATCAATCAAGAAAGGAGTCCGAATATTGCATGGAAGCTGCATTTACTACTTATTTGGTGTGTTTCTATTCTCATTTTTCTCCTGCATCAGGAGATCCATTTTGATGGGAACTCATACATATATATTACAACACACACATATGGGTGATATATATTTTACTGAGAAGTCGAAGGGTCTAAAATTTGAAATGTGAAATTTGTATAGTAAAGAAAAGACTAAAGGAATCATAACTTAGTGTGTCGAAGATTTTGTCTTTAGAAGAATTATAGATCCAGTGTTGCACATGGCATTCATCCCAAACAAGGTTTAGTTTCTTTATAATAAACTTGAATTCAACTCAAGGCAAGAGGCAATATGCACTATGCAGCGCCCTTAAGAGGCCCCTGAGAAGCCAATCATTATTTATCTTTAGCTTAATGCAAGAGGGAATAGGCAATCCCTTATTATACCCCTGAGAATTTGGATATTACTTGTCACATGTCCCGGGAAACATTGTGCCGATACTATAAAAAGGACAAAGTCAAGAATATTATGGCGTTGATAGTGGCTTCACTCCCTCTGGTTGCTCACTCTTTTAATGAATAATTTGTGGCAAAGTACCTCCGGTTATTACCACCTTTGCTCATAATATCCCGTTAATGTTTTGTATGCACATTGACATAAGCAGTAAATACCACCAGAGTTTGGGACATGACACTTGAGCAAACTTTTTCTTACTACTGTTAGACCATCTGTTGCGGGAGGAATGCAGCCATATTGTTTATCAGTTTACCATCAAAGAAATCAAATAGCTGCCAGGAAATGTTAACTATACCTGATCCTCATCCAGGCCTAATCCTATTCCTAGCGTAAATCCAATTGTAAAACTAACTCTAGTTCCTCCCTCCTCTCCCCAAGGAAGCAATGGAATACAAATAAATGCTTTAATGAGACAGAAAAAAGATATGGGTATTCTTTTCCAACACGTCAAACAAGTGGAAGGAGTCATTTTTTGTACCAGAGGAATATCTAACTTTTATTTTTGATAATATGTCTGACTTTGATTAAGACCCTAAAGTTATTGTATGATCATGCAACCTTAAATCTCTTTTCTTTATCCATACTAATTTTTGTTATTCTATCGTAATCTGCTTCACCTGTAAATGGAATGATGAGCGATACATCCTTATGCAGAAAATGGGATTAGATGGTCAAAGAAATGCCATGAGATGTGGGCTTTGGTGGGCAGATATTCTCAAGGCCAGGGGACAGCATAAGGATGCAGCCAGCATTTACTTCCGCATTTCAAATGAGGTAGTTTGCGAATCAAGAGAGAAACTATCCGATGCGTATCTGCTGCTGACAAATTTATTTTTTAGGAGCCTACCTTGGTTGCAGCTGTAATGCTTGAGCAGGCATCGTACTGCTATTTGCTGACAAAGCCACCTATGCTACGCAAGTATGGATTTCATCTTGTTCTCGCTGGTAACCGTTACAACAGATCTAATCAAGTAAGTAGATTTGTTGGCAAACTTATGAAGGGGTCCAACTTGTAGTTGATAAATATGAGCTAGTTAGAATTTATTAATGCTGACTTTGATGGTGTACTAATGCAGAAACAACACGCAATTCGTATGTATAGAAATGCTCTTGCTGTGTACAAAGGTCATGATTGGAATTATATTAGTGACCATGTTCATTTCAGTATAGGAAGGTATCATATGAGATCTGCATGCACACATCTCTTTGTTTTTGTGTTGATGTATCTTTAGTTTGGTCTGGCATTTACGCTGTATTTGCATGTAATCCCATGAAATTCAGGTGGTATGCTCTCCTTGGGATTTCTGATGTTGCTATCAAGCATATGTTGGAGGTTCTGGCATGCAGCCATCAGTCCTTGACTACACAAGATCTATTCCTTCGTGAATTTTTTCACGCTGTTGAGGTAGGGATCTTTAGTGGCCTGATTATGCTTTTCCTTAAAATTTGGCGAGTTCTGCATAACAAATCAATTTTACTACTGTGGACATCAGAAAATGGGGACGACTTTTGATGTTAACAAACTGCAACTTCCTGTTATTAACATGTCTTCATATAAAGTCATTTATGAAGACCACCGGACCTATTCCTCTTCATCAGATGTAAGTTGATTTCTTTGTTGCTAGAGTATCTGTATGTTTCTGATTGCAATAGTTGGACTAATAATATGGTATTGCATTTCATTTATGGAATTTTACTCTTAAATAGAAGCTGATGCTAAAATTATTTATGAATCATCCGTTAAAAGTGTTGGAGTAATATACATATTTAACCCTCAACCCTTATGACAACTCTAGTGTTTTAGTGTAACGCCATGGACTTTAATATGGTATCAGAGCAACCCGGTTTCAAATGTCAGATACACATATTTTAAGCGTAATATTATGAAATTAGTTAGTTATACCACTGTAATCCAGCTCTCAGCCCAAACTCGGCATTCAACCTGCTGGGATGTATTGGAATGTTATAAATAATTAATCCTCAACCCTCAACCAAACTCAGAGTTTTAGTATAGTGGCAGGGACTTCAACAAAAAAGAATTCCAAAATTGAACATTATATTATTGGAAATGCTCACTGTATTTTCTGTTAGAAACAAAGCACAGGATCTAAAGTTTACAGATTAATGATATTAAAATAATAAGTTTTTTTTTTGTCATGTGGGTGATCAATTGCAGACATTAAAGAACTAGGGTTTCTGCCCATGAATATTATCTTGGTGTTAGCTACAATGCCTAACTTTGAATTCATGATTTTTTCAGTAGTTTCAATATAGTTGAGCTAGAATGTTGTTGTGGTCCTTTTTGTTCCAAATACGTACTGTCCAAAACAAGACTAACCATACAAGTTGAAAAATTCAGATTGATGGTTGAGATCTACAATACATCAAAGGAGATCTCAAATGATATTTGATGCTGTGTATATATGTAGATTGCCAAATTCAGGTTATGGGCCCATCACTGTCTAAGTCTGCATTATTTGATCTTGCAACATATGATGCCACATAGATTGATGTGTTCTAGTAAGTCCTTTTTCATGTCGACTCTGACCCTGATAGTGCTAGACCCGAGCCTAAATTTCTCCCTGGTCTATGTTTCAACCCAGGCCCTACTCATATCAGGTGTGGTTCGGTCCAGAGTCAGCTCGGATCATGTGTGTATTCGACTATGTTCTGTACAAAAAAATGTACTAATCATCTTGTGAAACCTGTATCCTATCTATATATTTTTGAATCAGGCCTGGGCTCAATCAGACAGGATTTATGTGGACTATGTCCTACTAGCTATGACTTCCAGATCTACATTTCATGGGAACACCCTACTTGGCTAAAGCCTGGTCAATGTCTGATCAGTTTTGGTAATGTTTGGGTATGGTCGGAGGCCCTGTCTGGGTTCATGGTCAAAATGACAGCCATATCTAGAAGATCTTAAAATAAAGGAGCCAACTTGCACTCATGCAATATTTTTTGTAAATAGCGAAATCTCATTTCTATTGGCAAAATCAAAGATTAACATTTACACATTTAGTCATGTCGTTTTGACTCCAAAAGATCCAAATTTGCACAAAAGAAAACCTTATCTATAAGGTGGAAAAGTTACCAAACACTTGGGCTGAAGTATTTGCCTGGTATTGTTCAGTGCTACATGAACCTTCTCTTTCCCTCTTCTTTTCCTTATATGGCATCTTTGTTTTTCCTCCTAGAAGGGTGTCGTCTGAAAGTTGGTTAACTAACTTAAACTAAACCGGTAAAGATATTTTTTTTCTAAACTATGGGAAAAGAGCTAAAAGAATACTAAGGGGACCAAAAAGAACCCTTCTTTTGTTTTAATGCTTAGTGAAGAGTATGCTGGACTTATTCTACAAAACTTAATTTTTGGGTTGTTGCTAGGGGTCTAAACTAAAGGGTGCCAATAGAATTGTTCAAGGGATTTCTGAACATGTGGAGAAACAAAACCCTTTAAGGGGCCTTTTGATATTCTATTGAAACATAACCCCGGTGGCCTGAATGGCCACTTCATGCAGCCTCTTTTTGCATCACTCTTTAAACTTCTGATGTGGGCAACCAAAGCCTTGGGAATGTCATTCCTTTTCATTGTTTGGCTTAATGTGTCAGAGAAGAATGAGATTCCCTATATTAAGTTGTATCATCTCACTTCTTCGTCTACTCTATAGTCTAGGTGAACTTTGGGGGGGGGGTACTCCTTGTTGCATGAGCTTAAACTGTAGCCAGATGGTAGGTCTACTTACCTGCTAATGGTCATCTAAGTTATATGGCATGGTCCTCTCATGCTTTTGGCCACCATGTCTAGGAATTTAGTCCCAACTAAGACGTTTGACATCAGGTTAACAAAAAATAAAGAACCTTGTTAACTTTATGGACCTTTATTATATTCGATATCCGACCTGATTCTGATGAGAGAAGGCTTGGATGGGGATGATTTATGCAATATTCAGATTCAGCTGCCCCGATACCTAGAAATGTACTTATTTGCCATTGCTTAGTGGATACATACATAATGCAAAAACATATAATTTGTTATTGTTGTGTCATTAACTTGCCCCTTTTTCGGTTCCATCTGCTGCAGCATATGGAAACTTGGGCAGAAAACAAATATACTATTATCTATTACGGTTAATATTGTACAACTAAGATGTCTTATAGTCATTTATTCATCATTCACATATGTGCTGAAAAAACTCTTCTGGTCTAGTAAACACTTCTTTTATGGTTCTGATATTTAATGGTATTAATTTTCATGTGTAACTTCTGTGACTCAACCAGGTCAGTGTGAGTGAAAGCTTGTGGCAGTCTTTGGAGGAGGATATGGTCCCATCAACATCTAATGTGAGATCTAACTGGTTAGATTCACAGTCAAAGGTTTCACCTTCGAGGAAGTATTATGATTCTCGTGTTTGTGTTGTAGGAGGTATGGTTGAAATGCTTATATAGAATTCCTTTTAACTTGAACAAGAAAGCATCAACCTTGACTTGCATAGTTGGAACTATCAAAATTACCCCCACCGTTCATTGTTTACTACTATCTTTATGTTTCCTTGAATTTTCAAGGGATTAGTTCTGCTAATGGATTATCAGGTAGATTATTGTAGATGCTGGTTTGTCCACTGCATTTTCCGACTTGGACTCTACTACCTGCCCATATTTCTTTGGAGGCCACAGGAAAGATTAACCTATTTTTCTTCAGTGAAAGGGAACATATAAGATTACATTTTTTTTCAATAAAAGAACCTGGAATATTACATGTACAAAATTTAATCACTACAAGATATTTAAAAATGTAACTAATAAATGACAATATTTTACTTTTCAAAAACAAGTAACTGAATAATAATAATAGCTCTATAGGAGAGCAATTTAACAATACATACAATGTTTAGTGTTATTATAGCCAAAACTAACGGAGAACAACATAACAATACATAAGCTTTTACCTAAATATATCAAATTCTTTCTTTGTACTTTTCCTAATTTTGGATTATTTTTTAGCTTTCCGAAACCAAAACTCCTATCCGATACACCTGATACTGGCAAGACCGCTGATACCGATACTCGTAAGAAGGATCCGATTTCGATAGTGTGATACTTGGAACCTGGCTCCAGGCACTTGAATCAAAATTTGGCAGAGCTGGAAGCCTATAGTTATCCTCTCCTAATATAAGAATCAGTGGGCATAGTCATCCTTTCGGCGACACACTAACTGAAGCAACAAGCTTCTAAAAAGGGTTACATGGATACAATTGTGTTTTCATTATCTAGAAGGGGCTTTTATGAATGTTTTATTTTTAACCTTTATTATCTATTTATAGTAGTATGGGATTGTCATCCATTTTCACTTTTTGGCTTAGTGTGTCATAGACATGAATGCAATTCCCTATAGCAAAATAAATCATCTTACCTTTTCGTCTACTCTTTATAGTCTAGGGAACTTGGAGGGTGCTCTTTGTTTGCATGAACTTAAACTGCAATCCAAAAGGTAGTTCTACCTATCCTCCAACTAGACATCTAGGGTGTATGGCATGACCATCTCATCCTTATAGCTACTTTGGCTAGAATTTTGGCACCAACATAAAGCGGTTGACATCAGGTCGACAACCGGTCCGGTTATAGAGTCAGTCAAATCATATTATGATGCTTTCTTATGCTCCATAGACGACCCCGTTCTGTTAGACAAGGCTTGGATGGTGAATGATGAGCTATTTATAGTTGTTATTTGCTTGTTGTCGGACAACTATTTCATAGCTCTCCACTTTTTTCGTCTCCTATTCATATTTCTTGGCCTAGAGCCCTAATGAACAAGTCCAATTATTCCAAATGTAGCGTCTACTTCTGCATGGTATCAAAACTTTATGTTCCAGCCACCGACCTTCTCTTTCTCCCAACCCCTCCAAACCCTAATCCGGAAATCGTAGCCGCACTGTTCATAAAACCCGTCATCTGCATGTTAAAACTACAGTTACATATTAGCCCAGACAGTTATAAGGCCATATGTCACTTTGCACTCTTTGCATTATGTGTCTTGCTTGTTTGCTTTGTTGATGTTGATGCATGTAGTCTATACTATAGTTTCGGAAGCTGTGTATAGAAGTTGGAACTATATATTCACTATCTGCAAATTGTGCATCTTGAGCTATTGCTTAGCTGGTTTAAGTTGTATGAAGAACTGCACTTGAGAAAGCAAACAAATACAAGATTCATGTAAAGTTGTCATTATTGAATCTGATGCGCTTTCATTTATTGAATCTGATGCACTTGAGAAAGCAAACAAATTTTTGTTATTGAAATTTCAAGTTGTCCTTACTATAAGCTTGTGTGATTTATTGCAGAAGCAATAAAACTGGATATAGAGTTCCAAAACCCACTTCAGATTTCAATTTCTGTTTCTGGCATTTCTCTCATATGTGAGCTCTCTGCAAATTCTGAAGAAACAAAGTCTGGTAGACAATTCCCACTTGTTTACATCTGCTACTTACATCATGTGAAAGTTTAGCTTCTGCAATAGCTCATTAGCTTCAGATCTCTAACTTTGAGTACATCACTTATGAAGATAGAACTGGACTCCAGGATGATGAAGAACCGGGAGAGCTTCCTAGTTGTAGGTACTTGATACTTGTTGTATACAAATGTGTCACCATGAGTCCTTTTATCATGTTTCATACTAAATCGTTGTATACTGTTCACATTGTTTCTACTAATGTTGCCTTGAACTCACTGCAGAAATCTAAATAATGATTCCTCTTCTTTGACATCACCGGAGTTTGACTTGGTATTAGGAGGACGTGAGACTAAGAGGGTAAGTTTTACAATTAACAAACTTCTAACCTTTTACACTGTCTTTTCTCGCACCATACATAGTTTTTTTAAGGGTTAATTGCGTTAACTACCCCTATATTTTACACTTATTACACAGACAACCCCTACTTTGAAACTAATTACACGGACACCCCCTATAGTTTCTATTTTCTATAGAAACTAATAACACTGACCAACCCTATGGTTAATGAATTTTACAAAGGAGAGGGGTGGTCAGTGTAATTATTTTCGGAATAGGGGTAGTCCCTGTAATACTCATGAAACATAGGGGAGGTCAGTGTAATTAACCCTTTTTTTAATCTTGCAAGCTCTGAACCATAGCTCTTGAGATTTTGATCAAGTTGTGGAACTGAAAGTTGTTGAAGTTCAGAGTAGAAAGTTTATACTATCTTTCAGGACTACCATGCAATTGTATTCTACTTATTTTATATTCACATCATTAGCTATTTTATTCAAATTACATCTCGAATGTACTCAGATGTTGGATTTTGTTTCCTTCCTGCTACCTCCACTTTGTTATCCTTGAACTAAGAACAATTAGGTGTCATGAGACTTACAATTAGCTGTCTTTACTATATGACTTAAAGTTGAATATTTATTGTATGCATTACTCTTCATTCATACTTCATTCACTCTAGGAAGGTGAAAATTTTGATAATCATATTGCATGCATGCATGTCTCTTTATAAATGTAACCATTTGTAATGAAATTAAATGAAATCAAAATGGTTTCTATTATGAAGATGAGATTCTTGTCTCTTTGATATTCCTTTAGATGGATTCCTTTAGGAGAGACTCGTGTGTTCTAGTTGCCCTCTCCTTTCTCCCTACTGCTCCCTTCGTTTCACTGTTGTATATAGTGGAACAGGAAAAATACAGGATTCTTTGTGATATTGCGTAGAGATTTTTCATGTCTTTTCTTGATTATCAGGACCTTTGATATAGTAGAGTCCAGGCTAATTCAGGCAGAAGTATTAATAGTTTAATACCAGTACCAGTGGTAACTTGCTGTACTGAAGAACAGAGGTTAATGATTCTAGAAAATTATTGACCATAATGCTTTATTAAATCTAGGCTGATGTGAAAAAAATAAAATAAAAATAGGTCCTTAGAATAAAATATCGAAAAGATAAAAAGCAACTTTTCTAGTCTTATACAAGAACAATTTTCTAGTCTTATACAAGAAAAATAGGAACAATGACGAGGAACATATCTTTTAACCCAAGATTTTGGGCCAACTCCATGAATTCTTTTCCTCCATTAAGTTCTATTCTAATAATCATGAGATTTATAACGTAGTCATTACCATCTCCATCATTAATGTAATACAAAAGTTTCTCCCTTTCTTCCATCCTTTGTTTTCTTAGGAAGGGAAAAAAAAGGTTTCCCCCCCCTCAAATTTAGTTCTTTTTTCATCTACTGAGCCATCTACCGAGCCTAGTTCTGTATAATGGCTTGGCTGTGGAGCACAAGAAAGCTCCACAAAACAGTTGGAGAATTTTTAGTGACCGGCTATCAAAATCACATCAACCTTATATTTGATTCCTGCTTGCCATGACTATGAGCAAGAAAGGACCTTTCCCTAGGAGGCTAGTTGGTGGGTAGACATACATCTTTAAGGTTAGGAAGTCTAAAAACTCATGCAACCAAGGAGCACCCTCCAAGACCCCTTGATTAGCGCCTAGACGAAGAGAAATGATGACATGATTGCTACAGGAATATGCAATCATTTCTATGGCATATTAAGCAAAAAGTGCAGAATTAGTGACATTCAATTCATATTTTTTTTACTTGAGCTTTAATCCATCTAGGCTTAATTAGAGAAGGAATACGTCTCACTCTTTTCAGATAAATACCTAGGTTTGCAATATCTGTATAGGAGTAGCTTTGGAACTCTTATGAGTATTGATATCAGCCCTTTGTGATCAACATTTCGAAGTTCTTGGTTCGGGATGCCAAAGAACAATCAATTTTTATTAAAATAAAACTAGAAGGAGAGGCTGACTCTCTCCTATATATATATATATATATATATATATATATATATATATATATATATATATATACTCACTCATATCAATGAAACATATATATATATTTTTATATATATAGTGAGTATATATATATATATATATATATATATATATATATATATATATATATATATACTCACTCATATCAATGAAACATATATATATATTTTTATATATATAGTGAGTATATATATATATATATATATATATTTATATATATATATATATATATACTCACTCATATCAATGAAATATATATACTCACTCATATCAATGAAACCTTCATATTATTATTTTCTAATAGTATCAGAGCCAAAAATCCTAACCCTAGTCGCCACACATTCTCTCTCTAAACCCCACGCTCTGCGCCCACGCCCCTACCCGCCGCCTCCCTGCCACCCCCTGCTGCCGTCGCAGACACTCCCTCCGTCGACCCCCAAACCTGCTGCCTCCGTGCCCCCACCTGCCACCCAGCTACTACCACCACCTGCTGCATGCACAATGTTGTTAAACTCGCGCGATAGATCGTGGGATCGTACGATCCTACGCGTTTTATACGGAGCTTCGAGGCAGATTGGTGGCCGGCGCGGCGAGGAAACGCGTGTGATCTTACGATCCGTGTTACGATCCCACGAGTTTGTGACTTATGATTCATGTATGATATTTTTATATTAAGGTTATTTTGATTTTTAAGGTTACTTTTTCTTATTTATGTTATATAAATAATATATAATATATATTAAATATAATTTTGTCTTTCTGGTAGGATCTTACGATCCGTGTTACGATCCCACGAGTTACGATCGTTCACCCTTCGAACGATCCTTGGTAGTATCTCGAGTTTGACAACCTGCATACAACCCCCACCCCTTGTACCACAGCCTCCACCCTCTGCCTCCGTGCACAACCCAACCGTCCTACCTCCGTACGCAGCACTGCCCTGTGCACGTCACCTCCCCTCTACCCGATCAACATAACCCTAACCCTGACATCTTCATGGCGCCTTCTTCTCAATGCCAAACCCTAACCCTAGCCTACTCAAACTCCACAAAATCCTACCCTCCGAAACACTAGCTGCCACCTCCCTGATATATAAAAAGAACTAGAAAAAATTAGATATGAGGAAAAAAATTGTCAGAGTTGAGATCTTCATAGGGTAAACTATGATAGTTTACGTGAACTTCTGAACCTCGACAACATCATCAGGAGTTAACAGAAAGCAAACTTGATTGTTGTTTGAATCTTTGTTCCTGGTCCGGTATCCACATCAGGATCTAACAGAGCAAAATAGGTTTGTATGAATCTTTGTCATGGCTTGTGTGATCTACTTTCGATCTCTGCCAAAATTGTGCTAGCCAGTACCCCAGTTGATGTGAACATCGTGCATTGGCAAGACTGATGTGAATGTTGGGTCGGGACGATAAGCGATAGTCAAATCAAGAACTTGAAGTATGTCGAGCACTGCTGTAAATATTGTTTGAGACCGTAGAGGATCTTTCGTAGATGACATACTTTATCCTCCCTTGTAAAGAATCCAGAGGTTGCATCATATACACTTTCTTTTCAAGGTCCTCATGGAGAAATGCATTCTTCACATCCAACTGAAATATGGGTCAGTTATAGCGGACGACTAAGGACGAGTACGCGCACAAAGGTCATGCTAGCAACTGGGGAGAAGGTCTCAAAATAATAAGTCTAAGAATTCCCTTTTGCCAAGACGAGCTTTCAGATGATCAAGGGTGCCAGCTGATTTCACCTTGATTTTGAACATCTATTTGCAACCTACCGCCTTCTTACCGGTAGGCAAATCCACAACGTCCCATGTATGGTTCTCCTAAAGCGCTCGTATCTCCTCTTCCATAGCCGTGCACCAACCTGGATGTGTGAATCCCTCATCTGCAGAATTAGAAATCTGCATCCTATCAATAGTAGTAACCAGGGACTAGGTATGACTCGCGAGCCTTTGTAGTTATCAACATACAAAGGATGGCCGCGGCATGCACGACAGGAGCAAGCCGGTATATCAGGCGGTGGTGAATCGGTAGAGCTGGAGGAGGACTATGATGACGACGCTGGCTCTGCAGCTGTGAGCACCATTGGTGACGCTTGTTCTGACGGAGCTGGTGTTAAAGGACCAATGGACGGTAAGACTGTCTCGATAGGGGAGGGCACCCTTACAGGGGAGGGGGCTCTGTGTTTGAATTGGATACAGTAGGAAGTTCTCGTATGAGTAAACTTTTGGAATAAAATCTTTAGTAGGATGGAGTGGAGGAAACTCGGTTTAAAAAAACATCACGATACATAATATACCTCTTCAAGGTTGGGGAAAAACAACGGTACCCTTTATGATCCTTAGAATATTCAAGAAAAATATACTCGAGTACCTTCAGGTCTAATTTAGAAAGAGTAGGTCGAGTATCCCAAATGTAACACAAGCACCCAAAAATTTTGAGAGGTAAGGAAATGACATTCGATTGTGATGTAATCAAGAGAAATGAGTGGCTCCAACGAAGACACGAGACGACATACGATTAGTCAGATAATAAGTACATCGTTCGACCAAAATTTCCTAGATGTGCTGGCATGAAACAGAAGTCCTCGAGTTGTTTCCAACAAATGACGATTCATAGGTTATGCCACACCATTTTGTTGTGGTGTATAAGAATTGAATGTTTGGTGGATAATCTCATGTTTAGCAAGATGGGAAGAGAACACTCGAGACACATACTCACGACCATTGTCTTTTCTGAAGACACTTGATGGAAATCCCAAATTGGGTTCTTATTTTCGCAAAGAAATTTCACCATATATCAAATAATTTAGAACAATTCTTCATTAGGTAGACATAGGTGGCTCGTGAGTAATCATCAACAAAGGACACAAAATATTTGAATTTTTCCATCATCGATTCAACATGACATGGATCCAATATATTCGAGTGGACTAATTCAAACAGAGCTGAAACAAATTTATCCAAACTCATAGTGTAAGATGCACAATGATGTTTAGTTAGACTACATAAACTCACAATTAAGAGAAACTCAACGGTCTAGCAATGGACACAATTTCTGGAGTGCTTGACTATACGGATGGCCAAGCCGACAGTGTAAACTCAAATGGGTCGCAGTACACACCTGTACAGGCAACAGACGAATTCAAGTCAACCAAATATAAGCCTTCAGCCACATGCCCCCTATCAATAGTTTTTTTCCGACTTCAGGTCCTGAAAACCACAACCATCAGAAAAGAATGTAACCGAGCAGTGAAAGTTGCGAGTATTCGAATTATAGATAATAGACTGAATGGGTTTCCATGTGTATGTAAAACTAAAGTGAGTGGCAAGGTGGAAGAAAGACTTGTATTTCCTCTTCTATGAACTTTCAGAGAGTCATTCGTAGCCGTAATATCAATCACACGTCCCACATATACATAATCATGCAACATACATGCAACGCCTATCATGTGATCAAACACACCCGAATCGATCACCCATTTTTTCGTCTTACTATACACGTCTCTGAATATCCAACAACGGATCCAGATGTAGAGGCTCCTCCATGTCGTTGTGCTTGAAATTTAGCAAATTCGACATAGGTCGTTGCAGTCATCTGTAGGGATTGCTTTTCAGCATCATGAATATCCGACGCAATATTTACGGCATGGACTTTGGGACACTTTCACTGAAAATGTCTTTGTTGAGCACAGTTGAAACATGTGCACGGTCGTCCTCCATCACAATGCCATTGCCTTGTCCACCATTGTAGTCGACATTGCGGCCACTACGTCTACCACTACGAGCCCGACGAAATCCACCACGAACAGTACAAAAACAGATCAATCAACAGATGCATCACTCGTATCTCGTATGACACGAACGTAGGCTTCCATAAGAGATGGAATCTTAGCCCTAGTAATATTCTGAGACTATACAGAAACTTCATCAAAACAAAGTGATACCAGGTATGACATTACATAGAGACACTGACGTTTAGTCCTTGCCTCGTTAAGATTTGTTGTCAATGGTAAGACACGATTAACTTCATCAGTCATAACCTTAAAAACTCGGAAGTGATCATGGTGTGACTTGTCTCTTTGATCAGCTCGGTAGACGCCAACAACCGAGTCACAGATACGAGACCAATAGTGTTTGCCATCAAACGCAGCTGCTAGGACTTTCTATAACTCTTTCACCGTATCCTGTTCTGAACCATATCCTCGACGGATGTTCCATCGAATTCATTAACTATGTAAACAATCTGCTATCATCAGTCTCTCACTGCTCATATGTGGGATTATTCTCCTTTGGAGGATTGTCAGTGAGATGATTAGACAACTGCATCCCTCGAAACGTCTTCTCGACCTTCTTGCGCTATGTGGAGTAGCTGTCTCGGAGCGTCTTCTCGACCTTCTTGCGCTATGTGGAGTAGCTGTCTGGACCATCCAGCCTTTTCGATCGACATGTCGAATCAAAGAAATTGTTGTACCAGTGATCAATGTTCCCGCCTTTGTGTTTCAGACACTAGTTCTACTGTAATCACCACGTCCTTGGTTTGATCGATTTACACATGTTATTACTCAGTTTGGTATATGCCAATCGAAGAAGGATCATTTGGTATTTTATCGATAGACAACAGCAAGACATATACTACTTGATGTCTATGTTGATGACATTATGATTACGGACGATGACAATCAGGATATTGCAGAGCTGAAAAAGTTTCTAGATGGAAAGTTTCATACCAAAGACATGGAATATTGAAGTACTTCTTGGACATTAAAGTCACAAGGGGAAAGCACGATATTGTAATGTCTCAGCGAAAATGTGTGCTTGACATTCTAACTGAAGCATGGATGATGCAAACTAAGGGAGCAACTTCACCTATGGATCCATGAGTAAAGTTACTCCCCGGTGTGGGGATACTGATGAACAATCATGATCAGTATCGTTGGCTAGTTGGAAAACTCAACTACTTAGCTGTTATGACTCGTCCAAACATTTTCTGTTGTTGTGAGTATTGCAAGTAGATTTATGCCTTCTTCACGAGTTTCGTATTGACAGACAGTTCTCAGGATCTTGCGCTACCTAGCCCAGAATCCAAAAAAAGAAATGCAGATGGAGGATCATGGGCATACTCATCTTGAGTGTTTTATAGATGCTGATTGCGGTGCAAGTCTTACATATAGACGGTCTACATCTGGCTATTCAATATTTATTTGTAGGAACTTAGTGTCGTGGAAGAGCAAGAAGTAGAGTGTGGTCTCACGATCAAGTTCGGAAGCGGAATACCTAGCTATTGCTCAGAGGTGTTATATCTGCAACATTTTCTAAAGGAGCTAGAATAAGCAGGATTGGAAGTAGCAGATATGTGGTGTGATAACCAGTCAACTATCCATATTTACCAATTTCGTATTCATAAAAGGACAAAACACATTGAGATTGATATCCACTTCGTCCGTGATGAATACCAAAAAATGGTGACAATATTTCAACATGTGAGAACCGACGACCAAATAGTAAATATTTTTACAAAGTCTCTTTTAGGCCCTCATATTCAGTTTCTTTGTAATAAGCTCGGCATGGTTGATATCTATGCTCGAGCCTTCAGCTTGAGGGATGGTGTTAGGAGTATTAGTTATGTTAAGTTTTGTCTATTAGTGTTTGAACTTTAGTGCCACATCGGGTAGAACCAATAAGGAGAGGCTTAGGGTCCGTTTGGATATGCTTTTTGAATTTTTTTCTTCTGAAAATAGTTTTCTGAAAGTAAGTTATAAAGTTGTTTTCTGAGTATAAAATTTTTTAGTTTATGTTTGGTTACTTTCATCTGAAAAATAATTTTAAAGTACAAAAGTTGAAAAATGTGTTTGGTAATTTTTTTAACAGAAATTACAGCTGTGTCTACGGCTCGTGTCCAACTGGAGGACCTCTTTGCCGTGTCTACTGCTCGTGTCCATGAGTCCATCTCTGTGGCCCAGCAGTCCTCGAAGGAGACGAGGAACAGAGTCGTCGAAGCTGACGACCTTCCCAAGGAGGTGGACGGCGCAGCCGGACCTAGACAAGCTCAAGATCCTCAAAAACCCACCACCATCAGTACCACCACCACCACCAGCAAGCGTACTACTTCCACCACCACCACTCTTCCTCCCAGCAGGAGGAAGGAGAAGAATGCAACAACCACCACCTTTACATGAATGCAACAACCTCCACCAGCTAATGTGGATGCTCAATGAGCTATCCTCCCCCTACGGCGACACCCACCAGAAGGTCTCCGCCTACTTCCTCCAGGCCTTCTTCGCCTGCCTCACCTCCTCGGGGCCCCGCACCCTCCGAACGCTCCCCTCCGCCTCCGACCGCACCGCCTCCTTCGACTCCACCCGTCATCGTAGGAGACGATAAACAGTCCGCTCGAGTCGTCGTAGCTGACGACCTTCCCGAGGAGGTGGACGGCGCAGTCGATCTCTTCGCCGACTCGCCGTTGACGGTCTTGCGCTTGTCGGAGGCCTCCCCGATGACGAAGCTGGCGAACTCGGAAGCAACTCTGGAGGAGCACAAATGAGGAGAGAGAGAGACCGCTAGAGAGTTGGGGGGTTAGGTGGGCGGTGGGGCCCCCAACTTTTGGGAAAGGAGTTTTCCCAAAACAAGTTTTGGCTTCTCCCTGAAAGTGAAGTTAAAAAGCTTGTTTTTAAAAAATTTTTTGGAGAGTACATTTATAAAATTTGACAGCCAAACGTTATTTCTACTTTACTGTACCATTTACATCCGGAAAGTTGGGTTTAAAATGATAACCAAACAGGCCTTTACTCTCTCCTATATATATGTACTCACTCATATCAATGAAACCATCCTATTATTATTTTCCACATTTTCTATAAGGCAAGGCTCGTTCACTTAGGTTCACCAGAGATGCACTCCTCGTGCACCTCACAACTAGTCTGTGTGTGCCTCGTGCACCCTATCCTACTTTTGAGTACCAACTAAAGCAGATGAGGCTCATTAACCTAGTTTTGATTATGTTTTTACTTTCTGTAATTGGTATATTCTATTATTTGAGTTCTTATATAATAACTCATTTTATTCTAATTAGTATGTTTTATATTGCTTTTGAAGTTAACAAGTCAATCAAGAAAAGATCCTCGTCAAAATATTGTAATGAATTGGATAGGTAGTGGAGACGAATACAATTATGAAAACAACAAAAACAAAGCTTTTATTCCCAAAATTTTGTGGTCAACTGATAGAATTATTTTCATCCGTTAAACTATTTTAAGAACCATACCCTCTCTAACACTAACAAAAATCATAGCCTTTTTAAAAACTTCAGTCCACGTTCATTTAGGTTATCTCTACTTCTAGTTTCTCCTTTTTAACTAGTATGTATTTCTTCCTATGGATAAAAACTTTGATCAAATGTATCAAGTCAACCCATCTAGTCTTTCTATTATAATTAATAGATTTTGTAGTGGATGATGGTGATGAAGGATGCAAATTTGTTGGTAGTATTGGTGATGGAGATAATATTATGTTTGATGTTGATTTTTTGGATTTTATCAATTTTCCACTATTATGAATTTGTGATGGTTTCTTTTGTATTTTGATGATAGGTTAATTATTAGTTGATATCTTTGCAATTTTATGTACTCCGTTTTCTTACTTTTTAATTATAAACTAATTAGGTAATAATAATAGTTTGTTTATTTGAAACTATATTATTTAGAAAATTCTAAAATGTGTGACGTCCACGTCTTGTTGTGCTCCTTGAGCCTAGGCTCGGATGGGCCTTGTGTTTTAGAAACTTGTTTTCATACTTGTTTTATACAGTACTTCTCTCTTTTTCTTTTAATTTTTTCTTTTCTTGAATTGACCTAGAAAGAGAGTCCCCTATGTCGATATCAGCCATTATCTGGTGGGGGTCAGTATCGGATGTGGACATACCAAAACTTTATGATACGTTCGGTATGCATCGAAATCGTCCGATACTTCGAACCTTATTAAATATCTATACTTTTTTGTGAGAAATATACATTAATGAAAATTTTATATGGTCTATTTTGACCTTCATATACCTAAACCTTTACTGTTCCAAACAATTGTCTAGTATTAATAAACATACTTTATCACTTCCTCTCTCACTTTCCTGAGGGGCCACTTTGGATACTTGAAAGTAGAACTTTTTTGTGCATATGCATGCTATCTTGGTGTGGGGACAAGAACTCCTATATTCATTACAAGACGGAGTTGTTTCCCCCCTTGTCTCCCCACTTAATGCCTTCCCACATCCTCTTTTTTTTTGAAGAAGATATGGAATGCAACTTGACTTTATAGAAAAAATATTAACATCCTTTAATTACATTGTTTAGTTAATAATTAAGTTAATTTAAAAGTAATTAATAATACTTAATTGCTATTAGAAAATCAAAATTATTTAAATTGGTATTCATAAATCAAAAAACAAATATTATTAATTCATTATATTACTATTAATTTATATTAAGATAATTAATATTAATAATTCAGAATTGGTATAGTAATAATTTAAAATTATTCTCTTTGTCATTATTAATTATTTTTTGCAATTATTTTAAAAACGTTCGACTTTTAGTTAACAATAAATAAATAATTATATTACTAATTAATCACTAATTATAATTAATACGTAGTAGTTACTAAATAGATAAGAATTTAAGATAACTAAAATAGTATTAAGTAATTAAATAGATTATTATCATTAAATAATATAACTAAATTAATGTTTATAAATAAATAAATAACTAATAATTATCAGATATAATCAATATTAAGTAATTAGTAAACTTAATTCATATTAATAATATTAAGATAATTATTGTTCATAAATAATAATTATGATATTTAAATATATCAAGTAACTAATAATGTCAAGCATGGTAGTCAAAGACGCGCCTCGGACGTGCCTAAGACGCGCCTCGTAGCAAGGCACAACATCTGCGCCTCGCACCTTACTAGGCGAGGCGCCTTTTTCCAGGTGCATCCAAGGTGCGCCTTTCAGCAAGACAACAAATAAAAGGCGCGCCTTATGTGTTTTTTGTTTTTTACAAAAAAATTGAGGCGGGGAGAGAGCCCTTACCTCATACAAATGGGAGGGAGGTAGCCCTTTTCACGGTTGCCAAAGTTGGCTATAGTTGAACTTAAAAAATTAAAATATACTAAAAGCGTGGTAAGGAGAATAAAATTCTTGTTAGTTCTGTTGAGTGTTGTTGTTGCTCTGATAGTTCACTTAGTTATGTTTTAACATATTTTTGTTGGTTTTAATATGTTATTTGATTTAATTTTTTACATTACTAATTTATTTATATTTTTATTATTTTTAATTTTGTGCCTCGTTTCGCTCGGGCCCGCGCCTTAAGTACGCCTTGCGCCTCGGGAGATATGAACCATTTGCGCCTCGAGTGCGCCTTGCGCCTTTGAGTACCTTGGTGTCAAGTAATATTAAGATAATTGTTGTTTGGTAATTATTGTAATTAGTTAATAACTTTTTTCGTAATATTAATTATTAATACTTAAACATCCTCAATTAAGTGGCACTAATAATTAACTATAAATTTAGTTACACAGTTCTTATTAGTATTATAATGTAGTTTCTCACTTTCTTATCTCTTATCTTTAGTCATCCAAGCTCATCTTGGAAGGAGGATACAAGAAAGTTGATGAACATCAAAAGCATATGCAATACATGAATTTGCACTTCCTGACTCACCTCCCAATTTTGCCATTCAAACGGCCCTTACAGTCATTTAGAGGAGAACTGATGCCCACCAATTGCATAGGCCTGTCGCTCATCGGCCAACGTCTACCAATGATGGACGTTGGACACTACCACATAGTTGAGCCAGCTTCCTCTCTGACACTTCTCTTACTGTCTTGCATACTACAACTGACGGTCACCACTGCATAGTGACCGCCACTCACTAGCCAACATCTACACAATGGCCGAAGGTGGACACTACCACATAGTCGAGTCAATTTCCGCTTTAGTTCCTCCCTCCATTCCCCTCTTATTTGTTCTCCCGTTTCTGTTGGAGAATTTGTTCTCTTTTGGCGAGAGTAACTAGCATTCATGGTGAATCCCAGTGGTGGTGGCTGAGTTGGCGGTTCTCTCATCTTCCTTCTCACCTATCCTTTGCCTTCACCTTTGGATGTAGCCCACTTGCAACGACAATGTAGTTATTCATTGATAGTGTGCATATGCCTTAAACATTTGATCCACAAAGAAATGACTTATGGAGGTTGTCAGCCTGAATTGATCGGGACAGAGGAGAGGCTGGGTTATGATATGGTGGTAGACTGTAAGGCGGTATAAGAGGCGAGGCTGGCACGACAAAGCCCAAGGTCATTGGCCTCATTGGCATCAAAGGATGAGTTGAAGGTCACATGACTTATATAATGCTTTTACAGGAAAGATTCTCTAGAGTGCTCGTGTTCTGGGGATGAAAAAGCAGTTTGGACTGCAAGCTGATGGCAGGTACTCGAGTGAAATGTAGTAGGAAGAAAGTGAGAGTACGTGGGGCAAAGATCCAGGGCAAACATGATTAGTATGAACTTAGGATTTAGGAAAAATTGGACGTGAAAACTGTAAGATATTTGTGAACAATTATATTATCAATTTATTACAAAAATGATAATAAAACTACTACAAGATAATAATCTACTTGTATATCGAATTTTGGAATAGCGTGTGTGTTGCGTCGGGTCTCGATGCTAGGCTTTTTTGGACTTGAAACCTGACTCGACAGTAATGTCGCAGGTGGAGAAGCCAATTTTTTTTTTCCACTATAGGATTGGAGCATCACTCCGTACAAATTCAAAAGGTAGATTGCTCTTCATTCATTCTTCAATTCTTTCATGTCTAAATTTTGAATTTATAAATTATTTATAGACTATAAAACAATCAAATGAAGGAGAAAAAAAACAAATATCTAAATACTTATCCATAAGATAAGTGAAATCAGTAACCAACTCAGATAAAATTATCCTTATTTAGGCTAATCCAAGTGTTTTAAAAGGCTCTAGGCGAGCTGCCTTGCCTCATCGCCTAGGAGCGCCTAGGCCCACCTAGCCTCGTCCGGAAAGGAAAAGTGCCACCTGACCAGCTTTTCAAATTATTTTTTCATAACATCTTCTATTACTTTTGTAGCTCATGTTAGATTATCCAAATATTTCATATGTCAATAAAAACTCATCAAACTTTGAGTTTTAGACAATAGACTAAAAAAGAGTGTGAAAAACAATATCAAATTACCAATTGAGAACAAAATAACTTAATAAGAACAAAAAATAATCTATGAAATACAACATTAAGTTTAAAAACAGTAATCACACATAATTTTTTATGATATAAGACATTGTTCAAATGGAAAAATAAACATAAGATAATCAATGAGTTAATGTTCCACATTCCTAAGTGACTTAACGAATCGTTCTTCTTCCGACTCAATCCTCCCATCATTCTTTTTCATCATCTAAGTCTAGGAGAGCATCATGAACGTTATCATCAATGTCATCATCGAAAATGAAATCTTCATCCTACTAAATAGCCTCTTTTTCTTTTCTTTCTTTTTTTGATTTATTTCCATTTAGTTAGTAACTTATAGTGTTAAAACTTGAAAAAGATTCTATTTGGGCCTTTAAAACTTAAGCCACTAACATTAAAAACCAAGAACATCAAACAAGCCCATAAAGAATTATAATAAAAATTAAAACCCAAACAAAGCCCCAAATAGCTGCACAAAATACCCAACACACTCAAACATGTGCATAGGCTCTCCTAGTTACCCATTCACCTAATCTCACCATTGGCATCTTTCTCATCTAGGTGCTGCCTACAGAAGATATCTCGCCTGCCTTTGGATTAGGCATCGCCTCTCGCCTTTTTGGTGCCTAGACACGCCTGTGTGGCGCCTTTAACAACTGTGGCTAATACTAACAAACAAATATTTAAACTGAAAATCTAAAAAAATAATATCGATCCGATCTATGGGACTTGGGTTCATGTCCATGAATGGTCCCGCATGACAGAAAGTGCAATTTAGTTTTTCCTTTTTGTCCAACTTTCCTCTGAACACACATCACGTATTAAGTATATGCTCAACTAATGTTCAGATTGCATCTGTCTTATTTTCTTCCAAGGTAAAAGATTCAAGAGAGAAAATAATATGAGTACAGCTGGCTAAATTGTGTAATCCTTTCTTGTTTCTAGCTCCTAAAACTCTTGTTGTTCTTGTTCATGTGAAAATGGAAAAAAGGCAATTGTTTATTTTGATGTCCTAGAGGCTTTAAGGAAGAAGTCCTATTAGAAGTCAAATACTAGTTTTCAAGAGCTAATCTCATGGTCATCTTGGTTGTATCTTATCTGATCATCAACTTTTCCAATTATAATAATAACTATCAAAGGTACAAATTTGTAGTGCTTCCTGTAGATTAATTATATATATTGTCTTTCTGTATGTTGGAGTGGGTTATGCACAAGTGCTCCAAAAATGTGCAGGTTTGTATTTTATTCATGAAGTTATGATATCTAAAATCACAGGATTATAACTTAAGTACTGAAGAATGTATAATTCTATTATATATTTCTCCACATGGCTTCTGCTAAAGGTTTTAGTATATTATTCCATTCTCTCAAACATTCTTTCTAAGAATATGCAACAGTTGACAAAGCAAGAAAAGGGAAAGTCCCATTTTAATTCCCTCTTCCTAATTGTTGTGTTTGTGTGGGCAAGGGGCCGCACGGTGTGTTTTAGTTGGTAGGGGTGATTGGGGGAGGACTTAGCTTCTTGCACATAAGTGGTATATTAAAGAATACGTACTGCTTGAATATATCTTTCTCGACTAATGACACTGTTTCCACTATCTTATGCTTGTTTCTCTTTTTTCCCTCTTTAGGTACAACTTGAAGTTACGCCGAAAGTGGAAGGTATATTAAAAGTTACTGGAGTTAGGTGGAAACTATCGGGGCTTGTTGGCGGTTGCCGTTACTTCGAGTTGGAAACGAAGAAGAAACCCAAACGAGGGAAAAGGGGACCTAAGCAATCTTTAACCAGTGACCTAAATTTTATTGTGATTAAGGTTTTCTTCTTGTCTAGTTGTTTCCCCTCTCCTTCCAAACGAACAACTAAATCGTGCTTTTTTTAATTATCTCCAGGGATTACCTAAGCTCGAGGGTTGTATCAGAGATATACCAGGAAAAGCATATGCAGGTGAATTGCGGCTTTTCAAGCTAGAACTGAGAAACCAATCAGAATATTCTGTGAAGGTGATTACATTCTCTCTTGAAAACCCCTCTTGTTTTATTATTTATTCCATGACTTCATTGTAGAATATGTAATCAAGTCCATAAACCTTTCCAATGTAAAGTTCCGTAGGAAATACTGATGTTGGCGATGTAAAATTTACTGCTGAAGCTGATGGCATGTATCAGTTTGATGTGTATTACTGTTTGCGTTCTAGCACAATTTTCCTGATGAAAAATATTGAGTTGACTAGCTTGAACATGTGTGGGATATGCAGAACATGAAACTGAGGATTAGCGACCCTAGAATCTTAATTCCTGGGAGTTTGGAAGATCTAAACAAGCAGTTTCCTCACTCTCCAGATGCCATGGTGAAATCTGAAAACACGGGTATTTCAGCAAAGGTTATGGAGAAGCCGAACAGCCTTTTCTTTTCTTTTCCTAATGTGAGTAGTAAATTTGGCATGCATCATTGTTCTTTGTATTTACTTGAATTATACAATTTCTTCTACATCACCCCCCTCCCTTCTTCACCCTCCTTACACATTATTTATTTTATTCCACTTTACAGGATACTGTTATTCATGGGGGAACCACGTTTGTCTGGCCTCTTTGGTTTCATACTGGGCATTCTGGAAACATTACAATATATCTATCAATATATTATGAAATGGAAGGGTGTTCGAGTGACATGATCTACCGTACGCTACGCATGCATTATGATGTGGAGGTAAGGCAAGGAAAGAGTGCCCATATGTTTGTGTACCTATGAATTGATATGATAGATCAGATATTGTTGTTGTTATTCATATTGATCTAATTCAGTGTCATCCCATCGAATCAAATTTATATTCATAATTGTTGGATGGGATCATGAGTTATGGAGAACTAATAGACAAGTTCATGAGTTCCAATATATTTGTGACCTGGTGCTATATGCATTACTCATTCTAGTTCTGTGTTCTTTTCCACTTGTATACAAGTAAATAACAGCGTCTAGAATTTTTAATTTTTATGGCCTTTGTTTACTAATGCACCCTTAATATTGGAGGATTTTTTTTTATGTCAGCTAGGATTTACTAGTCAGAATGTTGGACAATTAAGAAATGTCTGAGACTCTAAGAAATATTGCTGAAAGGAAAAATGCTTACATAATTGCTTGGCTATATTTGAAAATATGGAATGAGAAATGAGTGTCATCTTCGAAACTGGAGGCTCTGTTAATTGAGGATAAGATAATAGAATGTTTTTGACATGACTCATGCACAACATAGGTCAATTGATGCATCAGCAGTAGTTGTAGAATCTTCGTTCAAGAAGCTGCTAGAACTACGGATGGTCCTGAACTCACAAGGATGAAGGCTGTGAAAAGGTTACGAGAGTTGCTAATATTGGAGACGAGTTGAATCTTAACTAGTTCTGTAATGATCAATGTTGCAGGGTAACTCCTTGGGAGGACCGTATCTGTGTCAAAATCCGTATCCAGTATGTATGGACATGATACTTCATTGACACTGACGTTGGATATTTGCTCGCCCATGTCTAGACTCTAGATTCCAGCGGACCCAAATCATAGTTCAAAGTGATTTGGCATTGTTGTGATTGTGGAAGACAAAATTGAGATACGAGAAAGTAACATTTCTTTTTGTGAACCTTTCTAGGACTTTCTGGAATCTAGTTACTATCCCAAACATTCTTAAATATATATATTATTAACTTATAATGTATGAGATGTTTATATAGATATGTTTTCAGGTGTATATATCACTGTATCGAGCAGTACAGCATTTTTAAATATCGTACATGATATTTTGAATCAGTGTCGTGTCTATCTGAATCGCTGTCCGTATACATGCAACCTAGGTAATGATCAAGGGATTATAGTACAGAGTCACGGACACTCCAACAGCAGGTGCCATGACCGTTCGCATCTTGTTGAACACGTATAGGACATGAAAAAAAACATTCCAAAATACTCTGCGGCATAGCACCAGTGTGTATCCATGTCGTCATGCCCGAACTGCCGTACATTGTCTGTGTGACGGACTGTATTTGTCCCTCAGTATGTTCAGAACTTCAGATGGCAATGGCATCCATGAGATTGCACTGAATTAATATCTTGAATGGAGAAGTGGAGAACCTTTAAATTGAAAGCTTTCACTTCTCTTTCATGATTTACACTTTATTGGTTATGACATATTTGTGCTCTCCATATAATTATTTCTTGTAATATCAATTGGTTGTATGGTTTCAGATTCCTTATGGTACTAATATATGTTTGTGACACAGAGAAATCTAGAATTAGCTTTGCGGTTACGAATTCTTAAGGAACAGTTGTGTTATTTTGCAGGTATTGCCATCCTTGGAAGTATCTCTTCTAATCAGTCCTAGTCCATCAAAGTTGGAAAACTTTCTTGTGCGAATGGACATTCTGAACAGAAATTCAGAGTGTTTCTCCCTTCAGCAGCTGTCTTGTGTTGGTAATCAATGGGAGATTGCATCTTTGCCTACATATGCTTCTATTTGCCCCTCACAAATTTTACTCGCTGGTCAGGCATTATCATGCTTTTTTAAGCTCAAGGTTTGTAGACCCTAATATATATAAATATTTCATGAGGTTCAGTTGAAATACATAAATGACTAGTCAATAGTGATAATGTAGTTACTGGTTATTGTAGCATCTGCTTGATATAATTTCTGAAGTTCCTCTCCAAGCAAAAAGTTTGTAGTTTACCATAACATGTTTTGACATTTTAAGTTGTTTTTTTGTTGTTCAGCATTGTATGGAGGGTTCTATTGATGAAAGAAAACTTACCTTTAAAGGACGTGATGTTTCGTTGGGTACAAAAGAAAACAAAGAAGAGCTAATTGATATCTCTATGCCACCTTTGGCTGATTTTCATCATCAAGAACGATATCACCAGAGAAAGTTAGTTGAGGTCCGTAAATTCCTCTCTATTATCAGCAATTTACCTGAACCCTCTATAACATAGCTCTTGTGCAAATAATGAAATCTCACCAGCGGAAGTCAGTTGAGGTCCACAAATTCCTCCCTCTATTATCAGTAATTTATCTTAACCCTCTATAAAGTAGTTCGTGTAAATGATGAAATCTCATTCTGCTGGTTCTTAATATTCTTTAAAGCTGAATTTGCAAGAACCTTTGCTTAAACATTTCATCATTTTATCTGTATTAAATTTCTACATTTGAGAATGCTTATCATACTCTCTCATCTAACTATAAAAGAAACAGACTGACCTTTCTGTTTCGGCATCAACTATTATTGCTCGAGAGGTAAGTCTTAGGAAATTTTGTATGCACATGCTCCCCAACCAAAAACCATGAGGTTATGCGAGGACGGAGACCATAAAAGAAGGAACGAGAAAAGAGATGAGAAAAAAGAAAATTAGAGTTGATTTGTCGGATGCTGGTATGTTTTTATTTCCTTTTTTTTTTTTGTGTGTGTGTGCATGGTGGAGGGTGGGGCGGACGGAAGAGAAAGATGTAACATATAAAGAACGAACAAAAGAGGGAAGTAAAGAAGTAAAAAAAGAAAAAACAGAAGATATAAAAAACAACAATCAAGATCTAAGAGATGTAAGAAAAAAGACTAGGGAGAGGATAAAGGCAGAAGGTGGAGATGTAGGAAAATGGAAAAAGAGAAGCAAGAAAACAGAGGAAAGACTTTAAGCTTTGTTTGTCGCTGTGGTGGCTGTAGTTGGCTGGTCTTTCAGCTTCTTCAGGTAGCTGGACATGGCTATTTCATCTCTTTTGGCTTGCTAGGATACATGACTGTTTCACATGATAATTCTTTCATTCTAATTTAGATTCTGGTTGGCTATATGATCCTATTCAGTTCATTTGTCAAATACGACGTGGAGGTCACTATTGGCCTGCCCTCTTAAATTTGAGGGCTTAGCACAATTTCACTAGTTCTATAATGTTCCATTCAGGTATCTCGAAACACTATTGACTTCATCCTAATCTCAAAGAAGGAGGATGATGCCAACCATGAGCCTGGAGCACCTTCAAAGCTTTTGTCTTATCATATGTGCAATTGCAGGTTAATCCTGAAAATTTATATTAGAGGCCAAACATGTTGCTCTTTTCTTCCGGCAACACTGATGGATTTTCCTTTTATCTTTTTTTCCTTCTTCTTCTTCTCAGTATTAATAGCAAGAGCCCAATATGGTGGTCTATGGATGGTCCTCGAACAATGCTTCATGATTTTTCTAGCTGTTTTTGTGAAGCTACTCTTCATGTGACGATCCAAAATTGTTCCAAGTCTGTTGCTTCCATTAGAATCACCACCTTTGATGGCCTTCCTGACACTTATCGTTCAAGTAATGCACTAAAGGGTCTAGAATCTGATGGATACCAAGAAGGATGGCATGATGTGCCTTTAGCGAACGACATCAAGGTCACATCTGATGCTCAAGGGGTAAGACCTCAGAAGTCTTCAGCCCAGAGTCTCTCCCCCTTCATTTGGTGTGCATCAAGCACAACACAAGTGAAGGTGGGGCCAGAATGCACAACGGAAGTCCCGCTCCGGATTTGTATGTTCTCCCCAGGGACCTATGATTTGTCAAATTATGAGCTACACTGGAAGCTGCAGCCATCCGAGGGAGAACTACTAGCTGATGATTTAAAGGAATTAACATCGGGGATGATCCGAGGTCACCCATTCTATCTTACTGCTGTGCAATCTCCACCAACAACCTCGGAGTAATCCTTAAAGTTGCGATGGTTCAGCAATTCGTGCCTTGTCTTATTGCCTTCCCTTTTGTAAATTATGGTCTTAACAATTATTCTCTTTCGTGATCATAGCATAATGAAGCTTCTTTTTGGTCGCCAAAAACATTTGGGTATCGGGCTTTGTATTTCTTTTTTTTTTTTTTTGGTTCTTCAGTTTTTATTACTATACCAGAACAGTTGGAAACAATTTGAAGATTGAATGTATTTCTTTTGAACAAAAAATTTCTGGAAACGTGAATATGTATCAATGTTGATTATGTTACACAGAACATCTGACTTATATTTTATTGTTGTGGAATTATCTTATAATTTCTCCTTTGAAAAGTTTCCAATCGCAGTTTATAGGTTGTCGGGTAAGTGTACGTTGAAATCCAATAAATGATGTATAAATGTTGGCAGTAGGGTTGATGTTATAATCAGCAATCCATATTGCAGGTGCATCAACTATATATATATATATATATATATATATATATATATATATAGGGCGGATCAAAATCCTGTCTGCGGGGCCCAGCCAAAGTTTTGCCACCCTCCCCCCCCCCCTCCCCCTGACCGCACCATCGGATTGGGGGGCATGCGAGGGGCCCGTGCGCGCGTCTGCTCGATCCAACGGTCGAGAGCGACGGAGCTCCTGCAGCGTTCCGGATCCGGACCGGTGTCGGTTGGAAGGTTAGATGACGAGGAATTCTTCACTCTCTTCGGGAACTATTAGTGGAAGCTTTCCAGGAGTTCGATTGTGACTGCTAGAGGAAGCAAGCATTTTGGCCTCTACTATATGGAAGGGAGCGCATAAGGGACATATGAGGTGAACACAGTCAGTGATGCGTCTACTAAGCTGTGGCACAAGTGACAAAGTTATATCAGCGAGAAGGAAATTAGTTACTTGTTGAACATAGAAGTGATTCCGGAACTCAAGTCTGAACAGTTGGAGAGATGCATGCACTGTTTGGTGGGAAAGAAAAAATATAGTATCTTTTCAAAGTCATCCAAGTTCAAGAAAGTTGGTGTTGCTCGAGTTAGTTCACTCGGATGCATGTGTGAGCACCCTGAATTTCGGGTTGATTTTTTTTTATTTTTTTATTTTCTGATTGTTTGGTTTCGATAAATAATTTATTCTGTTATTTTTCCTTAAGTGTACTTTTCCGTGCCTTTGATATTTGGAGTGTCAGGGATGTTCAACTCTGGAAATCTTCTTCACAAGTTTTGGAGTGGACAGGATTACCTTCATGATGGTATATAGTGTCCCACTCAAACTTGTTCCCTTGTGCTCTTTTTGCTTCGCAGAACTTCTGGTCGAATTAGACCATTTGATCATTAATTAATTTTTCCCACTCTTTTCCTTGATCATTATTAGCACGTTACCGTGACTTTTAATTTGGGAGCGCAAGACCAGTCAGTTTCTTGAAACCAACTTCTCATGCATGATCTACTCGAGACGCTCTTCACCCATGACCTTCGTGTCCCACTCAGACACGCCATCTTGTGCTCCATTTGCTTCGCACAACTTTTCTGACACGTGATCCGATTTTATTTTACCCCACGGTGTCACATTCATTTTCTAACTTGATTTATGGGTACCCTGTCGACCAAAACCTGTCAGCCTCAATTATGGACATGGCCCACTTTGAGCCTACTGTCCGCATGACACTTGTGTCCCATTTATTGGAATCCCCATGTGCTACTTATTTACCCATGATCATCAACACCTACTTTTATTCGATTAATTCGTCTTGTCCGGCTTTGATCCAATCAGGCTCCACCGAGTCCAGTCCAGCTCCATGTTACTCTCCATCATAACACCCTCACTTTTCTCGTCCAAAAATAATATTAAATATCATATTTACCTATTTCAATATTTATTGGAATCTCCATTTATTTAAATTCCTGTAGGAATGACCAAAATTCCTATAATTAATTACTACCCTTGATTTCCCTCAATCAATCCTCACCCTACAATTTTTTCCCAACACTCACTCTCACAATTTTTCTCCTTGGCCGGCCCTAACTCTAATGTGGAGAGAATCTTTTCTCTCTCTCTCTCTCCCTCTCATTATTATTATTCATCTCTTTCTCTCTCTCTCACCCATTCTAATTTCCCACACTTCTATACAAAACTCACACAGCAGCTACACCACACTCGACCACCTCCTCAACTCCGGCGTGGCCTCGCCGCCGACCACCTGGCCAAGCAGGCCGCGCAACCTCTCATCCTCCTTCTTCCTCCTCCTCTTCATATCATCATCACAACCATCTCCATTCAATCCGGCCGACCACCACATCCTCCGACCGACACCTAGCCATCACCATCACCATTCCTCCACCTCCACCGAGACCACCACCATGTCCGCCGCGCTGCCGCGCCCTCGCCGGCCGGGCCTGACCGCGCGCACCAGTGGTAGCAGCAGCTGCATGCTCGACAGCCGGCCGAGCCACTCCCTGGCGCGCGTGCAGCGCTGGCCGCCGCCGCCGTGGCCGGCCACGTGGGCACCCCCCCTCCGACGAACTCAGGCGAACAGTCCCCTGGCGGCCACCGTCCTCCGGGACACGCCGTCGAGGCGATTCGTGCGTTTCGCACGAAGTTCCGTCGTGACGCGCGCGGGATCGATCCAGATTTTGCGTTCCGTTGCAGCAACTTCGCGCACATTTTTTGGGAAATCCGACCGTTGGATCGGCGATTTCTTTGCTCCGTCGCAATCTCGGTATATCCACCTTCACCCCTGTCAATTTTCGTCCGTTAATTTTATCGTTTGATACATCAAAATCGGCCACCAAGTTGACCGTTTAAATTATATTAAATTTGGACAGTTTCGCGGGGCCAACTTCGTCAGCTTGTACCTCCTCCACCGCAGCTCCGTTTGGCATGCTACCAGTTCCTATGCGAAGCTGGTATAACCCTCTTGCTACCCCTCCAGTTTCGTTTCATTGTGAGCTTTTTTGATTGGTTGAATTCGACGCCAAAGTTGGCCGTCCGAATTCGTAATTTCCAACTTGTAAAATTCTATTTTTGAACACGGGACTCTAGATTTCATTTCTGACACCACCATTAGACTTGTGGCGTCGTTCTGGCATATTTTCATATAAAATTTGTTAGATTTGGAGAACGTGGGCCCTGGCACGTTTTTCGGTGCAAAATGGATCCCACATTCTGGGTCAACAGAACTTTTTGACGCCGGCTCATCGGAATCCAATTTCGGATATACCGTTGAGTTCGTATCGTCATTCTGGACTCGTTGACATATAATTTGCTAGGTTTTGGTGGACATTGGATCCGACACACATTTCGGTGCAAGTCGGATACCAATATCCGGGTAAACGGGTCATTTTGAGATCGGCTCATCGGAATCCAATTCCGGAGATACCGTTGAGTTCGTATCATCATTCTGAACTCGTTGACAGGTAGTTTGTTGAGTTTTGAGAACATTGACTCCGGCACGCATTTCCGTGCAAACCGGAATTCCAAGTTCTGGTCAACGGACCAAATTGAGATCGGGTCAACGGAATCCAATTCTGGAGGTACCGTTGGGTTCGTATCGTCATTCTGGTTTTGTGGACATATAATTTGTTATATTTTATAGACTTTTTTTCTTGCATATTTTTCGGTGCAAACGGCTCCGACACGGACACCGTTTTGACCCGAAATTACCTTTTTGTCCTTGTGTCCAAATCAGACCGATGGGTAGGCTATCCTAGCTAATTTGACTATTCTGGACACGTTGGCGATGTTTATTTCATCGTCCGACAATGTTTGTTGATAATTTCTCTGAATTTAACCTTTTTATAATTAATTAATAATTAATTCTTCTAATGTTCGTATTTCGGGATTAGTACAACGAAACTGAGCTCAGTCAATTCCAGTGATCTCACATCGCTGAAATTGACAAGATGGACACGTGGATCACTATAATAAGATTATCAACTTTACCGTTGATCATCTCATCTCGATTTGCGTGTCGTAAGTTTCGACGTACGAATAACGAAGTACACTTTATATCTTTAATAATTAGACTAGAATTGACCCTGTTTGACCAGAGTTGACCAGTTGACCCAAAGTCAACTGTAAGTCAACACTTGACCTAGTTTGACTAGATTATTGGCCGGAGTCGACCTAGAGTTGTTTTGACTTAGAAGAACCTAGGATAATATAGATTGCTTGTAGAGATTCATTATTACAACTTGAACACCTTGTAACCTGTGTTGCTTTAAATAGGACTCTGTGGCTTCAGTTGGACCCCCTATACTTATCAGCTGTTCAGGTTATCAGGCGAGTACATTCTCTGATCATTTCATATCCTGCTTAGAATTATATTCCTGCTTTAGATTACTATACTTGATGCTGTCACGACATTATCACGGATTAGTACTATATGGATCTCTTCATGCGATGTTATCCCCCTCGGGAGCATCGGGTACATTGTGTCATGTGCATTTCACTTTCATCATGTACTCCTGTGCTTTCACCATACATGTACACTCTTGTGAATCTTGTACTATCATGTTCACAGAGCCCTCATGTATACTATCATGTGCACCCTTTCATGGGCCCCCATATGATATCATGTACAATAACATAACCTGCTTAGATCCTTGTGTATTGATTGGGGAAAACGGGGGAGTGCGAGTAGTCATGTGAACAATTCTATAGTAGTGTAGATCATGTGCAACTCTTTAGTGTAGATCATGTACAAATCTGTCATGTTCACATGTGCTATCCTATACTCTACATCACTAGCCACTGTTAGTTCTCTATTTATAGTAGATATTTCTATTACAGTTCTCTCTCCCTGTTTACATACTGTATTTCTTCAGATCCTGTATCTTACTTTACTGCATGATTATATTTTCTAACCTGCTATGGTTTGTTGAGATGTATTGTGCTCGCTCCTGTCCTGACTGGACCTGTTGATAAATTTTACAGATAGCCTGGGATTGCCTGCTAGCCTAGAGGAGACACAGTAGAGGTTGTTTAGATAGTTTTTCCATTGTCTGGAGTTGTATTATTTTATGGATTACTGTATTTTTGAGATTTGAGATGTATTTCTGGGTTTGTGTATTTTAGACACTTAGATTTCTCTCTGATGTATCTCTTTTGGATTTCATGTTTTATCTATCCTTATCATGCTCTACCTTAGATGTGATTGAGACTGTATCTGCTATGTCACCCCCATTCGGGGGGTATAAACTGTTTATCCTTATACTGCTAGATGCATGAGACCTAGGACAGCGTTCTACCGCCGACACTGCGGCGTAGGCTGGGCGTTGTTACGTTCTCGTGCCCTTACTCTAGGGTGCGGGTCGTGACACGTTTTTAGTGGTGGCCCATGCAGGTCGAGTTTATGTAGTGGTATTCGAACTAGAGTACCACTACAGCCTGCAGTAGGAATATGATATGTTTTTGAAGGTACTCAATCACAATTAGGATCCCTTGAGAGATTCTTGGGACGACCCTTGAGAATCTTATTTTAACTTCGATTTGAAAACTCTTTTTCCCTTGATTTGATTTGATTTATCTTTACTTTCTGTTGTTGAATTTGATTTTGATGGATTATTGTTGAATTTGAGTCTGTATTTATTGATTTTGATGGAAGATTGTTAAATTTTGAATCTTGATGTTAGCTGTAGCATCCGAGTTTGTATTTATATGATTTGAAGGATTTTTGTTTATTTTTGAATTTTGAAGTTTGTTGATAAATTTGATTTGATTTTTTTTTAGTATTCATTGTTGATTTAATTTAATTTTTGACAAGATGAAATTATATGGACAAGGTCATCTATGTTATGGAATCTAGTCTTCTATAGTCACATTAGCCAGCATGGTGAGGACATATAGTCTGATTTTGGATATATTTCTCGGGTGTGGGAATTTAAGGTTTTCGCAGCCAAGCTAGCGGCATCGCGAAAATGTTAAATACCATGATTCTAGAGGTATGTGCATAAGTCAAGGACTCTGTGATTATCGTAGCCTTGCTCACTAGTATGACGAGGATTTAGAGTACCATGAATTTGGATAGACGCATATGATTATTAGATTGTACCTTAAATGTTTTCGAACATGTTTTTGCTACTTTTGTTTCAGTCATTCAAAAAAAAAATTATTGTTGTTTTGTTTTGTTTTGTTTCTCATTGTTTACTCAGGAGTAGCTTGTGTAACTTCTTACCATGAAATTCTTCTTAATACAATGAATCGATGATTTTGCTAAAGGCCTCATGTTGGATTGATATTTTAGCTCTGGGTTTCAAAATGGTTCATTCTTTTAAACAGATAAGCAGGACAAATTCTAATACCATTTTCCCTGCCAATATTTTTATTTCCATCATTCTTGTCTTATAAAACTGTCTTGATTTCGTCAATCACCTGCTTTGCAATATTGGTAGGAATCTAATGTTGGTCTTGGTATAGAATTTGATTTTATTTGGGACATGAGAATATAGATATAGTGGACACAGACATTTTTGCCTGATACATATGCATGCTACACTTTGATTTCCACCTATTTGAATACATATTAATATGTCGTTAATGTTTAAATTTTCAAAATCCTAATATTTCCGATTCTCTGCTTTTCCTAGCTTAACTCGTAATTTAAATATAAAATTTCATGATAATAGTTTTATTTATATCACTGCACATGTATGTTATACATAGGGTTTCGATTCAAAAAAATTTTGGTTGAATTTGTGTTGAATTTGTCAAATCTGAGACTGTGTACATATTAACCCTTAATACTGGATTTTTAAATGTTAGTTCAAATTGTTACTTTTAAATGCAATATTTTGAGCTATATATATTGTGGTATGTAGGGATATAAATTTAGGTTTCATATTCTTGCATGTTAGGTTGTGATAAACATTGAGTTGGTTTTGATGTTCAAATTTTTTCCAAAATCCTGAAAACTGAATACATGTTAACATTTTTTTTACATTGATTTCCATGTTTAGTTCAATTTCAGATTAACATGTAATATTGAACAGTATGCGTAGATAAATGTATGGATAATATGTTAGGGTTTTATTTCTACCATGTTAGAATGTATTGGGGGCATTGAGATTAGTTGTGATATTTCAAACTCCTAAAGTTTGAAATTGCATTATGTTAATATTGCACTGGTTTAAATGTTAGCTTATTTTCATATTTTGTATGTAAATGCTGAACTAAAACTGGGTTTAACCTTTCAATACTAAGCTATAACCCTGAACAAGGACACACACACCCACCCTAACTTAGTATACGCTGCCATGTAAACCTAACCCTTTCCCCTCTATGTTATGTTTATATATCTATATAGATATATATAGAGCTTAGGCATACATGTTATAACGTATATAGATACATAACTAAATCTCTACCTCTTTACAGATGTATATGGTTAGCCATGCAAGTTATGATTAAATAGGTTGCGTTTTATAGATTGTTTAACCAATATGCCATGAGTAGTGTAACTGGATAGCTACTGTTTGAAACCCAAATCCTCATATACAATTTTATGTATATTTTACGTACACACACGCCTACTATCTAACCATATGAACATGTCCACATAACCTTATATAATGCTAGTTTTCCCTCTCTAACGCTCTCTATATTTTATATTGTGTGACTGGATTTCAATGTAATCGACTTTCGTTAATTAAACTTGTGATTTTGATTTTCTTGGGATAGTACCCATTTTAGATGATTGGTAGTTACCTTTCTTTATTATTTTTTTTTGATGAGCACTAGTTTTCATATAGGATGGTAGACTGCCTTACAGTTTTGATGGTTGTTATTTCTGTATCTTTTCTAATTTAGCACCCTGGATTGCTTGTGTGTTTTGATACCCTATAACCGTTTTGGTTAGCATGACTAGTATACCTAGATGAGACTTTCACTACCACCGTATGCCATGACCCTGTATGCCGTCCTTTTTGATGGTATGTTTTATTTAAGTTCTGGGACTTGATTGTGGGGGTTTGACCTAGAAGGAGTATGAACAATTTTAATTTCGAGGACGAAATTTTTATAAGGTGGGTAGGATGTGAGCACCCTGAATTTCGGGTTAATTTTTTTTAATTTTTATTTTATTTTCTGATTGTTTGGTTTCGATAAATAATTTATTCTGTTATTTTTCCTTAAGTGTACTTTTCCGTGCCTTTGATATTTGGAGTGTCAGGGATGTTCAACTCTGGAAATCTTCTTCACGAGTATTTGAGTGAACAGGATTACCTTCATGATGGTATATAGTATCCCACTCAAACTTGTTCCCTTGTGCTCTTTTTGCTTCGCAGAACTTCTGGTCGAATTAGACCATTTGATCATTAATTAATTTTTCCCACTCTTTTCCTTGATCATTATTAGCACGTTACCGTGACTTTTAATTTGGGAGCGCAAGACCAGTCAGTTTCTTGAAACCAACTTCTCATGCATGATCTACTCGAGACGCTCTTCACCCATGACCTTCGTGTCCCACTCAGACACGCCATCTTGTGCTCCATTTGCTTCGCACAACTTTCCTGACACGTGACCCGATTTTATTTTACCCCACGGTGTCACATTCATTTTCCAACTTGATTTGTGGGTACCCTGTCGACCAAAACCTGTCAGCCCCAATTATGGACATGACCCACTTTGAGCCTACTGTCCACTGACACTTGTGTCCCATTTATTGGAATCCCCATGTGCTACTTATTTACCCTTGATCATCAACACCTACTTTTATTCGATTAATTCGCCATGTCCGGCTTTGATCCAATCCGGCTCCACCGAGTCCAGCCCAGCTCCATGTTACTCTCCATCATAATACCCTCACTTTCCTCGTCCAAAAATAATATTAAATATCATGTTTACCTATTTCAATATTATTAGAATCTCCATTTATTTAAATCCCTGTAGGAATGACCAAAATTCCTATAATTAATTACTACCCTTGATTTCCCTCAATCAATCCTCATCCTACAATTTTTTTCCCAACACTCACTCTCATAATTTTTCCCCTTGGCCGGCCCTAACTCTAATGTGGAGAGAGTCTTTTCTCTCTCTCCCTCTTATTATTATTATTCATCTCTTTCTCTCTCTCACCCATTCTAATTTCCTACACTTCTACACAAAACTCACACAGCAGCTACACCACACCCGACCACCTCCTCAACTCCGGCGTGGCCTCGTCGCCGACCACCTGGCCAAGCAGGCCGCGCAACCTCTCCTCCTCCTTCTTCCTCCTCCTCTTCTGTCACGACCCGCACCCTGAAGAGGGGTACGAGCACGTGGTTACGTCCAGCCTATGCCGCAGTATCGGTGGTAGAACGCTGTATATAGGGTCTGTAAATGCCTACGACTAACAGTTAAAATGTACCTGTACAGTATATACTCTCCGAATGGAGGTGACATAACAATACAGTCTCAATCACAAAAATAAACTAAGGCAGATAGCTCAGATGAAAGACATATGATAGATGAAAGAGTAAATAAGTGCAGAGTCCAATACAAGCCCAGATATATACATCACAGGGTATCAAAATAGAATATAGAACTACAGTCTGATAAGCTAGCTGGATCGCAGTCCAGTCAAACCTAGCTAACCTACACTACTCTGGAAGTACAAAATCTAGTGGCTCTACTATAAGGCCACGATCTAAGGCTACTCCATATGACTCGAGCCCATAATAGGTCGAGCAGTCCGCCTCAGAGTCATCTGTAATATATCATAACGGTATTCTGTCAGGAAAATGAGCAAGTACAAACACTAACAGCAGTTCCATGTGAATTGACAAATTCTATAAGAGACAGTATAATGAACTACAAGACAAAGATATATGAAAACTTGAGAACCGTTCGGAAGCCGAGTTACAACCCTTAAACCAAATAAGGACCGGGGTTGTAACTCTTCTCCCGAGCAGAACTTAGTCTCCAATCAAGGTACAATGTAAATGCAAGTAGAGCATGTGAGTAACTGTATATCATGGCATGGTGAGAAAATACTGAATGTAGAACAGAGCAGGATATACGATAAGATAAAGTAAATATAAAATGTGATTTGAATTATTAGAGCGTTATGTGATCGGCTTGGGAAACATGATCAGGCTTTCCATCCGACCGGCTATGAACAATGAGTACAATAGAACGGTAAGGCCGGTCACCATGGAAAGCTATGAACGATGTAGGGTCAGGGTTTACCCGTCGTGAGGCGAGGGTATAGCTATGAACAATGTATACAGTAGAACAATGTGGGAATTTGATCACACAACCACTAATAATTCTTCATCCCCGAATAATATAAAGGATCCAGACATAACACGTCATGACACGGGATTCAAAAGTAGGTGATCAGCCCACTCCCAAGTTCATGTCTATACAAGTACAAGTAACAAGTCGAGTCATGTACCAATATACCAAGTAACCCGGGAACAACATCTCATGACAGGATCCGACATATACTAGTCCGTGAACCATCGTGTCAGGAATCAAGTAAGACACTACAACTGAATCGGATATAGCAGATATCAAGACAATAAAAACTATCAGTGAATGTACTCGCCTGCTGTCCTGAGCTGTATGGTATATCAATGCTCAGAGCGGTATCAGAAGACCTAAATATGAGATACTGTAAGTTAATTTAGGTTTAAACAAGTTTAGGAATGATTTACAATGAATGATATGAAATCTAGGTTAAACTAGGTCTCACTGAGTCACACTAAGTCCTGTCAAGTCAATCTAGGTCAAATCAAGTTATATCAAGTCAATCTAAGCCTAACCAAGTCAATCCTAGGTCATACCAGTCATCACGGGTCAAATCAAGTCAAGAAAGTCAAACGGGATCAAGAGTTGACCTACAGTTGACTTTTGGTCAACTGGTCAACTCTGGTCAACCCTAGGTCAATGGTGACTAATAGTTGACTTTTGGTCAACTACACAAGTCTAATGAAAATCGGGACTAATTTGGGTAAAGCGTTGACCCATAGTTGACTTTTGGTCCAAAAAGTCAACCGGGGTCAAGACTAGGTCTAGGCGACTATTTCTAACTATTACCAACTTCTACAACCCATATCCAAGTCCATCTTGGACTTCGAAACTCATATCTTGGCCGTAGGCCAATATCCTATTTTACCCTTAAAAAGGGTAAAATTTTAGCTTCGGCAACTATCCAGTTAGCCTACCTACGCTTGATATTTTGACCCGATCTCCCTAGGGTAGTATGATACTAGCCTATACATATAATATCTACCAAAATACCTAGGTAACATGGACATTCGGTCTATGATACGGCCCGTTGTCAAAATCTTGAATATTTCAAGATACGCACCGATACGGCGCGATACGGGCGCCCTACAACCCCGAATTCCACCCGGAAGCCTACCCGCAAAATCTAAATCACGTATTCATGCCCCACGCCAAGTTTCAACTCAATCGGATACTCCGAGCTCCGTTTCGCCCTCTAACTCGGTTTTTCCCTTTTTCTATTCTAGCCTTTTTCCTATTCTTCCAACTTCTTTCAATCTTTCCTCCCAACCTCAAATCCTTTTCTAACTTCTCATTCCATAATCTTCTTCTACTCTTCTCTACGATTCCAACCATATATAATACATATATATATATATATATATATATATATATATATATATATATATATATATATATATATATATATATATATATATATATATCTATATATATACATATATACTTAGGTGAAGGGGGGGGGGGGGGGGGGGGGGGTTTAGGCTTAAAGGCCATAGGGGGGGCTGTTTCCTGGCAGCAGCCAAGTGCTGCTGCTGCTGTTACTGCTGTTACTGTGCTGCTGTGGCTGCCCCTACTTCTTCTTCATCTCCTCTTCTACTTTCCTATATATATACACTTCATATATATATATATCTATATATATATATATATATATATATATATATATATATATATATATATATATATATATATATATATAACTAGATATCTATAAATAATCTATCTAGATATCTATCCATCCCTCCAAATATATATATAACACACACACATCCATATACACACATCCATATACACACATCCATGTATATATATAAATACACTCATATAACTATATATATATATATACATATATATATATATATATATATATATATATACATATATATATATATATATATATATATATATATATATATATATATATATATATATATATATATATATATATATAAACACACACACACATCCTCACACAACACAAACACACACACACACCACTCTCTCAACACCATCATCCCCATGACACAATATCACCCTCCTCTACACACACACAAATACATATAATAATACACACACATAAATAAATATATATATATATATATATATATATATATATATATATATATATATATATATATATATATATATATATATATATATATATATATATATATATATACCACTCTCAAAAGATTAAATCCTAATAAATCATCAACCTATTTTTTCTAGGGAAAACCTACAAATTTGTGGGCAAATGGAAGAGAATCTTCTCCTCTCCATTTATTGTGAAGGGGTTAAATGCATATGAGTAATAAAATGAGAATTAAAATCATACCTAAATGGAGTTGGAAGAGGAAGAAGAAGGAGTTGGAAAAAGAAATGAAGAGAGAAGAAGAAACTTAGTGAAGAAGTAAAAGAAGTGGAGGGGGAGGTGGCCCTATAGGTGGCCGGCCATGGTGGTCATGGTAGGGGCACTTGTATTTACAAGTTTGCCCCTACACTAGCCTAATGTTAATTTAAATCCAAATGGGTTTTAGAAAAATGCTAAAATTAATTAAAAATCATAATTAAACTAAATTACTCATGGGGGACTAGTCCAAACTCTTAAACCCTAAAGTTTAGTGTGGTGGGCCATGGTTAGCTAACAGGCTAATTACAGCTCAAGTCGAAATTCACCGGGGTCCCGAATTAACTCGGAATGCGATGAAATTCGAACCCGACTCCTATAATAATTAAACAATAATATTCATGAAATAAAATTCCCAAAAATATTATAAAATAGAAAATTACCATTTTACCCCTAACTGGAAAAAAGTGAGGGTGACAAGTCTATCCACCTTAAAAAAATTTCGTCATCGAAATTGAAACCAAACAATTGTAAATTATCAAAATCACAAGTCATGGCTTAAAATTTAAAATGGTTTAAAATCTCAAAAATCAAAGCATGAATTAAATGACTAAAATGATAAAATTTAAAATTACTCTCAACTAGGAACTGGGTGCTATAAGTCTATCCACCTTAAAAGAATTCATCCTCCAAAAATTAAAACAAAGTAAACACAGAAAAATTATGCAGTTCGATAATCGTATGCGTCTGTCCAATCATCATGATACTCAGAATCTCCGTCATGCCAGTGAGCAAGGCTACGATAATCACAGAGTCCTCGACTAAGGTACATATCTCTAGAATTATGGTATTTAAAATTTTCGCATTGCCGCTAGCTTGGCAGCGAAAACCGTAAATTTCCACACCCAAGAAATACGACCATAATCCGACTATATGTCCCCACTATGCCTGCTAGCATGACCCTAGAGTATTCTAAAATCTCATAATCGAAGCGACCTAGCCCATACGACTTATCTCAGAAGAAAATCACATCACAAGAACAATTTTCATCCAACGATCAAAGAACAGATAGAATCGAATTTCAAGACAGTTTATAAGAAGGCAAATGCGAAAAGGAGATCGAAAGATTGGAACCTGCTATCTGCTCTGCTACTGCCTGAGTGGGCTCAACTGTCATGGCAAAAGCACGCCCTTGCTGGCCTCCTCTAGCCTGCTGCACTCCGTCCTGGCCTGCCTGTCTGGCTGCACGGGCAGCACAGTTCTTCACCTGGTGGTCTGGAGCTCCACAGAATAAACAAACTCCCTGCTTCATCCTACAATCCTCTCGGGTGTGCCCCATCTTCTTGCAGAAGGCACACTGGATGGCCTATCTCTGGCCCTGTCCCTGGTGCTGCTGGGCACGCGCTGGTGCCTGCTGAATCTGCAACAGAGGCTGCTGTTGAAACGGCCTTTGCTGCTGCTGCTGAATGTGGGGGCGCTTGGCCGGTCCCGCACTGGAACTCGCCCCCATAGTATCTCCGCTCCTCTTCGGCTTGAGGCCGAAGTCCTCCACTGCGATCTGCGCGTCCATCAATATCTGATCGAACGTCGCATCACGGCGACCTGAGGTGCGGGTGTGCACTGCATGAATAAGTCCCCTGCGGAACTTACGAGCCTTCTGCCCCTCATCCTGGATCATATCGGGAGCAAACCTGCTAAGGCGGAAGAACTCAGCTGCATACTCGTCCACCGACGAGTTCCCCTGAACTAGACCCATGAACTGGCCCTCCAATGCTGTAAGAGCCACGTCCGGGAAGAACTTCTCCTTGAAGAGCCTCCGGAAGTTCTCCTAAGTCAGCCCTCTCACCGACGCACGAGGATCCGTGCGGTACCATGTCAGCGCAATGTCGAAGAATCGGCTGGCTGCGGCCGAAACCCAAAGCGCTCTAGGAAGCTCTGCCAGCTCCATGCTCCGCTGTACATCCTCTAGCCAGTCGTCTGCATAGAGGATGCCCTCCGTGCCTGTGAAGTCCCTGGAGCTTATCTTCCTGAAGTCCAATACTGTCCCTGGCCTGGACTGCTGCTGGTACGGCTGCTGGCCAGTAGGGCCCTGTACCGTACCCGGTGCCACTCTCTCTACTGCTGCTAGGGCAAGCTGATGCGAGTTCTCCATACTCTGCCTCAGCATCTCGATCTGTCGGTGTGACACCTCCGACTGGTGCTACGATGCCTCTGCCTGGGCCTGCTGTGTCTCCATCATCTGCTGAAGGAGAAGGAACATATGGTGCGTATCCGTCGGTACCGGTGGTGGTGGCAGCAGTATCTCCGGAACAACGGCCGTAATCCTCTGGGGTGGAGGTGGTAGACCTCCCTGTGCAACTGCCTGGGTCTCCAGAATAGTAGAATCACTGGGGGCAGTCTCGTGAACCTCCTCCTCTGCCTGATCAGATCTCTCAGGCAAACTACTCGATCCAGTGGCCTGCGGGTGCGTCTTCATCATCCTGGAGACGAATTGAAACAAAAAGGTCAATATGGCACATGAGTAGATTTATTAAGGAAGGACAGTTAAATTAATACAAGGGAAGTAATCATGATAATCAAAAGATCGAAAATTTCCTAGGTGTGATTGAGAAACTCCTATCATGTCCTAGGTCCTACGTCCTAATTGCAGGCTCGTAATTAGCACTCTAAGTCGAGCACCATTACGAGATCGCACTAATTGTGACACCGACCTGCATGGGCCACCACAAAAATGTATCACGACTCGCACCCTGAAGAGGGGCACGAGCACGTGGTTACGTCCAGCCTACGCCGCAGTATCGGCGGTAGAACGCTGTATATAGGGTCTGTAAATGCCTACGACTAACAGTTAAAATGTACCTGTACAGTATATACTCTCCGAATGGAGGTGACATAACAATACAGTCTCAATCACAGAAATAAACTAAGGTAGATAGCTCAGATGAAGACATATGATAGATGAAAGAGTAAATAAGTGCAGAGTCCAATGCAAGCCCAGATATATACATCACAGGGTATCAAAATAGAATATAGAACTACAGTTTGATAAGCTAGCTGGATCGCAGTCCAGTCAAACCTAGCTAACCTACACTACTCTGGAAGTACAAAATCTAGTGGCTCTACTATAAGGCCACGATCTAAGGCTACTCCATCTGACTCGAGCCCATAATAGGTCGAGCAGTCCGCCTCAGAGTCATCTGTAATATATCATAATGGTATCCTGTCAGGAAAATGAGCAAGTACAAACACTAACAGCAGTTCCATGTGAATTGACAAATTCTATAAGAGACAGTATAATGAACTACAAGACAAAGATATATGAAAACTTGAGAAACGTTCGGAAGCCGAGTTACAACCCTTAAACCAAACAAGGACCGGGGTTGTAACTCTTCTTCCGAGCAGAACTTAGTCTCCAATCAAGGTACAATATAAATGCAAGTAGAGCATGTGAGTAACTGTATATCATGGCATGGTGAGAAAATACTGAATGTAGAACAGAGCAGGATATACGATAAGATAAAGTAAATATAAAATGTGATTTGAATTATTAGAGCGTTATGTGATCGGCTTGGGAAACATGATCAGGCTTTCCATCCGACCGGCTATGAACAATGAGTACAATAGAACGGTAAGGCCGGTCACCATGGAAAGCTATGAACGATGTAGGGTCAGGCTTTACCCGTCGTGAGGCGAGGGTATAGCTATGAACAATGTATACAGTAGAACAATGTGGGAATTTGATCATACAACCACTAATAATTCCCCATCCCCGAATAATATAAAGGATCCGGACATAACACGTCATGACACGGGATTCAAAAGTAGGTGATCAGTCCACTCCCAAGTCCATGTCTATACAAGTACAAGTAAGAAGTCGAGTCATGTACCAATATACCAAGTAACCCGGGAACAACATCTCATGACAGGATCCGACATATACTAGTCCGTGAACCATCGTGTCAGGAATCAAGTAAGACACTACAACTGAATCGGATATAGCAGATATCAAGAAAATAAAAATTATCAGTGAATGTACTCGCCTGCTGTCCTGAGCTGTATGGTATATCAATGCTCAGAGCGGTATCAGAAGACCTAAATATGAGATACTGTAAGTTAATTTAGGTTTAAACAAGTTTAGGAATGATTTACAATGAATGATATGCAATCTAGGTCAAACTAGGTCTCACTGAGTCACACTAAGTCCTGTCAAGTCAATCTAGGTCAAATCAAGTTATATCAAGTCAATCTAAGCCTAACCAAGTCAATCCTAGGTCATACCAGTCATCACGGGTCAAATCAAGTCGAAGAAAGTCAAACGGGATCAAGAGTTGGCCTACAGTTGACTTTTGGTCAACTGGTCAACTCTGGTCAACTCTGGTCAACCCTAGGTCAATGGTGACTAATAGTTGACTTTTGGTCAACTACACAAGTCTAATGAAAATCGGGACTAATTTGGGTAAAGCGTTGACCCATAGTTGACTTTTGGTCCAAAAAGTCAACCGGGGTCAAGACTAGGTCTAGGCGACTATTTCTAACTATTACCAACCTCTACAACCCATATCCAAGTCCATCTTGGACTTTGAAACTCATATCTTGGCCGTAGGCCAATATCCTATTTTACCCTTAAAAATGGTAAAATTCTAGCTTCGGCAACTATCCAGTTAGCCTACCTACGCTTGATATTTTGACCCGATCTCCCTAGGGTAGTATGATACAAGCCTATACATATAATATCTACCAAAATACCTAGGTAACGTGGACATTCGGTCTATGATACGGCCCGTTGTCAAAATCTTGAATATTTCAAGATACGCACCGATACGGCGCGATACGGGCGCCCTACAACCCCGAATTCCACCCGGAAACCTACCCGCAAAATTTAAATCACGTATTCATGCCCCACGCCAAGTTTCAACTCAATTGGATACTCCGAGCTCCGTTTCGCCCTCTAACTCGATTTTTCTCTTTTTCTATTCTAGCCTTTTTTCTATTCTTCCAACTTCTTTCAATCTTTCCTCCCAACCTCAAATCCTTTTCTAACTTCTCATTCCATAATCTTCTTCTACTCTTCTCTACGATTCCAACCATATATAATACATATATATATATATCTATATATATACATATATACTTAGGTGAAGGGGGAGGGGGGGGGGGGTGGTTAGGCTTAAAGGCCATAGAGGGGAGGGGGGGGGGGGGGGGGGGGGGCTGTTTCCTGGCAGCAGCCAAGTGCTGCTGCTTGCTGTTACTGTGCTGCTGTGGCTGCCCCTACTTCTTCTTCATCTCCTCTTCTACTTCCCTATATATATACACTTCATATATATATATATATATATCTCTCTATATATATATATATATCTATCTATCTATATATATATAACTAGATATCTATAAATAATCTAACTAGATATCTATCCATCCCTCCAAATATATATATAACACACACACATCCATATACACACATCCATATACACACATCCATGTATATATATAAATACACTCATATAACTATATATATATATATATATATATATATATATATATATATATATATATATATATATATATATAAACACACACACATCCTCACACAACACAAACACACACACACCACTCTCTCAACACCATCATCCCCATGACACAATATCACCCTCCTCTACACACACACAAATACATATAATAATACACACACATAAATACACATGTATATATATATATATGTATATATATATATATATATATATATATATATATATATATATATATATATATATATATATATATATATATATATATATATATATATATATATATATATATATATATATACCACTCTCAAAAGATTAAATCCTAATAAATCATCAACCTATTTTTTCTAGGGAAAACCTACAAATTTGTGGGCAAATGGAAGAAAATCTTTTCCTCTCCATTTATTGTGAAGGGGTTAAATGCATATGAGTAATAAAATGAGAATTAAAATCATACCTAAATGGAGTTGGAAGAGGAAGAAGAAGGAGTTGGAAAAAGAAATGAAGAGAGAAGAAGAAACTTAGTGAAGAAGTAAAGAAGTGGAGGGGGAGGTGGCCCTATAGGTGGCCGGCCATGGTGGTCATGGTAGGGGCACTTGTATTTACAAGTTTGCCCCTACACTAGCCTAATGTTAATTTAAATCCAAATGGGTTTTAGAAAAATGCTAAAATTAATTAAAAATCATAATTAAACTAAATTACTCATGGGGGACTAGTCCAAACTCTTAAACCCTAAAGTTTAGTGTGGTGGGCCATGGTTAGCTAACAGGCTAATTACAGCTCAAGTCGAAATTCACCGGGGTCCCGAATTAACTCGGAATGCGATGAAATTCGAACCCGACTCCTATAATAATTAAATAATAATATTCATGAAATAAAATTCCCAAAAATATTATAAAATGGAAAATTACCATTTTACCCCTAACTTGAAAAAAGTGAGGGTGACATCTTCATATCATCATCACAACCGCCTCCATTCAATCCGGCCGACCACCACCTCCTCCGACCAACACCTAGCCATCACCATCATCATTCCTCCACCTCCACCGAGACCACCACTATGTCCGCCGTGCCGCCGCGCCCTCGTCGGCCGGGCCTGGCCGCGTGCAGCCCCACGCGCACCAGTGGCAGCAGCAGCTGCATGCTCGACAGCCGACCGAGCCACTCCCGGGCGCGCGTGCAACGCTGGCCGCCGCCGCCGTGGCCGGCCACGCGCCGCCGTGGGCACCCCCCTCCGACGAACTCCGGTGAACAGTCCCCTAACGGCCACCGTCCTCCGGGACGCGCCGTCGAGGCGATTCGTGCGTTTCGCACGAAGTTCCGTCGTGACGCGCGCGAGATCGATCCAGATTTTGCGTTCCGTCGTAGCAACTTCGCGCGCGTTTTCCCCGAAATTCGACCGTTGGATCGGCGATTTCTTTGCTCCGTCGCAATCTCGGTAGATCCACCTTCACCCCTGTCCATTTTCGTCCGTTAATTTTATCGTTTGATACATCAAAACCGGCCACCAAGTTGACCGTTTAAATTGTATTAAATTTGGACAGTTTCGCGGGGCCAACTTCGTCAGCTTGTACCTCCTCCACCGCAGCTCCGTTTGGCGTGCTACCAGTTTCTGTGCGAAGCTGGTATAACCCTCTTGCTACCCCTCCAGTTTCGTTTCATTGTGAGCTTGTTTGATTAGTTGAATTCGACGCCAAAGTTGGCCGTCCGAATTCGTAATTTCCAACTTGTAAAATTCCATTTTTGAACACGGGATTCCAGATTTCATTTCTGACACCACCATTAGACTTGTGGCGTCGTTCTGGCATGTTTTCATATAAAATTTGTTAGATTTGGGGAACGTGGGCCCTGGCACGTTTTTCGGTGCAAAGTGGGTCCTACATTCTAGGTCAACGGGACTTTTTGACGCCGGCTCATCGAAATCCAATTTCGGATATACCGTTGAGTTCGTATCGTCATTCTGGACTCGTTGACATATAATTTGCTAGGTTTTGGTGGACATTGGATCCGACACGTATTTCGGTGCAAGTCGGATACCAATATCCGGGTCGACGGGTCATTTTGAGATCGGCTCATCGGAATCCAATTCCGGAGATACCGTTGAGTTCGTATCATCATTCTGGACTCGTTGACAGGTAGTTTGCTGAGTTTTGAGAATATTGGCTCCGGCACGCATTTCCGTACAAATCAAAATTCCAAGTTCTGGTCAACGGACCAAATTGAGATCGGGTCAACGGAATCCAATTCTGGAGGTACCGTTGGGTTCGTATCGTCATTCTGATTTCGTGGACATATAATTTGTTATATTTTATAGACTTATTTTCTTGCACATTTTTCGGTACAAACAGCTCCGATACGGACACCGTTTTGACCCAAAATTATCTTTTTGCCCTTGTGTTCAAATCGGACCGATGGGTAGGCTATCCTAGCTAATTTGACTATTCTGGACACGTTGGCGATGTTTATTTCATCGTCCGACAATGTTTGTTGATAATTTTTCTGAGTTTAACCTTTTTATAATTAATTAATAATTAATTCTTCTAATGTTCGTATTTCGGGATTAGTACAACGAAACTGAGCTCAGTCAATTCCAGTAATCTCATATCGCTGAAATTGACAAGATGGACACGTGGATCACTATAATAAGATTATCAACTTTACCGTTGATCATCTTATCTCGATTTGCGTGTCGTAAGTTTCGACGTACGAATAACGAAGTACACTTTATATCTTTAATAATTAGACTAGAATTGACCCTGTTTGACCAGAGTTGACCAATTGACCCAAAGTCAACTGTAAGTCAACACTTGACCTAGTTTGACTAGATTATTGGCCGGAGTCGACCTAGAGTTGTTTTGACTTAGAAGAACCTAGGATAATATAGATTGCTTGTAGAGATTCATTATTACAACTTGAATACCTTGTAACCTGTGTTGCTTTAAATAGGACTCTGTGGCTTCAGTTGGACCCCCTATGCTTATCAGCTGTTCAGGTTATCAGACGAGTACATTCTCTGATCATTTCATATCCTGCTTAGAATTATATTCCTGCTTTAGATTACTATACTTGATGCTGTCACGACATTATCACGGATTAGTACTATATGGATCTCTTCATGCGATATTATCCCCCTCGGGAGCATCGGGTACATTGTGTCATGTGCGTTTTATTTTCATCATGTACTCCTGTGCTTTCACCATACATGTACACTCTTGTGAATCTTGTACTCTCATGTTCACAGAGCCCTCATGTATACTATCATGTGCACCCTTTCATGGGCCCCCATGTGATATCATGTACAATAACATAACCTGCTTAGATCCTTGTGTATTGATTGGGGAAAACGGGAGAGTGCGAGTAGTCATGTGAACAATTCTATAGTAGTGTAGATCATGTGCAACTCTTTAGTATAGATCATGTACAAATCTGTCCTGTTCACATGTGCTATCCTGTACTCTACATCACTAGCCACTGTTAGTTCTCTATTTATAGTAGATATTTCTATTACAGTTCTCTCTCCCTGTTTACATACTGTATTTCTTCAGATCCTGTATCTTACTTTACTGCATGATTATATTTTCTAACCTGCTATGATTTGTTGAGATGTATTGTGCTCGCTCCTGTCCTGACTAGACATGTTGATAAATTTTACAGATAGCCTGGGATTGCCTGCTAGCCTAGAGGAGACACAGTAGAGGTTGTTTAGATAGTTTTTCCATTGTCTGAAGTTGTATTATTTTATGGATTACTGTATTTTTGAGATTTGAGATATATTTCTGGGTTTGTGTATTTTAGACACTTAGATTTCTCTCTGTTGTATCTCTTTTGGATTTTATGTTTTATCTATCCTTATCATGCTCTACCTTAGATGTGATTGAGACTGTATCTGCTATGTCACCCCCCATTCGGGGAGTATAAACTGTTTATCCTTATACTGCTAGATGCATGAGACCTAGGACAGCGTTCTACCGCCGACACTGCGGCGTAGGCTGTACGTTGTTACGTTCTCGTGCCCTTACTCTAGGGTGCGGGTCGTGATAGCATGCAGTCTCATAAAAGTAAAAAACTATTGGTGATGCTTCTTATTTTGTGATTTTTATTGATAACTATTCCAGAAAAGTTTGAATTTATATTTTAAAGATCAAGGATCAGGTGCTTCATACTTACAAAGTGTTTCAGGCCTCTATTGGAAGAAAGACAGATAAGAAGTTGAAATGTGTTCGGTCCGACAATGGCAGAGAATACATTGGTCCCTTTGATTCTTATTACAAAGAACAAGGGATTCGATACCAGAAGACTCCACCAAAGACACCTAAGCTCAATAATGTAGCGGAGCGTGTGAACATGACACTGATGGAGAGGATACAATATTTGTTGTTAGAAGAAAACTTACCAAGCAGTTATTGGGTGAGGTTCTCAATATTGCTGCTTATAATATTAATTTATCACCTAATGCTCCTTTGCATGATGATGAGCCGCTTTCGTAGAAATCTATTTTAAATATTGTAGAATTTATTGTATTTTATTAAGCATATAAAGTGCTAGAATCATTAAAGTAGGATTTTGATTTTGGGACCACGAGGGTTCGTACCTAAGCCTATAGGTACAACAAGATAATATTAGGCAAGATATGGTTATTAGGGACCCTAAATAGCCCTAAATACCCACTTTTATTATTTTACATTTTTTGGAAATATTTGGATAATTAAAACCTATAAAAACTATTTATCGATGGCGTTTTGCAACTTACTGCAGGGTCGAACAGAGATATTTTGGGACCAAACATTTTTACTTAGGCTCTAGACATCTAAAAATATTTTCTAGAATTTATTGAGATTTTTATGGAATGTTTTGGGATTTATTTAGAATTATTTGAAGGTTCAATGAATTAAAAACTAATAATGAAAATCAGAAAATAAAAAGAAACATAAATAGAGCTCGCTCACCCCCACCATGGGCCCGCCTGTCAGCCACTCAGGGCCTGGCAGCGGGGCCGAGTGCTCAGTCAGAACAGAACGTGGGTGCTTAGGAATCCGGTCCCCAATTGGATTCCCAAGCCAAGGCGGATTGGCTGTCTGTCATTCAATCTGGGCGCGAACCGCCCAGATGCTAATGTGTGTTCCCCAGCCGTTAGAGCTGAGCTATATATATACACACACACACACACAGACACACGCGCGGCTGGGGGACACACTTATATATATATACACACACACGCATGGCTGGGGGACACACATTAGCATATATATATATATATATTTTTAGCATATATATATATATATATATATATATATATATATATATTATATATATAAAATTAAAGAACAAAAAAATAATATATATATATATTTAAAGAAAGTTTTATTGAACATGAAAAGAGTGGCAATACAGGAAACAGCAGGACACAAAAGAAAAATTTGAAAATAAAAAAGGAATGGAACGGTCATGAGACCGCGCGCATCCCGAGGTGACAGCGGAACCCGAGGTGACTGCGGAAACCATGCTCGCTCTGCCCGAGGGAAACTCGGGGACCGCGCGTGCACAGCCCGAGGCGGAGGGGGGGCCAGATCGCAACCGACGAGGAGGAGGAGCTCAGACTCAGACCCGCCGGAGGGATGGGGAGTCGGGGGGCGGAGCCGCCGGGGTTGATAGGGGCCGCGGCGCGGGGGCCCGGGCGCAAAATGACGAGTCTGCAGGGAACCCGCGGAAGGGGGGGTGCTCGACCCCCGGAGCCGAAGGGGGGACGCTCGGCAGCCACGGCGGAGGAGAGAGGGATAGGGGGCCACGAACGCGGGGGAGCTGGAGAGGGAGGGGATCGACCGTCGGGGAGCCGGAGAGGTGGGGGGTCGACCCGGGGGAGGCACAGCGGCGGGGAGCACGACCACGGTGTTAGGGGCTGCAGCGGTGGCTCGACCCCGGAAAGGGGAGCCACGGGGTTGGAGAACCGCGACGAGGAGGGGGAGGCGGCGGATCAGACCCGGGGGAGGGGGGCTCCACCACGGCGAGGGGAAGGGGGAGCCACGGCGAGAGGAGGAGGAGGGAAGGAGGAGAGGGCGGGGGGGGGGGGGGGCTCGACCCTGTGGGAGCGGGAAGGGAAGAGGAGGGGGAACTCGGTCACAGAGAGGGGGAGCCGCGGGGAGCCTCGTCTGGATCGCCGGGGGGAAGGGCCCAGGAGGAAGACGCGACCAAGGAGGCGGGAGGCCACCTTAATGTGAGGGACGCTGGGATGAGGGCCGCTGCCAAGGGAGGGGGCGGCACGGGGGGAGGAGCGGCGGGAGGTGGTGAGGGAGCTAGGGACGACTCCGTCGGAGGGTCGAGGAGGGAGGGGGCCGGAGTGACGCCAGGGAGGGCAGACAGCGAGGACGGGTCGGAGGACCTTCGACTAGCTCGAGGGGGCCGATGGCGCCAGGGGCGACGACGGCGGTGCCGTGGGGGGAGGGGGGGAGGAGCTGGGGGGGATGCCGTCCGACGAGGGGGAGAACCCCCACAAGGAGTAGGGGGCGGCCAGAGAAAGTCCGACCGTCCGGGGTGGCGGGGGGCGACGAGAAGAGAGGAGGTTTGGAGGGGGGAAGCCAGGGCAGGCACCCCAGTCGAATGCAAGGAGGTGGTGGTGGTGGTGGGGGGGGGGGAGGGGGGTTGCGACGAACCACGACGTTCCCTCCGGGGACGACCGACAGCTCCGCTTCTACCTCATCTTGCTGGGTGGCGTGGCCCGTGGACAACCCCACCCAGCCAGCCTTGACCCGGAGGCCGTGGACAACGCCACCCAGCCGCCACCGTGGGAGTGTGGGCTCGAACCCGCACTCTCACCTCCGAGTGCCAGCGGTCTTACCGGTGCGCCACCGCGCCCCCGAGTGCCAGCAGTCTTACCGGTTCGGTTCGATTTTGAACCGAAAATCGAACAGAACCGAATAAGAGGTTCGGTTCAAAAAAATCGGTTCGGTTCCGGTTTTGAAAATACTAAATTTTCTTATTCGGTTTAGTGTTTCGGTTTCGGTTCAGAACCGAAAACCGAATAATTTTTTTAATATATATATATATATATATATATATATATATATATATATATAAAGTGCAAAAAAAATAAATAAAAAATGAATGAACCGAAAATCGAACCGATCTAATTCGGTTCGGTTTGATTCGGGTTTGGGCCAATTCGGTTCGGTTTAAACCGAATGCTCACTCATATATATATGTATATATATATATATATATATATATATATATATATATATATATATATATATATATATATATATATAAAGTGCAAAAATAAAAAAGAAAAATAAAAAAATGAATAAACCGAAAATCGAACTGATCTAATTCGGTTCGGTTTGATTCGGTTTGGGCCAATTCGGCTCGGTTTAAACCGAATGCTCAACCTATATATTTATATTTATATATATATATATATATATATATATATATATATATATATATATATATATATATATATATATATATATTGAAAGAAGGTTGGCGAACGCTCCCACTGGGAATCGATCACCTGACCACTCGGGCCACATGTCTCACCACTACCACTAGGCTAAAGGGTCATTGGATATATATATATATATATATATATATATATATATATATATATATATATATATATATAGTGTGTGTGTGTGTGTGAAACGTAAAATATAATTATTTCTGCGGATTATTTTGAAGAGAGAGAGAGAGAGAGAGAGAGAGAGAGAGAGAGAGAGAGAGAGAGAAAGTTGATCAATGAGGTTATTCAACTTCGTGAAGCCATTGCGATCAACCCAGACGCCTGTTTCGATAGTTATTTTTGTTAGAACCATACCGAGGCCAGTTTCCCTAATCTAAAAATTTATCTTTTGTAATTATGAACATGAATTTTTGTAAAATTGTTTAAGTGTCAGTTGTCCAAAAATTAACACGTCGCATCATTTTCGAGATTTTGGGAGATCTCGAACTCGATTTTGTGATTTGTTTGATGTTTCTGAATGCTGACACAGAGATCTACAAAATATAATTTTTTCAGAAATTGATAAAGTAAATTGATATTTTGTTTAATTCGTATAACAGATAGGTAACTAGTGATTCATCGAAACAATAAACAGTTAGCCATAACTACAATAACTTCTAACCAATTAGAGACTCGATGGAACCGTCAACTCCAGCGCTCTCGTATCTTTGAAATATACAAGATTGCATACTCAAATCTTGGGTTCATGTTAGTTGACTTTTTGGTCAACAATACGCCTCGGTATGCGTGTCACGAATTTGAAACTGCGACTACTTTTAGCCAAAAATTTATATTTAACTTTTAATTCAGAATATAATAAGGTTAAAATTAGGATTTTAGATGAATTATTTCATAATTTAATAGGATTAATTAAGAAAACCTATTAGCCACTTTCTATAGTTTTAAATTGGGATATTTTGATCTAACTTGTGTTAATTCATGCGACGGGATTCGTGGGATGATGGTATGGTTTGATAGCTTCTAGGCCAGAGTTCCTTTTGTCTTCAACTTGTGAAATCAGCACCTCCAGAAATTCGAGTAAGTACTTGTTTAATGCTTTCATGTTCAATTATTTTATATTGTAGTATTTTATATATGCATGCTATTTTTTGTGTCTTAACTGTTTATACACATAAGAGCAGAGTGATCTATTCATATTCATGTTTCCTTGTTATCATTATATCATGATCTTGTTTTGTGATTGTGAGGTATGGATATGAGGGAGGTACATTTATTAGGCACGTGGAGAAGCCTCATCGTTGGTATTTCTCTCGTTTATGAGGGTAAGCCATTTTCTATCATTTATTACCCAAGCCTTGCACGTATAGAAAAGTTGTACTTCTCATGACACATGCACACTTATTATATTTTCTTGAGATTCTTAGTTCTATCATACATTTTACTTTCTGATATCAGTTTATCTTATCGCATGATTTCTGGTTCATATCATACATGTTTCTATTGATCATTGGTTCATATGTTTAGTGTTATATTATTTTATAATGTACTTGTATTATGATGGCACAGACTTGTACTTGTTTCAATTTTGACTGGATTACTATTTTCAGCTTTAGATGACATGATTTGTCCTGATGTCTACGATGAGTATGTTGGCGGCACTGGCATCACTGATGTACCAGATTCCTGCACTGATGAGAATTAGCATATTTTCTTCCTTATGCATTCACATTACTTAGTGGATATTAGTTATAGATTCTAGTTTATTTGTTTTATTTATTCTACCGGGTTTGTTCTCGAGACCATTGCGTTGTAGTGGATTACTTGATGACCTTTCTTTAGTTATTATTTGAGACTGTTAGATATAATTTTTTTGTGATTATTAGTGACTTAGTTGGGGATGTTATATGCGCATTGTGCTTGTTATGGACCATTGTTTATTATAGATAGTGTACTACCACCGATGCTACGACGTAAGTTGGACTTAGCCATGTACACGTGTCCCAAAAGTGGGAGTAGATCGTGACAGTGCCTGATAAAGTATGGTACGACAATGAGTCATCATACAGTCACCTTCGAGTGTTTGGTTGTAATACATTCGTGCATGTATCGAAGAATGAAAGACCCAAACTTGAGCTGAAGAATTAATTGTGCATCTTTGTCGGCTATGATTGGGATGAATTTGTCTATAGACTCCCATTGGAAGGAAAGCTTTATAGAAGCAAGGACGTGGTAATAGTCGAGGATTAGACCACGACCAACACTTAGGTTTCTAAGATGCCTTTTGAGAGACTAAGAAATTGTTAGAGTTAGAGTCATCATGCTTCGGGCTGTTTTCAAAGGACACTATGGAGAATACAATTATGGAGGAGCTCGTACATGAAGATGCTCCCAATCTTGATCATCAGCCTACTGATGGTGGTCAGGGTGATCCTCAGGATATTAGTATGCTGAGAGGTAATTCTTGAAGGAAATGAGTTTGTCCGTATACAAAAATCACCAGGGGCTCTATTGAGGAGGAGCACGAGATAGCGTCGTCCATCCATGAGGTACTCACTAGATGAGTGCGTACTAATGGCTAATGGGAGAGAGCCGAAAAGCTAAGCAGAGGCGATGGAAGACGAATACAGACAAGAGTGGAAGTAAGCAATGTAGAAGAAAATGAGTTTCTTATAAGAAAACTCCATTTATAAGCTAGTGCAGTTGCCAAAGGGCAAGACGACTTTGAAAAATCGATGGGTCTTCAGAGTGAAGCAGACAGAAGATGCGACTCACCCTTGATACAAAGCAAGCTTGGTAGTTAAAGGCTACGTACAGTCAGCAGAAGGGCATGAATTTTGATGTAATTTTTTAGTTGGTCGTTAATTTGTCATCTATTTAGGTAGTGCTAGTACTGATATCCAGTTTCGACTTAGAGGTTGAGAAGGATGGATGTGAGGATGACATTTTGCTACGGTGATTTAGATGAGGAGTTATACATAGAGCAGCTAAAGGAATTCAGTAAGAAGGGCAAGTCACACTTGGTCTGCCGGTTGAAGAAGAGCTTGTATGGTCTGAAGCAAGCTCCGAGACAGGAGTACATAAAGTTCTAGTCGTTTATGGAGGAGCATAGTTATACACGGACAAATTCAATTATTGTGTGTTCGTGAAACTTTTTTTTCTTCCAAGGATGATTTCATCATATTATTGCTTTATGTAGATGATATGATGTTGGTAGATCAGAATGCCACCAAGATAGAAGATTTGAAGTGCCAATTGGGTGCGGCCTTCTCTATAAAGAATTTGGATATAACAAAGACTATTCTTGTGATGAAAATCAGCCGAGAGAGAGAGAGAGAGAGAGAGAGTCCAAGCTATTGTACTTGTCCTAAAAGAAGTATATTCATCGTGTACTTCAATATTTTGGAATGTACATGTCAAAGAAAGTGAGCAACCTAGCCTTTGGAGCTCACTTTAAGCTTATTACTGAGCAGTATCTGTAACACCAAGTTTTCTAAATGAGGGTAATTTTGAAATTTTATAATTTTAATCTTTTATTAATGATATTTAAATCATGATATGAATTTTTGGTAATTTTTGATTATTTTAAAAATTATTAAAACCATGACTTGTGATTTACCAATTTAAAGACTAGTGATATGGCATTATGATAATTATTTTTACTTTTGAGCATGGGGGTATTTTGGTCATTTTGAACTTTTGGGAATTATTTGGAATTATTATGAATTATTGAGATTTATTAGGATTTATATAATTTTTGGTATAATTTAATTAAAGGGTTAATCTAGACTTGACTAGTGTTGACTTTGGAGCCTAACCTAGAGACTAACCCTAGTTGGTGACCCTATTCTAACTCTAGTGAACCTATTTTAGTAATTAGAAATTAGTTTTAAAGTAGGGAGGATTAGTTTGGGTGGAATTAGTCCATGACTAGTGACTTAAGTCAATGACTTATCAATTTTTAGCCTAGTGTTTAAGCCATAGGCCCATGAATTAAGCCCAAGCCCAAGACCAATCCTAACCCAACCATGGCAGCCACTATTAGGTTTCCCTTGCCTATAAGTAGTCTCTTAAGAGTGTTCTTGCCTCTTTTTAGGTTTGCCCTAATTTTGGTGGAAAGGTATTTTTCCCTATGCTCAAAATTCCTAATTAATTCATTTTAGCTCCTTTTTAATCCTAGTCTTTTGCAATAGGATCTAATTTATGTTTATATTCTGATTTTGGAGGATTATCTCAGTTTGTGTGCCATTTGGAGGATTGGAGTTGCCATTTGGAATCCCCTCTTTGAAGCTTTTCTTGAGTTTTGATACTCAATAGGTAAACTACCTAAACCCTATTTCTTCCTGATTTCTTTGCATAATAGGTTAGGTTTAGGGGTTACTAACTGCCCACAAGATTTGGGCACAATTTGTGTCCATTTCGTGTCCGTATCGGACACGTATCTTAATGGTTTATTGAGTGTTTGTAGAAATGCCACATAGGAATTAATTTTCGTATTTTTGAAAAGTGATTGCATGGATTTGTAGATCTAGGTGAGAGTATTAATTTTTGTGAAGGTGTCCTGGTATTTTGTGTCCTTATGTGTCGTGTATTTTATTTGGACACGCAGCACGAGCCCGTAGGCCGTGTCCTACATCTCGGGGGGTATATCTCGGGACACAGGACACGTCGTATCCTGAATTTTTGTAGGATTCATGGGGCATTGTCTGCGACCATGCTCCCAAAATTTGGGAGCATCTCGTGCACCACGCAGGGAGAAATCGAGGTCGTATTGGTCGCGCACTATCGTGCGCGGGCTGCTGTGCGCGTGCACAGGCACGATTGACACGCGTGTCATGTCGTGTCGTGTGACTCGTGGACTCAATGCAGGGTGTGTAAGTCCTAGAGCTACCCTAGGCGCACCACTGGACACGAGCACGTGTCGTGTCGTGTGTCGCATGTTGGAAGCACGTGCACGCGTGCACGATGATTGTTGTGCACTGATTGGGTCTGTGTTTGTGCAGTTGATTGGGACACAATTCGTGTCCAATTCTTGGACACGAATGCACTCTCATGTACCCTCACATGTATGTCCTTAGTTACCAACTTGTTAATTTTGATTTTAATGGCTATTTGCATTCAAAAATTCGAATTCCCTTTGTTAGCTGATACTCGACTGATACATCATGGCTGAATATATTTTTTCTGTATTTGATTTCATTTTTGTTCCTGTTTTGTGATGTTGAATGGTTAATAGGACTTGCCTACATATTGAAGAGTGTTGTATAAGTTCACTTTGATTGTGTTAATGAAAAGGAATCATTGAATCGGGTTTTTGCACTTTGGTTGGAGTTTCCTGTCAAGTTTCAGGAAATCCTGAAACCTTTCCCTGTTTTCCACACAGTCACTCATTCCCACTCCTAACACACACATACACACAAGATATCCTAACACACACATACACATTTATAATTTCCAGTTTTTCCCTCACACAATTCTATTTTCCTATCACTGTTTCAGGAATCCTGAAACTAATCCCAGTTTTCCTCACTTTCCTTCAACACCCATGTGTCTGTCACACACATATGTAAAGCCTATCTACACATTCTGAATTCCTGATTTCCATTTACACACTGTTCACTCTTAACACAAACACACATTCTGTTATTTCCCCACACCCATCTCAATAGCACACACATGTCTACACATTGGTCACTCCTCTCCTTGTTACACACAGTCACTCTCTCACACCCCTACATGAATCACAACACTCCCTCACACTCACAGTACCTGCTAGCCTATGTCATTCCCTCCCAACACTCCACACATATGCAGTTCACTCTTCACACTATCACACACATTTTGATTTTCAGTTTTTTTCCCTCTCATACACAATGCACACACACACATATATACACACACTCATAGCAATGCAAATGTAATGAATGGGAATGCCATGATTGATTAGAAATGCCATGATTGATTAGAAATGCCATGATAAATGTATAGCAAATGCAAAAGTATGTTAGATAATGTAAATATGCAATATTAGCCTATATAATGTTGGCTATGTATGTTTTGTCTAAAACTAAAATGTAGGCCATGTAGATGCAATATGGAATATATGATATGTTTGAATGCCATGATTCAGTGTCTAATTCAAATGCCATGTTATATGCCTAGCCTATGCTATGCAATATAAGTCATGTTATGTTAACTTAGCTAAAAATGCCATGTAATGTATGAACCCATGCCATGTGTGATATGCCTAGTGATCTAAACTAATATGGGCATGTGTAGATATGAGTAGACATGTACACTCTATATGAATGTTGCCTAATGTATATCCTATGATACTAATGTATGCATGCTACATAGATTGGGTGTTGTTGGCTTGTATAGCCTTGGAATGGAGTGTGCTTGCTAGGATAGTCTTGGTTAGACCTAGAATGACTTGTTAGTCTAGGTTTAGACTTGGAATAGTTTAGTTGACCTAGTTTGACTAGAGTTGACCTTGGTCTAGTTGACCTAGAATTGACTGGTTAAGCCTAGGTTTGACCAACCTAGACTAGTTTCACCAAGTTTAACCTCGTTTGACCTAGTTTGACTTAATTAGACTAGAATTGACCTAGTTTGACTGTTAGGGTTGACTAAAGTTGACCAAAGGTTGACTTTAGCCTAGATTGACCCCAAACTTCATGTAGATGCATTGTAGCAGTCTATTTCCTTATTTTAGACTTGTTGTGACTTGTACTGTTCTATAGGAGACAGATACCACTCCTCAGACAGTATATTTTCTTCGGACATTCGGGATACCAGACGAGTACATTCTCTGATCATTTTATATCATGTTTAGAATTATTTTTCTGCTTTAAATTACTTTACTTGATACTGTCACGTTGGTCACACGGATTAGTAATATATGGATCCTTTCTTGAGATGTTATCCCCTCAGGGAGCATCGGATACTACATGTTCTGTGCGTTTTACTTACATGGTGTATCACTATGCTTCACGGTTCATTGATCACTTGTGACATCTACTCTCATGATCACAGAGTCTTCCTTGAATCACCCATTTATGGGCATTCTCAGAATCACCCATTTATGGGCCTACCATGTATCACCCCTTATGGGCTATTGCATGGAATCATAATATAACCTGGCTGGATCCTTGTATATTGGTTGGGGGTACGGGGGAGTAGAAGTAGACATGTGAATAATATCCAAGTAGTGTAGTTCCCAGAATCACTCCATAGTATAGTTTCCAGAATCTCCTATGCCATTCACATGTTTATATTGTACTCTGACTCACTAGCCACTGTTAGTTCTCTACTTATAGTAGATATTTCTATTACAGTTATCTCGCTGTTTACATTCTGTACTTTCTTTCAGTTCATGTATCTTACTTTACTGCATGATTATATTTTCTAACCTGCTATGATCTGTTGAGATGTATTGTGCTCGCTCCTGTCCTGACTGGACCTGTTGAAAATTTTACAGTGAATGATGAGGCTCTGGTGTCTACCCATTATGGTGCAGCTTAGACAACACTTGTGACTTGGACCCAATTGCAGTAGAGGATCTACCACCAGTGGTTTAGACTGCTAGCTTAGACTTTTACCTTGTCTTTCTCATTGATACATTATTGTATATGTACTGGGAGTTATTTTATCTGATATTTATGGAGATGTCATCTTAGACACTTAGACCTCTATCTGATTGTATCTCTGTGGATTCATTTCGTTCCATATCTATCTATCTTTTTATCGTATTCTACCTTAGATGTGATTGAGACTGTATTGCTATGTCACCTCCATTCGGAGTGTATATAATGTACAGGTACCTTTATATTGTTAGATGATTGACCTAGGACAGCGTTCTACCGCCGACACAGCGACGTAGGCTGGGCGTTGTTACGTACTCGTACCCTCACAGTGGGTGCGCGTCGTGATAGTATCCATTTACCGAGGACAAAAAAAAGATATGGAACGGACTATGTATGCTTCAACATGGGAAGTCTCATGTATGTTATGGTGTGTACGAGGCTAGATATAGCTCATGCAGTTGGAATGGTTACCAAGTATCTTTTCAATCCATGAGGGGTACATTGGAGTGCGGTCAAGTGGATTCTACGATACCTTCAAGGGTCTGCTAATAGGAAGATTTCATTTGGTAGCGACGAGCCAAAATTGGTCGAATATATTACGCTGATATGGCTGCAGATGTAGACACGAGGAAATCGACTTCAGACTATGTAATAATGTTCGCTGGTAGAGCAGTTACATGTCAGTCGTAGTTGCAGAAGTGTTTTGTCTTGTCTATGATAGAGGTGGAGTTCATTGCGACGATAGAGGTTTGCAAAGGATTATTGTGGATGAAGTTCATGCAGGAAATGAGGTTTTGGCAAGAGCAGTATATTTTGCTTTGCGATAGCCAATTAATATTGGAAAGAACCCGACGTTTCATAGTTGGTCCAAGCATATTGAAACTCGGTATCATTGGATACGCGTGATGTGCTTGAGAAGAAAGATGCGACGCTTGAGAAGGTTCACACGGAGGACAATGGAGTGGATATGCTCACAAAGGTTCTACCAAGGAGGAAGTTCGAGTACTACCGGAGGATCGTTGGTATGACGAGCTCATCCATCTAGTTGGAAGGGGGGATATGTTGGTAGTGGGTGGGGGTTCCCAACATACGTGGAGAAAATCCTGGAGTGCGACGAACGTCATCCGTGTGTCGGAGAAGTTCGGGGTGTCGGTGCAGGGTTCAGAGCATAGCAGTTTGAGATTCTGCCATGGCTTGAATGAGTTCGGACAAACTCGGTCCTTTTTAGCTAGAACTTTTTAGACACATTTAATCATACTCGGTCCAAATTCGGTCCTATTCTGGCAAAAAATTTCTGGAATATAAATAATACGTAGTAGTCAATACACGAACCAATTAGGGCCGAACCATGCGGCTTCGATATTCTTGGATGGATTTTGAATTTAGTTTTGACAACAAGGAGCCGTGGCTTTGAGCCTGTCTCATATATTCCAACTAGTCCAGTTAATGCTGAGGTTTGAGTGCTTCACAACTCAAATCTCCGCCAATTTCCACAACCTTTCTGCATCAAATATGCATGTGTCGATTCCACTTGACAGAGACAAATTCAAGCTTCTCATGCCAGAATTCATATTTCTTCCTCAAAGAACTCTTCAAAATTTTATGGTCGTCGTCTTCTTGACGTTGCTCGTAGCTTAATTTTCAAAGTTGGCTATATATGAAGCGAAAAGACTGATCTTTTAAAATAGTGTTATGTCCTTCCTGATGTTGACACATGAAGATTACTTACAATGTGCTCTTGAGTCTTGACATACTTTCCCTCCTTGAAACCTGCAAAACCATGAACAACCATTCCAAAACAGTAACCTACAGATAAATTGGTATTATCCGCAACTGACAGTTTCGCTCTCTATGCCCATGCTTGTTCTTTGACTGCTATATCTCCCATTATATATAATTGAAAAGAATGATTCGTTTTTCTGTGTGATCGAATTCAACCAGCCAAGATGCGCTACGTCTCCATCAGCTAAAAGGTTTTGACCAACTTTATGGCACATAGAAATGTAAGAATCAAACGTCATCTGGGATGAAAGGCCGTTGGATCAAACTTATCTGATTTTGTTATTTTCTCACCAGGCTAAAGAGTTTCTGTGATAAATAAAAAAATTAGTTCACTTTCGATGTCAATGTTAGTAGAATTCTTGTGCCGCATCCATATTGCAAGTTATTATTTGAGTTGTTAAATGAATTTTTTAGTCCAATTAATTTTTACTGCATTTTATCTTGTATGTTTCTTCCAAATTAAATTCAGATAATTTAGTCGCAGTAAACATAAGCTTTTGTTTCTTTGAAGATATAGCATATTTTGTTATGGGCTTTTAGTCTAGGAACATGAATTCTATTTCTTCCTGCTCCTTCAGTTCCTTAAAAGAATTGGCTTTCGCCATCAATTATTCCTTGAGATACATATAAATAGCAGATACCTGCATTTGTCAACAAGATGGCGTGTTTGCAAGGTTATTATACGATCAGTTAGACATTTGGCCTTCAGATTCAAATCAACAAAATCTAATCTAGACAACTGAGAAATCCATAAGAAGAATCTCTTGTATGCAAAAATAAATAAATTAGATTCTTCAAATTGATGAACTTGTTGCAATATTTAAGCCCTTTGTTTTAAGTTATAAACTTGGGTAGTCCTCAAGCATAGAGAGTCCAAAGGAGCTTATATTTACTAGTCATGTGCTATGATAGAGTTGAAAAATAATTTAAATTATAGCTAGTTATAGATAAGATTGGAATATATTTTAAGGGGAAATTTATGAAATGCCGAAAAAAACGAAAAAGTTTTATGAAAACCCACCGCACAATAACATTTCATCGCGTGCCCAGAATTAGCAAAAAATATATAAAGAGGGTTCCGAATGACCTTTTTGCCATTCCTTCTAATTTATTGAAAACACCCACGAAACTACTCTTAAAAAAACGTTTCGATACTTCATCTTCTTCCATACGCTGCTCACTTTCGAATCTAGGTTTTCTCCTCAAAAAATCTTCAAAAACTCGTCGAAAAATTTAGGAAAGACCGAGACAAACGACAAAAGTGCTAAAACAGAGGTCCAAACATCATTTTTTTGCGATTCTAAAATTTCTTAAGATCGTCTAACGAAAGAGCTGTTACTTTCAGGCTCCTCGAAGATACACTCATTTTGGGACAAATCGGGCCTCGTTTCGACCTTCCAGTCAAAAGTTATGGCCCTTCAAAGTTTAAACTGACCATAAAAAGCAGGAGAATAGTCATTCTCCGTGTTAGAACACGAAAAATGTTAATTTCGCATGAGGGTGGCCATTCTCCGTGTAGTAACACGGAGAATGTCATTCCCCGTCTTAATTTACACGGAGAATAGTCATTCTCTGTGTTAGAAACACGGAGAATGACATTCTCCATGTTAAATAAAACGGAGAATGGTCATTCTCCGTCTTAATTTACACGAAGAATGGCCATTCTTCGTGTAATTTAGCACGGAGAATGGTCATTACAGTGTTAAAACTCAGGAGAATGGCCATTCTCCGTATTAGAAACACGGAGAATGCCATTCTCCGTGTTAAATAAAACGGAGAATGGCCATTCTTCGTGTAATTTAGCACGGAGAATGGTCATTACAGTGTTAAAACGCAGGAGAATGACCATTCTTCGTGTTAGAAACACGAAGAATGCCATTATCCGTGTAAATTAACACGGAGAATGTCATTCTTCGTGTTAAATAAAACGGAGAATGACATTCTCCGTCTTAATTAAAACGGAGAATGACATTGTCCGTGTTAATTTACACAGAGAATGGTTATTCCCAGTGTTAAAACGTAGGAGAATGACCATTCTCCATATAATTTAGTACGGAGAATTGCATTCTTCGTTTCTAAATTACACAGAGAATGGCCATTCTCCGTGCTAAATAACACAAAGAATGACATTCTCCGTGTTAAATGACATGGAGAATGGTCATTCAAATGTTAAAACACAGGAGAATGGCCATTCTCCGTGTTAGAAACACGGAGAATGCCATTCAACACGGAGAATGGCATTCTCCTTGTTAAAAATGCAGGAGAATGACTATTTTTCGTGTGATATCGACGGAGAACAGTTGACAGAAACCTAATTTTTTCGTTTTTTTTGTTTTATGGAAAGAAATTTGACATGAATAAAGATTCAAGAGTTTTCGTTCTTCTTTCAAAACGATGCTAACTCTTATGGAAAAGAAGAAGAAGATCTTCTCTCCATAATTGACCTAATTGTCGGAGAAGAAGAAGAAGAAGAAGAAGAAGAAGAAGAAGAAGATGAGCGAGTATCGAAGTTCGACTGAAAAAAAAGCATGGTGAACTACGAACGATCTTTGCGATCTCTGCTGAAGATGAGAGCAATGTAATTCAGATATCTCGTGAAGAAGAAAAAGAAGAAGAAGAAGAAGAGAATCGCAATCCAGATCTGAGTTTGTGCAGAGGGGTAGTTATGGTATTAATTTTGTAAATACAGAGCATCTAAAAAAAATCTTTGAATATTTGACGTAGAATTATATAATTCTGGGCATTTCATAAAACCCATCCTGCGGGTGGGTTTTTCATACAATCCAACCCCGAAATTGGGTTTCTCAGCAATTTCCAGATATTTTAATTATAATTTATTATAGACATATTTATATTTTAGCTAGAATTTGTTATAAATACGGTACAGGTTGTTGGTGCTCTTGCTCCTTGAAATGAAGAGAGCTTGCTCTCAACATGCCTGGCAAAGTTTAGAACCACATTAGAAAAGAACCATGAGTTATCTCGACATATACTTGTATGTGTTGTTGGGATATGCACATGGGATGGTGACCCTAAGGAGGGAATCATGTGGGTGATTTTACTAGGAGGTAAGGATAAGGCTCCAAGAAAAGGATTCATGCTTTTTGCTCTTGGGAAATTAATTTTCATTGGGACTAAGCCCCGTAGGGGCTTAGCGACTCGGGCTCGGGCCCATGGGCTCATGAGGCATAATGTGGCATTTTGTTGGTGCACTTTGCACTTTGCGCTGATGGCAGGGTGCGCTGGGTTGCGCGGGGTGCGCGGGTTGCACGAATGCTCGGTTGCGCGGGCGCGCGGGTTATGCCAACTTGCGTTGGTTGCGCTGGTTGCGTCGCGTGCGCAGCGTGCGTAGTGCACGCAGTGTGCACAACTTATTTAATGGCACAACTCGTACAGTTCGTGGCTGTCCACGTTCTGACTGATTCGTAACTGATCCTGGATTTGGGGATCTGACATTATAATGTGGCATACATTTCGGATCTGGATAGTTACAGCAGTGGCTATATATTCAGAGCCTCTCTTCTCTTTCAGAACACTTCTTTGACTTCAAAAATTCACGAAGAGAGAAGAGAGAGCTGCTGCGCACCGTGTTCTTCCTCGTGCAACCGGAGTTCTGTCCTTGTCGTTCCGAGTAGTCCGTCTTCGTTTCGAGCAGTCCGTCTTAGAGCATTTTTCCAGAGCGTGCCAGAGTTCACTCGAACTTGCTGGTTCCTGGAAGCTGACCGTGTGGACGGATCTAGCTTTGAGCGCACTGGTGTTCTTGACACCCCAGTAGGCCACCACCTTTCATCTTTCGCCTGTCACCTTCACTGCTGCCTTTAGCATATCGATTAGTACCTTCTTTTTAGAAGCACTACTATCGTTTGCTACGTTTACAAAATCTTCTTAGATTTTTGTATTCCAGAATCCTCCTAGGATCTCTGATTACGCACCTTCCTTGAAGCGTTGCGTTGGAACGTTGTTCTTACAACTGTTTTATTCGATTTTCCATTGAAAAATTGTGTCCCGGTTCTAACAATCTCAAAGCTAGATCAGCATAATAGAAAACTCTCGTGCCTCTCTCCTCGATACCAGCTTTAACAAACTGGAGATGTTCGACGGAGAATACTTTCAAATATAGAAGAAAAAAATTACCCTCAATCTACAACTGGTGGACGTCGATCATGTGCTGATTGAGACTGAACCAACGATTCCAGAAGGACCGATGACTCCAGAAGGTGGTACAGCAGATGCCATTGCTGCTGCACAAGTCAAATTGACCAAATGGAGAAGAAACAATAGCCTTTGTAGGCTATTAATTCTGAATGCAATAGAGGACTCCCTGAAAGAGTCATACTCCAAGAACACTTCTGCCAGGGACATCTGGGAGTCCTTGGGAAAGCTGTATGAAGACGATGATAATAGATCAAAAATATTCATCGTCGAGAAGTACCACAAATGGCTATTCGAAGACGAGAAGGCAATGCTGCCTCAAGTAAAAGAGTTCTTAAAGCTGCACCAGAAGCTAAAAGACGAGAAAATTCTCCTCGTCGATAAGTTTGTCGTTAGAGGGATTGTCTCTAAACTTTCCGCTGGATGGAGTACATTCTATGCAAGAATGCATCGGAAGCAGCTGGATATCAGCTTGGAAGATCTCCTTCAAGAGATCCATGTTGAGGACGAGATGCATTCTCAACAGAAGATGGACACTCTGTCCAAATAGTTGGCCAAGGCCAATCTGGTGCAGAAGAGAGAGTCCAAGGGGAAGCAGGTGGCTTCTCATCACAAAAAGAAGGATTTCACTAATCTGAAAGTGACGGGTCCTTCATTCAAGAGTCCCATGTGACTTGCTTCAATTGTGGCAAGAAAGGCCATACAAGAGTGAATGCAGATCCAAGCCCAAACAATCAGAGAAAGGTGAGCCTAGTAAGGTTTTTTTTGGTTTCTAACCTCGTTGCTATGATCGCTCAGGTCACAACTGTGGGGGCTGACTCTGATTGGTGGATAGACACCGGTACGACTTGCCATGTCTGTTATGGGAGGGAATGGTTCGTCACGTACCAGCCAACTTCTGAAAAGGTTGTCATGGCGAACCAGGCCCAAGCTGAAGTTCTGGGGATCGGGATCGTGAAGCTGAAACTCACTTCCGAGAACACTCTGACGCTCGAAGGAGTAAAGCATGTTCCTGTGATTGCCAAGAACCTGATCTCTGGGAGTCTGCTTAGCAACGCAGGCTTGAGGATGGACATTAATGCTGGTCAGATGGTGATGTCCAAGAAGAAAACATACTTCGGAAAGGCTTATCAAACCAAAGGGATGTTTAAAATTTAGCTTGTAAACCAGTCTAATAATATTAATGCAATCGCTCCTTCTGATTATTCTCTTTAGTTATGGCATAATAGGCTAGGACATGTTCATTGTAAAAGAATAAACAAAATGTCTAGTCTAGGACTTATCTCCAAATGTGGGGGTAAGGTAGAGAAATGTGAAATATGTGCTCAGACAAAGATCACTAGAAAACCCTTTCATCGGGTCAATCGAAGCACAGATCTTCTGGAGTTGGTTCACTCCGATATTTGTGACTTCAAACAATTCTCTACAAAAGCCGGGATGAAGTATTTCATAACCTTCATCGATGACTTCTCTAAATAAGCATTCGTCTACTTGCTCAAATCCAAAGACGAAGCGTTCGAAAAGTTCAAGGAGTTCAGGGCCGAAGCTGAACGGCAAATTGGACAACAACTCAAGAGGTTGAAAAGTGATCGAGGCAGAGAATATCGGTCTCATGAATTCGTATTATTCTGCAAAGAACATGGAATCATCTGCGAGACTACTGCTTCGTATTCTTCTCAATCTAACGAAGTAGCAGAGAGGAAGAATCGAATGTTGACAGAAATGATGAACTCAATGCTGCTAACTGCAGGTCTTCTAAAATGTTACTGGGGAGAAACTGCATTAACGACCACTTTCATTCTGAATAGAGTACCTTATGCAACTTCTAACATAACTCCTCATAAACTCTGGTTCAAAGTCAGACATAACTTGATTGTCATTCGAGTGTGGGGGTGTTTGGCTTATGTGAAGCTCCCAGATCTGAAGATTTAGAAGCTGGGGACAAGTACTACGAAGGCGATCTTCTTGGGGTATGCCGAGAAGAGTGATGCTCGGAGATTTCTTGATATTGAGTCAAATCATATCTTCGAATCTCGCGATGCTAAATATTTTGAAGACAAGTTCAAGGCCATGCTAGTGGCCAAGGGATTTTCTCAAAAGCAGGAGATCGACTACTTTGACACATATGCTCCAGTAGTACAGATGACAACCATCAGATTGTTAATTGCCCTTACGGCAATACACAAACTGATGATACACCAGATGGATGTGAAAACAGTATTCCAGAATGGCGAGCTGGCCGAGGAGATTTATATTCAACAACCAGAAGGATTTGTCGTCAGAGGGCTAGAAGACAAAGTCCGCAAGTTAGTAAAATCTTTATACGGCTTAAAGCAAGCTCCCAAAATATGGCATGAGAAGTTTGACAAAGTTATAAGATCAAATGGCTACAGGGTAAGCGAAACTGACAAGTGTGTCTATACTAAATTTACTGACGGAAGAGGAGTCATCGTTTGTCTGTACGTGGACGGCATGCTAATCCTATGTATGGATGTAAGCTGTGTCACTGAGACAAAGAAGTTTCTCTCGACAAAGTTCAGTATGAAGGACTTTGGAGATGCTGATGTTATCTTGCTTGGGACTGAAGATCATCCGAACAGACACTGGATTGGCACTGTCACAATCTCATTACATTGAGAAGATGCTCACTCGATATGGGCATCATGATCTTTCTATTATTGATACGCCATACTGAAGTGATCAGAAGCTGGAGCCAAACTCGAAGGAAAGCGTCAGGCAATTAGAGTACGCTAGCGTCATCAGGAGTTTGATGTACGCTACTACTGCCACTAGGCCTGACATAGCTTTCGCAGTGGGAATGCTGAGTTGATTCATAAGCAATCCAGACGTTAAGCACTGAAAAGTTGTGAAGCGTGTTATGAGATATCTCAAGAAGACTCAGACATATGCACTGCACTTCAGCGGAGAGCCGCCGGTAGTAGAAGACTTCAGTGATGCCGGCTGGTGCTCAGAGTTGGAGAGCGAGAGGTCTACTGGTGGATTCATTTTCACAATGGGTGGAACCGCTATCTCGTGGAAGTCGAAGAAGTAGACTATGCTCTGACGGTCTTCTATGGAATCTGAGTTCTTTGCACTTGATACCGCAGTAGATGAAGCAGAGTGGCTTCGGGAGCTCATGTATGATCTTTCAGTGGTTGGAGCGCAGATACTGACAATTTCGATATACTGCGACAACCAGGCAACTGCGGCGGTGGCATCAAATGATCTCTTCAACGGAAAGAAGAGAATTGTGTGGTTAAAGCACAGGACAGTGAACGATCTTATCAAGAGAGGTATCGTTGCAGTCATCGATATTCGGAGTCAGAAGAACCTGGCGGATCCGTTCACGAAGGGTCTCAAGCGTCAGCTGGTTGAAGACACAGCAAAAAAGATGGGCTTGAAGGCATTCTGTTAGTATGTTTTTATAATCCTACCATAAAGTTTTATGTTATTAGTTCAAAGAGAAATCTACTAGACATCTAACTTTCGGTTCAAGGGAGGACCACTGACTGAAAAAACTATCAGGTAACAGTGGAAACTTGTTCTTGGGAACATGGAAGGATTACGAACCCATAACCACTGTTGTCTACTATGTGTTTTCTACGGAAAACGGATCTTGTGTTGAGGTTGGCTTAAATGCCTTAATAAGTTCTCAGGCAGAGTGAATGCCTGGTGTGCTTTACAGGAAGCACGGTAGCGCAGCACTACAAGGAGTAAAACTCTATGCTACAGTGGGATGACTCCACAATTAGGTTCCCAGGTAGGGGTAATGACTCGGCTTTGCAAGCCAAATCATAGCGGCGTAGCACCGCAAATAGGCAGGTAGCCTAATGCTGTATAATAAAATTAAAGAGTTGTAGACAGCACTACAAAGGGGAGGGTGACCCCATGTTACAGTGGCACGACACCACGATGAGGTACCCGGGTAGGGGTAAAGCCTCGGCCTTTGTCACGCCCCGATTTCAGTAGAATCGATACTCGTCCCCCGGGCGTGATACCGTGCGAACCTAAATTGTGATCGCACAAAGCGTAGTCATAAGGTCATCCGAAACACAAGATCAAGTTAGAGTACGCAGAGAAATTGATTGACACATTTGAAATAGAAGTAGACTTTTTATTGATATTAACATTTTATTTACATTGACTCCATTACAATCATTGCCGCGCGGGCTACAACATGACTCGACTTACAAAATGAACGCTGATGAGAGATTCGTTCCATACATTACATCCCTTTTTATAAGCAAAATAGTTACACTTTCTACCTACGATCGAGGGAAGCCGAGTCGCCATTTGTCTTCTTTTGTACTGAGTGCGGAGTCTTCAAAAGGAATTCAGAAACAAGCCTTTACACGGACGAGGCTTCAAAAGTGTCCACACCGCCTTGAGATTTAAGTAGCACGACCTTTGGGATTCGGGGTACCTGCGTGGAAAGCGAGGATCAGTAAATTGCACTTTGTACTGGTGCGTGGCTATTTAAGTTCCAAGCTCTAATTTGGTTGAAGAGTTTATATGACTTAGTTCATGAATGTTTCTAACCATCCTAATAAATTTCAACAAGCATATGACAAGTATAATGTAAAGTACGTTGAAACTTACCCACGGCGGACCGTGTCGCGCCTTATGAAACTTACCATGTTCTTCCCTGTCAATTGTTATCATTTTCATACCAAGTGCAATATTACGTGTGGTTGGTCACTGGCTCCCAGAGCCATCATGGACTCCTCTAGCTTTTGTTAGACGGGGTCCTTTCAGCGCGAGTAGCGAGCCCTGCTGCAAGTCCTCGCCTAACCCGTGCCCAGCACAGCTAATTACTTATTTCCTTTTTCGGCCGCAACGGTCCCGTGGCCTCGGGTTACCGTGCGGAGAAATGTTTACCTTGTCGACAAGTTGTCCGTGACCGTGCAAAGACATGCTTTTAGGTATTAAGACATAGCCTACCTTTTTTTTGAAAACTTGTTCATTCATTCGTGTTCGTGCCCTTACATTTATCCTTTCATTCGCAAGACCATTATTGATTGACCTAAGAAGGGGTCGAGAAGGGAAAGGTCAGCCACTCACCTTGAATTTACTTCAGGCGAGAGAACTTGTTGGTTGTGCTAGACGTCGCCTATGCGATTACCTAAAATTGCACAAGCAACCGATTAGAACACTGTATTATTCAAGAAGTTCGATAGGAAATACGAGTTCAAAATGTAAGCCATGAAAACTATCGAAAACATTCACAAAAATGCATTCAGAAAATAAAGCCAAAACCAACGCAAGCGGCGTGAAAAGCAGAGCAACGGGAGGTCTCTCCCGACTCAGCCGCAGAGTCAATCCTTGAGGCACAACCCGCTGAATATGGGACTTGGTTCTGAAGAAGCCATTCCATAACGGGGAATGGATCTTAATTCAATCGTTTTCGTTCGATCGACTCGATCGATCCCGACCTATCGGTCCCGATCGAATCGATAGCGACAGTGTTCCTTTTTTGCGCACCCCGTGGATGAAGAATAGGGCACGATGTAGGGACGGGGTACTACACCATAACCAACAAAAAAAAGTTTCGTCCTCGAAACCTAAGAACAAAATCTACCTCTATGAAAATAATGAAGGGAACTTTTCCTTCATCTCTGACTCGAGTTACCATGTCGACTCTTTTGTCGCATGGTTCCTCCAAAGTACGGGAACAAGAGGGATCACTCGATTTTGCAGCAGCTTATCTTTGCGTTCTAAGATTTGAACTGGCTCTTCAACGTAGGATAAGTCAGACTTCAGCTCCAGCTGGCCAAAATCTACCACGTGGCTAGGGTCGTGTACGTAATTTCGCAATTGAGAGACGTGGAAGACATTGTGCACACCTTCAAGCGCCGGTGGTAAGGTAATTTTATAAGCCACTGGGGTGACCCGCTCGAGTATTTCGAACGGCCCAACGAATCTCAGACTCAGCTTTCCCTTCGCGCCGAACTGAGTAACTCCTCGCATGGGCGACACCTTCAGGAATACGTGATCGCCCACCTGGAACTCAAGCGGTCTTCGATGGGTGTCGGCGTAGCTCTTTTGTCGACTCTGTGCAATCTTCATTCTTTCCCGAATTAGCTTGACCTTTTCTACGGTCTGTTCCACCAGCTCCGGGCCGAGTATCTGCCGTTCCCCGACTTCATCCCAGCAAATGGGCGATCTGTACTTCCTACCGTACAAAGCTTCATACGGCACCATTTGGATGCTGGATTGGTAGCTATTGTTGTATACAAATTCTGCCAGCGGTTGGTGGACGTTCCAGCTTGATTTGAAGTCAATTGCGCAGAGTCGTAGCATGTCTTCGAGAATCTGATTAACGCGCTCCGTTTGGCCGTCGGTCTGAGGACGATAAGCTGAGCTGAACTGCAAATTGGTACCCAGCGCCGACTGAAGGCTACACCAGAATTGTGACATGTACCGTGAATCCCGATCAGAGACGATGGATACTGGAACTCCGTGCAGTCGTACTATCTCGTCAAGGTAAATCTGCGCCAGGCGATCAACGCTCCAAGTAATTTTGATGGCAATAAAGTGCGCTGACTTGGTTAATCGATCGACGATGACCCAGATGGCGTCGTTCCCCCGTGGTGTCTTCGACAGTCCAACGATAAAGTCCATATTGACGTGATCCCATTTCCACTCTGGAATAGCGAGGTTCTGCATCTCCTCGCCCGGTCGCTGATGCTCATCTTTCACCTGCTGACAGGCCATGCATTGTGACACGAAGAGTGCCACATCTCTCTTCATCCCGTGCCACCAGAAGGTCGTACGGAGGTCCTTAGACATCTTGGTACTGCCCGAATGCAAGGTATATTTCGCATAATGCGTCTCCGACATTATCTCCTTTTGTAGTTCTGAATCATCCGGAACACATAGTCGGCCATTCAATCTCAGCACGTCGGTCTTATCTTTCGCAAAGTCGGTCGCACTACCTGTTGAAATTCGCTCGTGCATTTTCTTCAGGTACGGATCATCCTTCTGAGCGGTCATGATCTTTTCCAGCAAACTCGGCTCTAACTGCAGCTGCGCCAACCATACGTCCCTGAATCGAACCCGGAGGTCGATACCAATTTCTTCTAGATCTTGTAGTAGTCTGCGGTTGATGGATAGCGAGGCAAGATATTTTTGACTCAGAGCCGCTACAATATTTTTCTTGTCCGGAGTGTAGTCGATCGTCAAGTCATAGTCTTTGATCAGCCCGAGCCAGCGCCTCTGCCGCAAGTTCAATTCCTTCTGGATGAAGAGATACTTGAGGCTCTTGTGGTCGGTATAGATCGCGCACGCCATGCCATATAGGTAGTGATGCCATAATTTCAATACGAACACAATCGCCGCCAACTCCAAGTCGTGCGTAGGATAGTTCTTCTCGTGCGGCTTTAACTGTCTGGAGGCAAAGGATATCACCTTGTTTCGCTGTATGAGTACACATCCCAAGCCCTAGCCTGAAGCATCGCTGAATATCTGAAATCCCTCTGGCCCATCCGGAAGTACGAGTATAGGGGCCGAAATTAGTCACTATTTTAGCTCCTGGACGGAAGCTTCACAGTCATTCGACCACTCATACACGACTTCCTTTTTAGTGAGGCGAGTCAATGGCGATACAATCTTCGCAAAGTCTTTCACGAAGCGTCGATAGTATCCCGCCAAACCAAGAAAGCTTCGAATCTCACTAGCAGACGCAGGCCGCTTCCAATCAGCAACAACTTCCACTTTCTTCGGATCGACTGCAATGCCTTCGGACGAAATGATGTGACCAAGAAAGGATACGCTGCTTAGCCAAAATTCGCACTTACTCTACTTTGCATACAACTCATTCTCTCGAAATGTCTAGAGCACGGCCCGTAGATGTTCTGTATGCTGCTGTTTGCCATTGATTGTAAAAGTACAGAACAATTATCGGAGGACTGAACTTAGACTCACAATACAAACTCGCTCGTACAAAGAAAGCCTAGGGACAAAAACCTAGGTACAGCAGTCTAAGTACGATTGTTTATTTTAGATTCTGGGGGGTGACGATAGAGGCTCGGGAAAGCGACGGCCGCTCTGCCTTACTTCTTGGACGATCGGTACGCAGCCTTGACTCGGGGAAGATCTGCTTGGTCGTTGACGAAGAAATGCCTTCTTGCTCTCTCTCTGATTGCTCTCCTGGCTTCTCTCTCTCTGTGTATATTCTCTCTCTGACTATGGGGGAAGTCTCTCTGTGTATACGTATTCTTCTCTGGTTTTTTTCTTTTGTATATCTCTCTATATTATCTCTATTTACAAGGGAATGACACCTCACTATTTATAATAGTGGGGGCATCATTAGGGTTTGGATGATTACCCATTCTCAAAGTGGCGGCGGCCTGATGATTAACCAATCTGGACCATTAGTCTTGAACGTGAAAGATCTGGGCCGTTAATATGGATTATGCCAAATCCCATCAATAATTAATGCTGATTGCAATAAATCTTCGTCATGATGATTTGCTGACATCTGCAAATCTTAATGAATAAATTTAATTCATTCTTCTGCCACGTGTCCCAGATCATTGTGATTTGGCCCAAGATTTGATTGACTTTAGGACACGTGTCCAGTCGTCAACGTTGAGCCACATGAGGAGTGTCGATGTTTGGGCCGCATGAAGGTCGTCATAACCGAGCCGCATGAATAGTCTCTATACTCGAACCGCATGAAGGTTGTCATGACCGAGCCGCATGGATATGTTCATGACTGAGCCGCATGGGAGTCTTCATGGCCGAGCCGCATGAGAGTCTTCATGGCCGAGCCGCATGGATCTCTTTATAGCCGAGCCGCATGGGGGACCTTCTTGGTTGAACCGCATAGGTTTCTCTGTATTGGCCGCATGAACTCGTTTATTCTTGGCCGCATAAGCTCGTCTCAAAACTTTGGTAGACAGCGCCACTTTGAAGATTTTCTTTATTCCCGAAGTACTGCTTTTCGTGTCAGTCATTATGACAACTTTATGTCAGGTCTGTCAGCCGTCAGAGCATTAAATGCGTCCACACGTTGGGAACAACTATTTTTGAAGACCACGTGGCCTCTCTCTCTGGGCCGCATAGAGTTTACTCGAGCTGCCTATGTGCGTTGAGCCGCATGTCCATGTTGGTGACTTTTGAGCCGCATGATACTCTTGAGCCGCATGAAGCTCGTCTGATTTTGAGTCGCATGAAGCTTCCTGGGTTCTGTGCCGCATGAAGAATGTCTCATGATCGAGCCGCATGAAGGATGTCTTATGGCCGAGCCGCATGAGGAATGTCTCATGATCGAGCCGCATGAAGGACGTCTCATGACCGAGCCGCATGAGGAATGTCTCATGATCGAGCCGTATAAAGGACGTCTCATGACCGAGCCGCATGAGGAATGTCTCATGACTCGCATGAGGAATGTCTCAATCTGCCCGTGCACTCGCTTTGTGGGCCCGGGTATCCTGAACACACGAGTGCGTAGGTATCATGTTTGCTCCCTGATGTAGGGGCTAATAGAAACACTTGCCCTCGATCTTTGTTGGGAGACACTTGAGAACCACTCTGTCCGTTTACCGCCGGGGGCTGGACACAGGCGGCTCTATACAACTTTCCATCAGAGGCCCGCTTAGCGAAATGCTCTTGATGGTCAGAGGTTGGGACAGCTGACTGAGCTCGATGAGCCCGCGCTGCCCTAGACTTCTTCTACTTAGCACCCGAAGGTGCGTAATAGGAAGAGTCCAAGTTTGGAAGGAGGGAAGAGAAGTTGGTGCCCTTTTCACAGGAGGTAAGGGGGCTCTATTTATAGAATGGAGTAAGCCCTTTCTTCTTCTCCTTTCTGATGTGGGACTAAAAGCAATATTTTCCATGCTTCTACAGCTGCGCCCTGTCCTTCGAGTAGACGAGAATATCGTCAATAAATACTACCACAAATTTATCAAGAAAGGGTCGAAATACCCGATTAATTAGATCCATGAAGGCGGCAGGGGCGTTCGTCAGGCCGAATGGCATCACCAGAAACTCGTAGTGGCCGTACCGAGTACGAAAGGCTGACTTTTGCACGTCGTCTGACTTGATCTTGAGTTGATGATAGCCCGAGCGGATATCAATCTTCGAAAATACTGAGGTGCCTTGCAGTTGATCGAATAAGTCGTCTATACAGGACAATGGATACTTGTTCCGAATGGTGGCACTACAACAAAAAACCCTTTTAATGATGCTCGATAAGGAGTTTTAATGACGGCTGATACATAAGTGTTATTAAGTTAAAAAATACCTTTTTTCTATAACGGTTTGGGCTAATTCTGGGCTTTTTATAACGTTTATAAAACAAAGCGTTATTAATAGTTTAGAGCGGTGGCAAACTTGTAATATTTGTTAAGTTCATTTTTGACAAAATCCCGCGCTTCAACATAATTTTTTCTCTCCCTCTGGTTCTGGTCTTCCCCTTCTCCTCCTTTCGTCTCCCTCCTCTCCTCCAACTCCTTTCGTCTCCCTCCTCCTTTCGTCTCCTCCTTTCAGCAACACCCTCCTCTCCTTCTCTTCTTTTCCTTCCTTTTCCCCAACTCCAAAACCCTAACCCTAATCCAAAACCCTAAACCTAGTTAGAAAGGGTGGAGAAGATGGAGAGGGCTTGTCGAAACCCTAAGTATACTGATACATAGGTGTGCGGCGTCGTGGCGAGTAGCGGCGGCTACTTTAGGCACGGGTGCGGGCGGGAGCGGCCGAGCGGGGGTGGACGGGCGTGGGCGGGCAGCATGCTGGCGAGCTGCGGCGGGCCGAGCGCGTGCACGGACGGTTTGGGCGCGGTGGCGAGCAGCAGTGGCGGCGGCAGGCGGAGGTGAAGGCGGCCGGCCGGCCCATTTAACACCTGGTATTCCTACATTTGTTGGCTAATAATTTTTTTATTATTATTTCTTTGTCAGGATGACACTTGTTCTTGGACCACCAGGATCAGGAAAATCAACATTCTTGAGAGCATTATCCAGAAAACTTGATCCCACCTTAAAAGTAAGTTTTTAAAAAAAAAAATAAAAAAACTTCAGCTTTCCCCTGTGCTTTCAAGATATGGACACGAATTTTAGCTTCATAAAATTTTCTAATTACTCTTCCAACCCCTTTTCTCTTTCCTAAATTGACATTTTGCTGCATGTTAGCTCACAGGAAAGGTCATGTACAATGGACAAGAACTCGGCCTCTCCGGTGGTCGACACGTGTCTGTATATGTTAGCCAGCATGATCTACACCATGTAGAGATGACTGTCAGGGAGACTCTTGATTTTTCCGGACGAATGTTTGGAACAGATAATATCTTTAGTGAGTATATATACTCTTTGCTCGTAAATAATCACTTAGATATTTTTTTTTTTTTGAGATGCATGCCGATACGCACGGGACTTTCGGCTCTCCTCCTCCGATCGGTCTTCGGGTCCGTGGCCGACGCGTACAAGAAAGACCCGCCGTCCGGCCTCTTCGACTGCCTCGTGGAGGCGGCTGGTGCCGGGGTGCAGGAAGCTGGCGGCGCCGAGGATGCTGGAGGAGGCTGCGGACTACGTGGCCGATCGCCGGAGGTAATAAGTTTACAAGTAAAATTTTTTATATAAACCCCATTTTTGTGTTTATTCAAAATTTTTTTGTATCAATGCTGATATCGACGAGTCGATATTAATCTCAATACTCTTCGCACAATATTGAGAAAAATTAGGAAGCACTTTCATATAATGATGACAATGTCCGTCCTTTGAGATTAGGTCCACTATGGATGCCGCAGTAGATGCCTCAAGGATAAATTTACTTTTATCCATTTCTGAAAGAAACCCCATAGCTCTGTTTACTTCACCATTCTCCAACAAGCCCTTAACAATAGCATTAAGCATAACAGAATCTGAAGAGTAACCATCATTCTTCACTGACAAAAACAACTCATCAAACTCATCCAACAACCCTTCTTTAATAAGGCCGTTCATCATTATAGTGTATGTTGCAACATCTGGTGACACTGTCATTTGCAAGAATAGAGTTAAAGAGATCCTTTGCTGCATTAACCTTACCAACTTGAAACATTCCTTCAATTAAAATATTGAAGGTCGTAGCTTCCAGTTTTTCCTTCTGACATGATAGAGTGTCCAACAGATTCATGGCCTCATCAATGTGGTGATTTCTACAAAGTCCACGTAATATTATATGATAGGTGTGGAGTTCTAGGGAAGTTCCAGAAGCAATCATTTTATCTTGTATTTCTTTTGCGTCAGCAACTCTTCCAGCACGGTATAATCCATCTAAAATAATATTGTAAGTAGCAAGTGTTTGCTGCAATCCCTTACAAGGCATCTCATCAAAAAGGTGTCTAGCTCTATCAACCTTTCCACACATACAAAAGCCAATGATCAAGATGTTGTAAGTAACAGTACTTGGTTTATGACCTCGTGAGAGCATTAGCTCAAAAACCTTAAATGCTTTACTTGCTTTACTATATTCAGCAATGCACTTATTCAATATTCTCTAATATTTTGGACAGTAAATACTAATGGTAAATTCTGAGATAAGAAAACACATTAGATAAATTTGCATATAAATTTAAGTTTGTAAGGGAGTTTTGGATTTGTCTGGACCTACCACCGACATTGAGACTTTACTTCAATTTTGATGACCCTAATGAGTTGGCTATATGATTATCCAACTTCAACTTAATTACCTTTATAGATCTTGTTTTTAAGTGTCATGTAATTTGTACTGGGTGGTTCATGAGCATAAAGTTTGATTATGATACTGAGTTAGCATTTCTAACAGGAAACCTAAGGTGTTCATCAATCACACTACTCAAATTAAATGCTTATTGAGCTCCCCAAGATTTGTAATTGTCTATTTTTCAGATTTGATTGTGGCAGTGCTTGGTGTTCTTCCAGTTGTGTCAAGAAATCTTTCAAACAAGGCATACCGATTGTCCTTGTTGGGCACTGGCTTATCATCATTTTATTCTTTGTACACTCTTTATGGGGTAAATATCGACGTACTTGCAGTTCTATCCTTGTTGGGCACTGGCTTATCCTTGTTGGCCAACCTCCTAATTTTCTTAATATATTGCTTATTCTATATATGATCATGCATTTTGGGGGAATCTATACAAATTTGAGTAATTTTTAGAGAATTGTGATACATTACCTGCTTACATTTCTCGCCTTGTGTATTGGAAATTTGGAATTATGATATATTCAAAATGCTGCTGCTAGTCCCGCTGCTACATTTGAATTATGATACAAAAATGTGACTAACTTGAATTCTTTGCTTTAATTATGAAGTGATAATATTGTTGCTGCTACATGGAGACAGGGAGTGGATAGGACAGTAGAGTTTTTCCCAAACCCATACTTTCCAGATATTTACCTTAGCTGAAATATAAGGAACAGGGCATGTTTCAATTGGAAAACCAAATTCACAACCCATATTTCACTGCAAACAATTTTTTTCTATTCTATTGTCTACATACCTACAACTTTATTGTGTTCCTACCAAAAAATTTATATATTGGCAATGATGAGATACAATTTGGAGATGGTTTTGTGACTTCCATTGCAATGAATTATGGTTTTGAAAAAATCTGTCCTTGCAGTTCTACTATGCACTATGAGCCAACCTTATGTATTTTGATACTGCTATTTTTTTTAACTTTCTTTGGTCATTTTCTTGACTGTTTTTACAATTTGCAGTTGTGGTTAACTTGTTTTTACATGGCAGTTTTGTTCCTGCAGTTCTACTATGCACTCTGAGCCAACCTTATGTATTTTGATCCTGCTATTTTTTACCATACTTTGGTCATTTTCTCGACGGTTTTTCCAATTTGCAGGTGCAGGTAACTTGTTTTTACATGGCATTTTCTGTAGTTCTACTATGCACTATGAGCCAACCTTATGTATTTTGATCCTACTATTTTTTTACCTTACTTTGGTCATTTTCTGGACTGTGTCTACAATTTGCATGTGCGGTTAACTTGGTTTTATATGGCAGCTTTGCTCCTGCAGTTTTACTATGCACTCTGAGCCAACCGTGTTGTATTTTGATCAAACTAGCTTAGTTAGATCTTCCTCTAATTCAAACTAAGTTTTTTTTAATCTTTTTCAGGGTTTTGCTACGTGGTGCCGACAGTTTTGATGTGCTCAAAGTTGAAGCCAATGTACTAATAGTTTTGAGGGTCTACTTACTAGTAGTAGTTGTAAATATATGTATTTGGATGTCCTATTTTGAAAAAAATGTAATGAAGATGGTGATATATATTATGTATATATTTGTAATTGGATTAAATGGTACTCTATAACATTTAGATGTTTTCTTGTGAATATGGTCCAAAATGAATGTTTTGAAATTGAATTGAGCAACATTGAGCATTGTTCTATAATTTTTTGGAAAGTAATATATAAATATGCAGAATTGAGCGTTATAAATGTGCTGAATTGAGTCTATACAGATTATCTATTCATAACGCTTTCAAACTACGCTGAAAATAAGTGTAGCAGAAACTCATCATATTCATGACGATTATTTTATGACGCTTTTAAAAAACATTTATAACACCCGTTTTCATGACGGTTGCTGTGAAAAAAAAAAGCGTCATGGTACGTCATTAATGACGCTTTTTAGCCGTCACTAAAAGGGTTTTTTGTTGTAGTGTGGCCTTGTTCAGCTCTCGGTAATCGACGCACAGACGCATGGACCCATCCTTCTTCTTCACGAACAACATGGGTGCTCCCCACGGTGAAACACTAGGCCGAATAAATCCTCTATCGAGTAACTCTTGTAACTGGACCTTGAGTTCCTTCAGCTCGGCGGGGGCCATTCTGTACGGGGCCTTGGAAATCGGTCGAGTATCGGGGAATGTATCGATGCTGAACTCGACTTCCCGATCGGAGGACATGTCGGGTAGCTCGTCCGGGAACACATCGGAGAATTCTGTTACAACGTCGGTCTGACCCGCATTTGCACCATCCTATCGCATGTCTCGGACGGACGCCAAATAGCCTTCGCACCCAGAATGCAGCATCCTCCGAGCAGAAATTGCCGAGATCAGCATGCAGGTCGACGATGCCTCACCACACGAAAAGCAGAATTCAGGCACTCCTGGTATGCGAAAGGTGACCGTCTTTCCGGTGCAGTCTATGGTTGCGTTCCACGGCCCGAGCCAATCCATTCCCAGAATGATGTCAAAGTCCTTCATGTCTAGAACTATCACGTCAAGACCGATCTTTTGACCGCCGATACCGATAATTTCGTCGGCGCAGGCTAAGTTTGTGAGTATTGGTGTGCCCGAAGGTGTACTTACGCTAAGGTCGAGATCTAATAATATTACAGTAAATTTGTGCTCGGCAGCAAAGTCCGCCGATATAAAACTATGCGAAGCGCATGAATCAAATAACACACGAGCAGGCACATTATTGAATTTTAGCATACCTGACACTATTGTATCTGATGCCAGCGCTTCATCTCGAGTCATGGCATAGACGCGGTCCTGAGTGTTGGGGCGACGGTCTTGGCCATTTTGCGGTACGGGTTGAGTGGGCGGAGGAGGTCGGGGCGCCTGTCCTCGATTCTCTTGGCAGTGTTGTCGTGGTGGGGCGTTACAAGTCTGACGAAAGCTTGGGCAATTTTGAGCCCTGTGACCCTTCTGTCCGCAAGCGAAACATTCAATATTGCAGAAAAAACAGTGGCTGGCATGGTGTCCGACTCGCCCGCAATTGGTGCACTGAGGTATCGTTTTCTGACCCTTGTAGCCGTCGTTATTTGGATGCTTTGATGCGTAGTTGTTGCCTCCCGTATGGCTAGGACGTTTGTGATTGGAATTGTGCACAACGTCGGCAGCACCGGAAGGGTATTCGCTCTCAAGGCGAATAGCGTGATTCAGAGCCTCGCCCACGGTCTTGTACTCTGGGACCCCGACATGCGCACTGATAGAGTGTCGCAGACCCACTTCGAACCGTCGCACACGACACTCCTCTGTAGGCAGAAACGTACTAGCAAATTTGGATAACTTGTTAAATTCTGCGGCGTACTGTTCTACTGTCCGGTTCTCCTGCCTCAATTGCATGAATTCATTCTCCTTCGCTTGACAAACGGCTGACGGATGGTACTCAACTTCGAAAGCTTTGCGAAACGTGGCCCAAGAGATCGACGCTGAGTTGTTGTCGCGTCGGATCGCTCGCTTATGCACGGCCCACCAGTCGTGCGCGTTCAACCGTAGCTGAAGTTGTGCGCAGGCGACTTTCTTTGATTCTTCAATGCCGAGGAGCTTGAAGTGATCTTCCAGCTCTTTTAACCAATCAATTGCCATGGAAGGGACTTCGGTACCGCTGAAGGAAGTACGGCACGCCTTTTGAATTCTGACACTTCAAAGTTGTACTTTTTCGGTGCCGCCGGTTGACGCTCGGGCTCCTCCGTATCGACTTCAATGGGCTGGATCGTCGGGACGGTGGTAGTAGGTGCGGTGATGGTAGGCACGGTCGCAAAATTTCCGTTGGCCGCCATTGTCTGGACGATCTGCTGTAGGGTATCCAGCTGCTTTTGTTGAAGTTTCGCATATGCGTCGAAGCGAGCTTCGAATTGGGCATGTCGTTCCTCTGTCTGTTGATGTCGGTTCTCGGACTGGTTCTGCTGCGCCTCCATCATGCGCAGCATCCTTTCGATGGTATCGTTAGAAGGTCCGCCCCGCGAACGACGCGAAATACTAGAGCCGCTAGAAGCGCTCTGCTCTCGTTCGGCCGTGGGTTCCGTCACTTCTGCGATACGAAGGCAAACGTATCAGTCAAAAATTATTACGGACTCATTGTATGGAACAACTTATCTCATCGATGCGAGGTCAAAGGTTTGAAACTCTAGACGCGAGGCCGAAGGTTGTAAAGCCGTACTCTGATACCATTATGTCACGCCCCGATTTCCGTAGAATCGATAGTCGTCCCCCGGGCGTGATGCCGTGCGAACCTAAATTGCGATCGCACAAGGCGTAGTCATAAGGTCATCCGAAACACAACATCAAGTTAGAGTACGCAGAGAAATTGATTGACACATTTGAATTAGAAGTAGACTTTTCATTGATATTAACATTTCATTTACATTGACTCCATTACAATCATTGCCGCGCGGGCTACAACATAACTCGACTTACAAAATGAACGCTGATGAGATAGTCGTTCCATACATTACATCCCTTTTTACAAGCAAAATAGTTACACTTTCCACCTGCGATCGAGGGAAGCCGAGTCGCCATTTGTCTTTTTTTGTACTGAGTGCGGAGTCTTCAAAAGGAATTCAGAAACAAGCCTTTACAACGGACGAGGCTTCAAAAGTTTCCACACCGGCTTGAGATTTAAGTGGCACGTCCTTCGGGATTCGGGGTACCTGCGTGGAGAGCGAGAATCAGTACATTATACTTTGTACTGGTACGTGGCTATTTAAGTTCCAAGCTCTCATTTGGTTGAAGAGTTTATATGACTTAGTTCATGAATGTTTCTATCCATCCTAATAAATTTCAACAAGCATATGACAAGCATAATGTAAAGTACGTTGGAACTTACCCACGGCGGACCGCGTCGCGCCTTATGAAACTTACCATGTTCTTCCCTGTCAATTGTTATCATTTTTATACCAAGTGCAATATTACGTGTGGTTGGTCACTGGCTCCCAGAGCCATCGTGGACTCCTCTAGCTTTTGTTAGACGGGGTCCTTTCAGCGCGAGTAGCGAGCCCTGCTGCAAGTCCTCGCCTAATCCGTGCCCAGCACAGCTAATTACTTGTTTCCTTTTTCGGCCGCAACGGTCCCGTGGCCTCGGGTTGCCGTGCGGGGAAATGCTCACCTTGTCGACAAGTTGTCCGTGACCGTGCAAAGACATGCTTTTAGTTATTAAGACATAGCCTACCTTTTCTTTGAAAACTTGTTCATTCATTCGTGTTCGTGCCCTTACATTTATCCTTTCATTCGCAACAACATTATTGATTGACCTAAGAAGGGGTCGAGAAGGGAAAGGTCAGCCACTCACCTTGAGTTTACTTTAGGCGAGAGAACTTGTTGGTTACGCTAGATGTCGCCTATGCGATTACTTGAAATCGTACAAGCAACCGATTAGAACACTGTATTATTCAAGAAGTTCGATAGGAAATGCAAGTTCGAAATGCAAGCCATGAAAACCATCGAAAACATTCACGAAAATGCATTCAGAAAACAAAGCCAAAACCAACGCAAGCGGCGTGAAAAGCAGAGCAACAGGAGGTCTCTCCCGACTCAGCCGCAGAGTCAATCCTTGAGGCGCAACCCGCTGAATATGGGACTTGGTTCCGAAGAAGCCATTCCATAACGGGAAATGGATCTTAATTCAACCGTTCCCGTTCGATCGACTCGATCGATTCCGATCGAATCGATAGCGACAATGTTCCTTTCTCGCACACCCCGTGGAAGAAGAACGGGGCACGATGTAGGAACGGGGCACTACAGTCTTGCAAGCCATGTCGTTGCGGCGTAACACCGCAAGGAAGCCTTAGGCTTCATGCTGGGTAGAATGGCACTACAAAGAGGCTGTGACCTCATGCTGCAGTAGTATGACACTTCGATGAGGTTCCCAGATAGGGGTAATGTCTCGGCTTTAGGCCATGTCATAGCGGCGTAGCACCGCAAGGAAGCGTAAGGCTTCATGCCATGTCTCTTTAATAAAGAACTTACCTATAGCGTATGGAAAGAGATATCAGGCCGTCTCTTGAGGGTAAACTTGTAGATGCCCAAAATTATACACTTAAACCAGACTGGCACAAGGTCTTTAATGTGCAGCCAGAAGCACATATAACTACACTTTGTGAGTGAAAAGAATTACAATTGTGGTGCAGAATTCAAGGCATAGTCCATTCTTGTATCATACTGTTATTTAACCCATGCGGGAAGATTCAAGTCGTCAACGACATCTATCCTAATGCAAAATGGACAGTTACTGTGGGGAATGCTCAACCCTAGACACATATATATGTTGAGATATGTGGGGGATTGTTGGTGCTCTTGCTCCTTGACATGAAGAGAGCTTGCTCTCAACATGCCTAGCAAAGTTTAGTCCCACATTGGAAAAGTACCATGAGTTATCTCAACATATATACTTGTATGTGTTGTTGGGATATGCACATGGGGTGGTGACCCTAAGGAGGAAATCATGTGGGTGATTTTACCAGGAGGTAAGGATAAGGCTCCAAGAAAAGCATGGGGTGGTGACCCTAAGGACCGGACCAGCCGGTTGAACCGGTTCAACCGTGAACCGCTTGTTTTTTCCGGTCTGGTTCAGCATTGACCCAGTGTTTTGTAAAAAACTAATATTTTTATAAAAAATAGTGTCCATAAGATATTAAACTTGGACCATTTAGATTAACCAACTGGTTGAACCCGTTTGACCCGACCCAGTGCCTTGGCCGGGTCAAACTCCGGTCCGGTTTTTAAAACATTGGTATATACCCTACGCTAGTCTCTCACGTCAACCTTACTAAAAAATGGTACCTTCTTGTGCTTTTAGAAGTGTATTTAAGTCTCTTTCTCTCTATTTATCTTTCCTCTCTTGCTCCCACATATAAGTTTGAAAAATGGTTGCTAGAGCACTGTTCAGTTTTGGACCGACAACAAAATTGAATAAAAGATTCAGATAGAAAAAATATTGATTTGTTTTTGGTTTTTAAAATAATAAAAATATTAATTCAGTTTTTGTTTCGATTTTAGATTTTTGTTTCGGTCCAAAAACAAAAATCGAATAAGACTTACGCAACTATATATTTACCCTCAAATTTATGTATATTTTATGATTAAAAATATATATATTTTAAAAATAAAAATTCTATGTATGTGTTTTAAAGTCCAATTCTGATAATTTAATAACGAATCTTTGGGTCAAACTTTGAAATACAAACGTATGTATGAAAATATTATTTTTAAATATAATTTAACCACAATCTAAAATTTGAGACCGGATCATTATTAAAAATAGCCAAATCAAACAAAGCAAAGCATCAGTTTATTTCGATTTCGGTTATTGTTAATTTTGGTTATGTTTTGGTTTTGAATTTGTAGATTTTGATTCGGTTGAGATCCAATAAACCCCTAGTTGCTAGGAGACGCTCAAACTAGCTTTTCTAGCTTCCCCTCACTTGCTTAATCTTCGTCAACAAGAATGCCCCTCCTAAAGAAGGAGCAAAATCAAATAGTGTAGTTTGACCATCTTGCCAAATCTAAACCTTATTGATTACATAGTCGAGATGGTTCAAATTTCAAGTTGACTCATTCTCAACAGAAATTTCCTCATTGATTACAATAACAATTACAAGTTGGCTCATTCTCAACAGAAATTTCCTCATTGATTACAATAACAATGCCTATTCTATGACTCTTCTTTGCTCTCGAGATGGTTCAAATTCATATTCAAATCAAAACGATTGCGTTTAGTTTGACATTTTACATAACCGTCTTAAAAAAGAGTCCTAAAATATTGCAAGTGCTGCCCTTAGCATGATGTCTTGCCCGAATTCATCTCTAGGGATATATAATAATTATATTCAATCACTTGAAATGGATTTGCATACGTACTCTAATCTTAATTCGATGTGCCTTGATCAACAACTGTACAATTGAAAGAGCAGTACTATGTTACTCGCGGGTTGGACTGCGGTCGTGGCCTGCAGACCACGTGTTACCCCTTCATCGGAGACGAGTGCTAAATTCACGGACGTGGGCCGATGGATGCAGAGGGGAATGAAAGGGTAACCACCCCCCCCCCCCCCCCCCCCCCCCCCCCCCCCCCCCCAACCCCACACACACACAAAGAAAAAAAAATTCCGAAATTGAAAACATCTAGTAGGTTAGCAAGCAAGCAAAAGTCCAGGCCTTTGTCAATACTTCTACTGAGTTCCTCCTCTCCACCGGTGTGCTTGGACTTTCTAAACCATATGAAACTCGTTTGACAAAAAAAACAAAGAATTTCCGAAATTGAATACTTCTACTGAGTTCCTCCTCTCCACAGGTGTGCTTGGACTTTCTAAAACATATGAAACTCGTTTGACAAAAAAAAAATAAGAATTTCCGAAATTGAAAACATCTAGTAGGTTAGCAAGCAAGCAAAAGTTCAGGCCTTTCTCAATACTTCTACTGAGTTGCTCCTCTCCGTAGGTGTGCTTGGACTTTCCAAAACATATGAAACTCGTTTGACAACTTGAACCTGTATTTCTGAAAGATGTTAAAGTTTTGTTTATAAATAATATAATATATAAAATATTGTAAATCTTCTGTCGTTGAAGTTGTAATTCATGCATCATCGATCATTTATTGTGTAAGATACAATGCTTGTAGTTGAGTTATTTTTTTGGCCTAAATATCGTTATAAATTTTTCCGCAAATCTGTAATATTATAATGTATCTCTCATTATAATACTATAATGAGAGATACATTATAATATTATAATATTATAATACGGCTTAGAAACGACTCGGAAATGAGTTGTACAACTCATATATATCCTCCATTAATTAGAATTTTTTTTTCTGGCTACCATATATATATGTATCTCTCACCTAGTTAAGAAGAAAAAATAAAAATTCTAAAATCCTTTAACTACATAAACATAAAATCCTAAAATATATTCAATATTCAAGTTATATTTAAACTAAGTATATGGTATTATTTAACTAAACATTTTTTCAAAATTCTAAAAGTATATCTATAACAAGTCCTAATTAAAACTATATTTAAATCAAATTTAAAATATTTTAATATAATTTAAATGTTTATTTAATTTTTTGATAATATTATAGATTATTATTTTTGGTACCTATTGTTGATGCTTTCTTTACATGGAGAAAGCTTGCTCTCAACATGCCTTGTAAAAGTTTAGTCTCACATCGAAAATGCACCATGAGTTATCTCAACATATATACTTGGTTGTGTTGTTGAGAGTTGCACATGGGGTGGTGACCCTAAGGAGGGAACCATGTGGGTGATTTTACTAGGAGGTAATAATAAGGCTCCAAGGATTAAGCATTAATGCTTTTGTCATTCTCTTGGATTAATTTTATTTGGAGCTAAGCCCCAAAGGGGCTTAGCGACTCGGACTCGGGCTCGGGCTCATGGGTTCATATGCGGCTCATGCGGTCCATGCGGCTCATGCGGCCAGGCTACTGCTGCTGCTGCTGCTGCCGTCGCATGGAGAGCTCCGCTGACTGTGCAGGCTACAAGTCAGTTATGGAAAGACTGATTCAATTTGAACTAATTTCGTTTCCATCTTTGTGGGATTTGAAATTAATTTCGTTTCCATCTTTGTGGAATTTGAATTAATTTCGTTTCCATCTTTGTGGGATTTGAATTAATTTCGTTTCCATCTTTGTGGGATTTGAATTAATTTCGTTTCCATCTTTGTGGGATTTGAAATTAATTTCGTTTTCATCTTTGTGGAATTTGAATTAATTTCGATTCCATCTTTGTGGGAATTGAATTAATTTCGTTTCCATCTTTGTGGGATTTAAATTAAGTTCGTTGCTATCTTTGTGGGATTTGATTCAATCTTTCCATAAGTAAAGAGGCGACTAGGGTTTCCACCCTCTCTCTATATATACTCTCTTCTGGCCTCCTTTGTGGAGTACTACGAATTTTATAAGTCAGAAGAGAGAGAGAGAGAGAGAGAGAGAGAGAGAGAGAGAGAGAGAGGAAGCTGCTGCCGCCATTGCAAGTCCATCCGAGGAGTCAGAACAGAGGTTACTTCGAACGTTCCACAAGTTCTTTAACTTGCTGGTTCCTGGAAGCAATTCGTGTGGGGCGAATCTTACTTTGAGCAACGGTGTTTTGACACCCCAGCAACTTTTTTTCATCTCATCTTTCTCTAGATTATTGTAACTCGTTCTGTCCCAATTGTAACACGTTTGCAAGGAAGAACGAGAGATCTTCTCTTCTCTATTTCCCTCCTTCATATTGTAATCTGGCTATTTGGTTTTTTTTTGGTATCATCGTAGATCTTGAGTTTGATCACTACAAAGCTTTGTGTGACTCTCAGATCTCGATTGTATCAGTTTTTCATCTTTGATCAAGCCCCGGGACTAACAATTTCAAAGCAAGATCCTTGTAGATGGAAAATATTAATGCTTCGCTCGTCCAATCGGACTACTGCAAGTTGGAAAAGTTCGATGGAGAGCATTATCAAGTCTGGAAGAGGAAGGTTTATCTAACTCTTCAACTCAAAGACGTTGATCATGTACTATTGGAGGAAGAACCTTCTGTTCCAGACACTGGGTCTACTGCCGCAATCAATGCGGCTACCAAACTCCAGGCCAAGTGGAGAAGGAAAAATAGCATCTGCAGGCTTCTCATCCTGAATGCTATGGAGGATTTCCTGGCAGAATTCTACTCGAAGAAGGAATTTGCCAGAGACATATGGGAGTCTGTGGAAAAACTGTATGAAAAAGACATGAACATGAGCAAGATGTTTGTGGTTAAAAAATATCATAAATTGCTCTTTGAGGACGAGAAGTCCATGTTGCCACAGGTGAAGGAATTTCTGAAGCTGCGTCAGAAACTGGAAGACGAAGAGATGCCCCTTTCCGACAAGTTTATCGTTGGAGGGATCGTCTCAAAACTTCCTGCTGGATGGAGTACCTTCTATGCAAGGATGCTCAGAAAGAAGCTAGACATTAGCTTGGGAGATCTACTTCAAGAGATCCATGTTGAGGACGAGATGCGTTCCCAACAGAAGGTGGACACTCTGTCCAAACAGTTGGCTAAAGCCAATCTAGTACAGACGAGAGATCCCAAGGGAAAGCAGGCGGCTTCTCATCCCAAGAAGAAGGAATTCACTAATCTAAAAGTGAATGGTCCTTCATTCAAGCAATAGAAGACCAAGTTCCACGTGACTTGTTACAATTGTGGCAAGAAAGGCCACTACAAGAGTGAATGCAGATCCAAGCCTAAACAATCAGAGAAAGGTGAGCCTAGTAAGGATTTATTGGTTTCTAATATTGTTGCTATGATCGCACAGGTCACAACTGTGGGGGTTGACTCTGACTGGTGGATAGACACTGGTGCGACTTGCCATGTCTGTTCTGGCAAGGAATGGTTCGTCATGTACCAGCCGATATCTGAGAAGGTTGTCATGGCGAACCAGGCCCAAGCTGAAGTTCTGGGGATCGGGACTGTGGAGCTAAAACTCACTTCTGGGAACACTCTGACGCTTCAAGGAGTGAAGCATGTTCCGGTGATTGCCAAGAACCTGATCTCTGGGAGCCTGCTCTGCAACGCAGGCTTGAGGATGGACATCAATGCTGGTCAGATGGTGTTGTCCAAGAAGGGAACATACTTCGGAAAGGCCTATCAAATCGAAGGAATGTTTAAAATTCAGCTTGTCAACCATTTTAGTGACATTAATGCAGTTACATTTTCTGATTATTCTCTAGAGTTGTGGCATAATAGACTAGGACATGTTCATTATAAAAGAATTAACAAAATGTCCAGTCTAGGACTTATCTCCAAATGTGGAGGTAAGGTAGAGAAGTGTGAAGTATGTGCTCAGACAAAGATCATAAGGAAACCCTTTCATCGGGTCAATCGAAGCACAGATCTTCTGGAGTTGGTGCACTCTGATATCTGTGACTTCAAGTAATTCTCTACAAAGCCGGGATGAAGTATTTCATAACCTTCATCGATGACTTCTCAAAATCCACATTCGTCTACTTGCTCAAGTCTAAAGACGAAACGTTCGAGAAGTTCAAGGAGTTCAGGGCCGAGACTGAACGACAAACTGGACAACAACTCAAGAGGCTAAGAAGTGATCGAGGGGAGAGTATCGGTCTCATGAATTCACATTGTTCTGCAAAGAACATGGAATCATAAACGAGACTACTGCTCCGTATTCTCCTCAATCTAACGGAGTAGCGGAGAGAAAGAACAGAATATTGACAGAATTGATGAACTCAATGCTGCTAACCGCGGGTCTTCCTAAATGCTACTGGAGAGAAGCTGTATTGACGGCCACTTTTATTCTAAATAGAGTGCCGTATGCAACTTCGGACGTAACTCCTCATGAACTCTGGTTCAAAGTCAGACCAAACTTGAATGTCATTCGAGTGTGGGGGTGTCTGGCGTATGTGAATCTCCCAGATCTGAAGATTCAGAAGTTGGGGACAAGGACTACGAAGGCGATCTTCTTGGGATATGCCGAGAAGAGTGATGCTCGGAGATTTTTGATATTGAGTCAAATCATATCATCGAATCTCGCGATGCTGAATACTTTGAAGACAAGTTTGCAAAAGACAAAAACATTATTCTTTCGGACATTCCGGAAAATGATGTAGGTGCAAATGAGACTGAAATCTCATATGGGCCAATAGTCCAAGAAGAAGCTGTCGTTGATGAAACAACTCTTATACCAGAACTCGCAGCACCGTCAGCAAAGCGAGCGAGGAGACCTAAAGACTTCGGAGATGACTTTGTCACCTATCATGTGGAAGCAGATCTGCTTACCTATGATGAGGCGATGAAGACCAGAGATGCTATCTTCTGGAAGGAGGCAGTGAATGACGAGGTTGACTCTATCACCTCCAATAACACATGGGTGTTGGTAGATCTACCTGAAGGAGAAAAGTCGATCGAATGTAAATAGATTTTTAAGAAGAAGATGAAGGCAGATGGAACTATTGACAAGTTCAAGGCCAAGCTGGTAGCCAAGGGATTTTTTCAGAAACAGGGGATAGACTACTTTGACACGTACGCTCCAGTAGCTCGGATGACCACCATCAGGATGTTAATCGCTCTAGCAGCTATACATAAGTTGGTGATACATCAGATGGATGTAAAGACACCATTCCTCAATGGGGAGCTGATCGAAGAGATTTACATGCAACAACCAGATGGATTTTTCGTCAAAGGTCTTGAAGACAAAGTATGCAAGTTGGTAAAATCATTGTATAGTTTGAAGCAAGATCCCAAGATATGGCATGAGAAGTTTGACAAAGTTATTAGGTCAAACAGCTACAGAGTCAGCGAGACGGACAATTACACAAAGTTCGCTGATTGAAGAGGAGTCATCGTTTGTCTGTACGTGGACGACATGCTAATCCTAGGGACGGATATAGGCTGTGTCACGGAGACAAAGAAGTTCCTCTCAACCAAGTTCAGTATGAAGGACTTGGGGGATGCAGATGTCATCTTGGGCATAAAGATCATCCGGACAGACACTGGAGTAGCGCTGTCACAATCTCACTACATTGAGAAGATGCTCATACGCTATGGGTATAAGGATCTTCCAGGGATCGATACGCCATACAGGTGTGATCAGAAGCTGAAGCCAAACTCGAGGGAAAGCATTAGGCTACTGGAGTATTCTAGTATTATCGGAAGTTTGATGTACGCAACCATTGCCACAAGGCCTGACATAGCTTTCATCGTGGAAATGCTGAGTCGGGTCACTAGCAACCCAGGGATTGAGCACTGGAAAGCTGTGAAGCGGGTGATGAGATATCTCAAGAAGACTCAGACATATGCACTGCACTACAACGGGTATCCGACAGTAGTAGAAGGTTTCAGTGATGCTAGCTGGTGTTCAGAGGTAAAAAGCGAAAGATCTACAGGTGGATTTGTCTTTTTATTGGGTGGAGCTGCTATATCGTGGAAGTCGAAGAAGCAGACTATAAACTCTCGTTCCTCCATGGAATCTGAATTCTATGCACTTGAAACTGCAGCAGATGAAGCAGAATGGCTTCAGGAGCTCATGTATGATCTTCCAGTAGTTGGGACTCAGATACCGGCGATACCGATATACTGTGACAACCAGGCGACTGCGGCGGTGGCATCAAATGACCTCTTCAACAGGAAGAAGAGGACTGTACGGTTGAAGCACATGATAGTACACGATCTTATCAAAAGAGGTGTAATTGCAGTGATTGATGTTCGAAGTCAGGAGAACCTGGCAGATCCATTCACAAAGGGCCTCAAGCACCAGTTGGTCGATGATACAACTTGTAAAATGGGCTTGAAGGCATTCTGATAGTGTGTCCTTGTAATCCTACCATAAAGTTTTATGCTATTAGTTCAAAAAGAAATCTACTAGGCATCTATCTTTTGGTTCAAAGGAGGATCACTGACTGGGAAACTATCAATTAACAGTGGGTACTTGTTCTCTGGAACATGGAAGGGATACGAACCCATAACCACTGTTGTCTACTATGTATTTTCTGCAAAAAAAACAGATCCTGTGGAAGGTTGGCTTAAACGCCTTAATGAGTTCTCAGGCAGAGTGAATGCCTGGTGTGCTTTACAGGAAGCACGGTAGAGCAGCACTACAAGGAGTGAAACTCTAAGATACAGTGGAGTAACTCCACCATAAGGTTCCCAGGTCTGGGGTAATGCTTCGGCTTTGCAAGCCAAGTCATAGCGGCGTAGCACCGCAAATAGGCAGGTAGCCTAATGCTGTATGACGTAATTAAAGAGTTATAGACAGCACTACAAAGGGGAGGATGGCCCCATGTTACAGTGACACGACACTACGATGAGGTACCCAGGTAGGGGTAAAGCCTCGGCCCTGTAATCCATGTCGTTGAGGCATAACACCGCAAGGAAGCCTTAGGCTTCATGCTGAGTAGATTGGCACTACAAAGAGGATGAGACCTCATGCTATAGTAGTATGACACTACGATGAGATTTCCAGGTAGGGGTAATGCCTCGGCTTCAGGCCATGTCATAGCGGCGTAGCACTGCAAGGAAGCGCAAGGCTTCTTGCCATGTCTCTTTAATAAAGAACTCACCTATAGTGTATGGAAAGAGATATCAGGCCGTTTCTTGAGGGTAAACTTGTAGACGCCCAAAATTATACACTGAAATCAGGCTAGGACAGGGCCTTTAATGTGCAGCCAGAAGCACACTTAACTACATTTTGTGAGTGGAAAGAATTACAATTGTGGTGCAGAATTTAAGGCGTAGTCCATTCTTGTATCACATTGTTATTTAACCCATGCGGGAAGATTCAAGTCGTCAGCGACATCTATCCTAATGCAAAATGGACAGTTACTATGGGGAACGCTCAACCCTGGACACATATATATGTTGTGATATGTGGGGGATTGTTGGTGCTTTCTTTACATGGAGAGAGCTTGCTCTCAACAAGCCTTGTAAAAGTTTAGTCCCACATCGAAAATGCACCATGAGTTGTCTCAACATATATACTTGGTTGTGTTGTTGAGACATGCACATGGGGTGGTGACCCTAAGGAGGGAACCATGTGGGTGATTTTACTAGGAGATAAGAATAAGGCTCCAAGGATTAAGCATTAATGCTTTAGTCATTCTCTTGGATTAATTTTATTTGGAGCTAAGCCCCAAAGTGGCTTAGCGACTCGGACTCGGACTCGGACTCGGGCTCGGGCTCGGGGTCATGGGCTCATATGCGGCTCATGCGGTTCATGCGGTCCATGCGGCTCATGCGGCTGATGCGGCCAGGCTACTGCTGCTGCTGCCGCATAGAGGGCTCCGCTGACTGTGCAGGCTACAAGTCAGTTATGGAAAGACTGATTCAATTTGAACTAATTTCTTTTCCATCTTTGTGGCATTTGAAATTAATTTCGTTTCCATCTTTGTGGAATTTGAATTAATTTCGTTTCCATCTTTGTGGAATTTGAATTAATGTCGTTTTCATCTTTGTGGGATTTGAATTAATTTCGTTTCCATCTTTATGGGATTTGAATTAATTTCGTTTCCATCTTTGTGGGATTTGAATTAATTTTGTCTCCATCTTTGTGGGATTTGAATTAAGTTCGTTGCTATCTTTGTGGGATTTGATTCAATCTTTCCATAACTAAAGAGGCGGTTAGGATTTCCATCCTCTCTCTATATATACTCTCTTCTGGCCTCCTTTGTGGAGTACTACGAATTTTATAAGTCAGAAAAGAGAGAGGGAGAGAGGAAGCTGCTGCCGCCATTGCAAGTCCATCCGAGGAGTCAGAACAGAGGTGACTTCGAGCGTTCCATAAGTTCTTCAACTTGCTTCGAGCGTTCCCCAAGTTCTTCAACTTGCTGGTTCCTGTAAGCAATTCGTGTGGGACGAATCTTGCTTTGAGCAACGGTGTTTTGACACCCCAGCAACTTTTCTTCATCTCATCTTTCTCGAGATTATTGTAACTCGTTCTGTCCCAATTGCAACACGTTTGCAAGGAAGAACGAGAGATTTTCTCTTATCTATTTCCCTCCTTCATATTGTAATCTGGCTATTTGGTTTTTTTTTTGTATCATCGTAGATCTTGAGTTTGATCACTACAAAGCTTTGTGTGACTCTCAGATCTCGATTGCATCAGTTTTTTATCTTTGATCAAGCCCCGAGACTAGCACCTACAGCGCACGTGAACGTGACTAGTTATCAATAAAGAGATTCATATACATCTTAATGATTCCCTATTAACAAACTTCCCTTTCCCCAGTACTGGATGAATTAAAAAGAAAAAAAACATTTAATTATTCAAGTGAGATATGCATTTGATCACATATAAAATGAACTGCATGCCTATTGAATTTTCTTATTTCAAGCCAAGGACTGCCACACCAAAACAAAGTTTAGTTCCTTTGCGAGACATTAGTTGTCCACTTCTTCCCTGCTGCTCTTCAAGAGGTTAGACCTGAGAAATGGGGTTCACATATCGCCAAGCAGTTGCCCTCCTCTTCGTCTTCTTCATCACAGCCTCGCTTCTCTCAGCTTCGTTTGCAGGTTAATTTGTTTCAATTGAAGCTCTTCAAAGTGTTTCTTCCCAAAGTTTCAAGATCTTGTGTGAATATATAATTTATAGCATTGCGTTGAACTACAAACTCTATCATGTATTTGCTTTTATTATGGGTACGATGTAAGTATCTCAATATTTATTCTTATGATTATTTCACTCTAGAGAACCATGAACACATGGTCGTTTCGTACGGCTTGAGCGATCGCACAGGGCTCCAAAAATCGGAAAGCTCCAAATTTTAACCTCCGAAATTTTCATTTTTATATTTACGCATCCTCTCAGTATGTAAATGTTACTAGTATAAAATTTCCATCTTTAGATTTAGGATTTCATATTTTTTAGAAACTGCATTAATATGACCCTTAGAATATCAAATAAAAATCTTATTTTTAGAGTGGTTAAAATAAAATATTTTTCAGTATTTTTGTACAAGACCATTAGAAAGTCAGAAACGACCATGCATGAAACATATAGTGATGTTCAGGCACTACTTTATACTTTCTCCTATCTTCTAAGAGAATAACTAAAGAGGCTTTGAATCAAACAAACTTTAGGGATCTGCAAAAACAAAATTAATCATTAATTATTTTCATCTAAAATGAACAACGGAAAAGCTAATTTACCCATAGGCGGACTGGCATGTCCGTCGCGTGGCCGCACCCATTGACCCCCTCCTGTATTAACGGATCTTACGTCGGTTGACCTGCCAATGGGACGATGACACGTGACAGACAGACAGGCCTGCAGGCGGACAACGTAGCAGTACTCAATAAACAAATGTCATGTAGTACTTAGACTAATCACTCACGGTTTCTTTTCCAGATGTGCATAGGAAGCTTCTTGTTGAATCTGTGATGCATGTTGAATCTTTGATGAAGGTAGGAGAGTAGTACTAATTAATTATTCTTTTAAAATAGAAGAAAAATGTAGCATAAGAGACTCGGTATTTGTGACCATCCTCTTGTATTTTTTTTTTTTCTGTTGACAAAACTATATATATGCAGGAATCACCTAATTACAAGTTATCAAGCGCACGTCCAAGAATTCTCACGGTCACAACAAACGACTATGGAAACTATGAGCCAGCTCCATCTCTCGGCAAGCCTTCTTTCAAGTTCATTCCTAACTGATCGATGTTACTCTCAGAGGACTTCCAATGCCAAAATAAATTAATGAAGCATGTAGTACTACAAGCTTCATGGGTGTATACATACATGTTTGAAGTATAATTCCCAACTCTGTATTTAAGAGACATAATAATAAAATATAATGTAGATAAATAATCTGAGCGAGACCGAGACTTGAACTTGGTTCAATGTTCATAAGACAATATTCGTCCCCCACTGGTGCTTACGGTTTAATAGCGATTAGTCTCCCAAGATATAACGGTTCTTCTCCTTCGGTAGCAGTACTTCACACTGCAGGAACTTGACAAAACAATATAGGTAGTCTATCACGACCCGATCCCAATGTAGTGGATCTAGTCAGATCATGTCCAGCCTGCACCGTTGTGAGATGGCGGCAGTAAGTGTTGGAATTATTAATTCCATTTATTGTTCATAAGGATGAAAAGGAAAGAGAAGGGACTTTAGTCCCACATCGGAAAGAGAGAAAGGTTCGAGGGTGCTTAAATAGGTATGTGCACTCATGAGGAGTGTGCAACAACCAAAGGGTTGCTAGTGGGTGACCATTGGTTGTTGTTTTATCTTCTTCATAAAAATGTAGCCGGTGTTGCCCCGGCTCCGGCATGGGCTCAGACGTAGAGGCGATAGTGGCGCATTGTAGACGCACTTGTGCACTTAGGCTCGGGCCTCGGGCTCCTCGCGACGATTCTCGTCCCGAGAATTCCTATTTTTCAGCCCACTGTTAGCCCATTTTTGCGGCCCAGACAGACGAAGGGGTGAATGAACCTGCGAACAGGTGAATGAATGTTGTTTCGGAAGGGTCGCGACTTCACGAAACAACACGAATCCATCTATATATATTACAGATCTCTGAGTCTAAAACACACATAATCTCAGTATTCATTCTCTCTTTCTTTTCTCTTCCAAAGTTTTCCAAAAAAATGTTCTTCCCTACGCCGGTGTCTCACAACGTCTGGTGAACCTCCGACAGAAGGTTGTCTTATCCTGGGTGTTCTGGCGTGCTGTCTCCAAGACGTTACCAGAGTGCCCGAAACACTTTAAAGAAAGTGCTGCTAAATGCACGATTCAAGCCTCGACGACATTTTCAACTTCGCACAACTCAGAAGTGAAGTACTAGCAATTTCTAACAATCTTAAAGTGTTTCGAATAATGGCGTCCGAGGCTACAATTTCGAGCATCAAAGTCATGAATCCGGATCTAGTCAAACTGGATCGCTTTGACGGGACGAACTTCACACGCTGGCAGGACAAGATGATCTTCCTCCTGACGGCACTGAAGATCTACTACGTCCTCGACCCAGATCTGCCACCTGTTTCAGAACCCACTCTAGCAGATTCTGATGCAGTCAAGGCAGAACGCAAAAACCGCAAAGAGGACGAACTGCTGTGCCGTGGTCACATTCTGAACACCCTGTCGGACAGACTATACGACCCCTATACAGAAAATTCTTCGACGATTGACCTCTGGAAGGCTCTGGATTTCAAATTCAGAGCAGAAGAAGAAGGTACAAAGAAATTTCTTATATCAAAATATTTTGATTTCAAAATGATTGATACAAAGCCTATACTCGCCCAAGTACACCAACTACAAGTTCTAGTCAATAAACTCAGGGCAGTAAAGATAGAACTTCCGGAACCATTCCAAGTTGGTGCTATAATTACTAAATTGCCAACATCTTAGAATAGTTATCGGAAGAAATTACTTCACAGCTCTGAGGATTTCTTACTGGAACAGATTCAAAAACAACTTCGAATCGAAGAGGAATCGAAGGAAAGACAGAAATCCAAGAACAACGGAGTTTCTAAAACTAACGCGGTGAGCGCGAAAGGCAAGAGGCCTGTAGGAAATAAGAACTTTCTCGGTCCTAAGAAGGACCAACAAAAGTTCAAGAACTCCAACACCGCCAAAGGACCCAAGATCGGCTGTTTTCTGTGTGGCAAAGCAGGACATTATGCCAGAGACTGTCAGGTTTGAAAGACCCAAAACAACGAGGTAAATCTCACTGAGATAGATGACATAAATGCTACGGTGAATAAACTCATGACGGTCAAAGGGAAGGCTCCAGGATGGTTGTACGATACTTGTGCTACTGTTCATGTTTCATACGACAAAGCAGCATTCAAGACCTATTCTGAAGTCAATGATGGACAAGAAGTTCAGATAGGAAATGAAGGACACTCAACGGTCCTGGGAACAGGTGATGTGAAAATCCAATTCACTTCTGGGAAGAAAGTAACTCTGACTAACGTACTTCACGTCCCGGATATGAGTAGGAACCTCGTCAGTGGAGTCTTGTTGGGTAAACCAGGAATAAAATCTGTCTTTGAGTCGGACAAATTAATTTTGACCCGTAATGGTGTGTTTGTTGGAAGGGGATATACCGATGAGGGCATGATCAAACTTTGTATCATTGAAAATAATATCAATAAAGTTTCTACTTCTGCTTACATGATTGAGTCCTCTACTTTATGGCATAGTAGATTAGCGCATATAGGTATTAGCACTATGAAAAGTTTAATTAAATCTGGATTAATTTCATACAATTCTGAAGACTTAGATAAGTGTGAAATTTGTGCAAAATCCAAAATGATTAAAAAATTTTTTCACAGTGTAGAACGTAATACCAACCTACTAGATTTAGTTCACTCTGATTTATGTGAATTTAATGGCACATTATCTCGAGGAGGTAATAAATACTTTATTACCTTCATTGATGATTGCTCTAGATTTACATATGTATATTTATTAAAGCATAAAGATGAAGCCTTTAATGCTTTTAGAATATACAAATCAGAGGTTGAAAATCAACTTGGTAGAAACATTAAAATACTTAGAAGTGATAGAGGTGGTGAATACTTTTCTTTTGAATTTAATACCTTCTGTGAAGAGAACGATATTATTCACAAATGTTCTGCACCACGGACACCACAACAGAACGGACTAGCCGAAAGAAAAAAATAGAACATATCAAGAAATGATAAATGCAATGCTAATGCATTCTGAATTATTATTTAGTTTGTGGGGAGAAGCTTTACTTACTGCATGTCATATAATGAACTGAATTCCTTTGAAGAAAACTAGTATTTCACCATATGAGATATGGAAAGGCCGTAAGCCTAATATCAGTTATTTTAGAGTGTGGGGGTGCATAGCTTATTACAAAAACATGGATCTTAAAAGGACCAAATTAGTTCTTCGTGGAATCAAAAGTGCTTTTGTAGGTTATGCTGCCAATAGTAAGGAATATAGACTTTTAAACTTAGAGTCTAACATTATTATCGAATCCAGAGATGTGGAATTTTTGATAACCTTATTACTAAGAATAAGGATTCTGAGATTCCTGCTAATGAAGAGTCTTCCGAGGAGAGCTCTTCACGGTTAGTTGAAAAACGACCCGAGCTTCGGATCAGCAAGAGAGTTCGAAAGGCTAAGGATCTAGAATCTGATGAAATAGATTCTCAACTAATTTTCTTTACTTAGTAGAAGGAAATACAGAGAAATTTATTCGAAAGATTTCTATCATTCTTCTGGAAGATGATCCTAAAACCTTTAAGGAAGCAATAGCTTCGCGGGACTCATCTTTTTGGAAAGATGCTATCCAAGATGAGATGGATTCGCTAATATCTAACTACACTTGGAAAATTGTCGATCTGTCCAAAGGGTCACGACCTATTGGATCTAAGTGGATGTTCAGGACAATGTATCATAGTGATGGTACTTTAAACACCTACAAGGCTAGACTAGTAGCCAAAGGATTTCTACAAAGAGAAGGAATTGATTATTTTGATACATATGCACCAGTAGCAAGAACGACTATAATTAGAATATTGTTTGTGTTAGCTTCATTGTATCATCTTAATGTTCATCAGATGGATGTCAAAACGATATTCTTAAATGGAGATCTCGATGAGGAGATTTACATAGAGCAACCGGAAGGGTTCGTGCTCCCGAGAAATAAACAAAAGGTATGCAAACTTGTTAAATCCTTGTACGGATTAAAACAAGCACTAAAGCAGTGGCATCAGAAATTTAACTCAGTCATAATTTCTAATGGCTTTGCTCACAATGTTTGTGATAAGTGTTTATACACTAAAGTATATAGAAATATCGTGATATTTTTTTGTTTCTACGTTGATGATATGTTGATCATTAGCAACGAGATGAGTGGAATTACAGAAACGAAGAGGTTTCTAATTTCCACATTCAAGATGAAAGATCTTGAAATAGTTGACACTATTTTGGGGATCAAAGTAATACAAAACAGTGGGGGTTTTGAACTTATGCAGTCGCACTATGTTGAGAAAGTGTTAGACAAGTTCAAACACCTAAAGTTCAAAGAAGTGAACACTCCATTTGATCCAAGTGTTAAACTAGAAAAGAATTCTGGAAGAGCCGTCGCTTAATTAGAATACGCAAGTGCTATTGGATGTCTTATGTATTTGATGCAATACACAAGACCTGATATAGCATTTGCAGTTAGTAAAATGAGTAGATTTACTAGCAACCCTAATAATGAGCATTGGAGGGCTATCAGAAGAATTTTTGGTTATCTTTTGAAAACCAAGAATCTTGGATTAAAGTATGGTAGATTTCCTGCCATATTAGAAGGATATAGCGACGCTAGTTGGATATCAAGTATCGGGGATAACAAATCTACGACAGGTTGGGTATTTACGCTTGTCGGAGGGGCAGTTTCTTAGAAGAGCAAGAAAAAACGTGCATTACCCATTCGACCATGGAGTCAGAGTTTGTGGCTCTAGCTTCTGCAGGACAAGAAGCTGAGTGGTTGAGGGATCTTCTATTAGAAGTTCCGCTGGCTAAGGACAATGTATCAAAAGTGTCAATACATTGCGATAGTCAAGCTACTCTAGCAAGAGCCTACAACGAAGTGTATAATGGGAAGTCTAGACATATAAGTCTAAGACATACCTACGTAAGGAAATTGATCAAAAATGGAATTATTTCTCTTACGTATGTGCGTACCAGCTATAATTTAGCTGATCCCTTTACTAAACCACTAGCTAGGGATTTAGTAAAATCTACCTCGAGAGGTATGAGATTGAAACTCCTTGAGTAAGAGTTCCAACAACAGTGGCAACCCAATCAAATGTTAAGAAAACCTTAACCTTAGATTCAATGGGTAACAACAAACTGTTGATTTGGATGTATACGACATGATAATGTCGACTGTTGCAATTTGAGGGTTGAGTTTATAAAACTCTTAATGAAGTTCAGTAATGTTGACATGTATTTGTAAAGTAACAGAGATACTGAAAGAACTTCATCTATGTGAATTTAGAGATGGTGCCGTCTCAGTAAGATCTGGAGTTTATCTTATAAAAAATTCACGAGACAGGATCAGCACATGGCCATTAATAGTGCAAAGCGAGAGATATAGGCGAACAACTACAAAAGAATGTGTGTAAAGTAATAACGATTTTATCACAAGGAATAACTTGTTCAAAGCCCAGCTACCAGAGATTCCGATAAAATCTTGTGTTGCATCTACTAAGGTTAGGCTCAAATCGAAAGATACCTAACTGTATTAACATTCTTTAAGTGATGTATTCAGGAATTCCTTTCCATCATTTATGGAACAAGTGGGGGATTGTTGGAATTATTAATTCCATTTATTGTTCATAAGGATGAAAAGGAAAGAGAAGGGACTTTAGTCCTACATCGGAAAAAGAGAAAGGTTCGAGGGTTCTTAAATAGGTATATGCACTCATGAGGAGTGTGCAACAACCAAAGGGTTGCTAGTGGGTGACCATTGGTTGTTGTTTTATCTTCTTTATGAAAATGTAGCCGGTGTTGCCACCGGCAACATCAGCTCCGGCTCTGGCTTCGGCTAGGGCTCGGGCACGGGCTCGGGCGTAGAGGCGATAGTGGCGCATTGTAGACGCACTTGTGAACTAAGGCAACGTGGCATCGGGCGAGCGGCGTAGGCTCGGGCGTCGGGCTCCTCGCGGCGATTCTCGTTCCGAGAATTCCTATTTTTTGCAGCCCACTGTTAGCCCATTTTTGTGACCCAGACAGACGAATGGGTGAATGAACCTGCGAATAGGTGAATGAATGTTCTTTCGAAAGGGTTGCGACTTCACGAAATAACACAAATCTATCTATATATACTACAGATCTCTGAGTTTAAAACACACAGAATCTCAGTATTCATTATCTCTTTTTTTTCTCTTCCAAAGTTTTCCAGAAAGGTGTTCTTCCCTACGCTGGTGTCTTATAACGTCTGGTGAACCTCCGGCAGAAGGCTGTCTTATCCTGGGTGTTCTAGCGTGTTGTCTCCAAGACGTTACCGGAGTGCCCAAAACACTTTAAGGAAAGTGCTGCTAAATGCACGGTCCAGGCCTCGACGACATTTTCAACTTCGCCGAACTCAGAAGTGAAGTACTAACAATTTCTAACAGTAAGCTGTATCAAGTAGTGAAACATAACATGCGGAAACATCTAACGGAAAATAAAACATTTTATTCAACTGGAAAAAATTTGAAAATAAAACAAACAACTACAATATTCATTTTATTACAAATGATTTTGAAAGAAAAGTAAAGGAAAGTGCTAAGCCAACATTCTAGGGTTCAGGGGTTCCTGGTTCAGCCTCTGCGGGACCCAAGTCTGTTCCGTAGAAAGTGCAGTAAGGCAGCTCCTCTTCGTCGCAATCACCTAAAAATGTTGTCTCCAGTCAGGAGGGTACATATTTCATCCACATCTAGCAATTCTAAATTAATAATAAATGTAAAATGCAAAACAGTTAAAGAAAACAATTTTTTTGTATTTAATAGTAAAAAGACCAACAAGCAAGATGATGTCAATATCCAAAATGATGCAATGCCAAGCTAGTGTTTGGGTGTATAACAGGGCCTGTGACTGGCTGGGATAGAGGCAATATGTATACTAACATTTCGGCCGAAACGAATAGTATACTGTACGGCTCAACCTACAGTGAGATTGGGGTTAGCACAGACGAGAAACGAGTAAGTTTTGACTTTGGTCACAGACGTTATACTACTCCCCCAAGCAATCCCCAAGCAATGAGTCAATGAGTCAATTAATCAATAATCAACATGTCAAGATAGCCATCCAGCAATCCATTAACCTATGTGGAGTCTGAGAGGGATCCACGGTGAATTAGTGTAACTATACTACATGTATCTAACTGATGCATACATTTAATTATCAAAATAAAATGCAGATATGGAATAGATATGAAACTTGTCTCAAAATATTCTATGACTTGGCAGCAATCAGAAAGTGACTACTAGGGTTTACGAATCAGAACCTACAAGATCATAACACCAGTTTTAGTAACCATAATTACGTCCTAAATCTAAGGTACAAAACTAGGCCAAGTCTACAAGTTGGTGATCCTAATTGGAAGCCATTCGTACATAAAAATAGTTTTTGTTACAAAAATGATATTAATATATAACTATTTAAGTAAATATAGGTTTTGTCGTAAAATAAATATTTTTTAAGAAAATTACTAAAGATGTATTTCTTTGAAATTAGTAATTTTGTAGGAAAAAGATTTATCTAAAAATATTTGAAAATAGAATTTATATATCGAGATTAAAATTAATAAAAAATGATTTTCCTTAGAAAATACCTTTTAACCATTTTTTATACCAAAAACTAATTATTTTAACAAATAAAACTCTTTTATGAAAATTACTCAGCTTTTCTTTATTAATCTATTTACCAAAAAAAAACCTTTTTGATTTAAAAACACTTAAAAGGAGAATATATGTATAAGAAATTAGTTATATAATTTTACCTACAACTTTTACATAAAGAGCACTAATTTTAACAAAACTTTATTTACTAATACTTTAATAACACTAAAACTTTTGTTAACCATTTACTAAATGATTATTAGGTTTTTAGAAATACAACCCAGTTTATAATCACATAATTAAACAATCTAATTTATTAATCCATATTTTAATTAATTAAAAATTAAACAACAGCAACCTAAATAAAGTTTCCTAAAAAGTAATTATTACAAACCATGCTACTAATTAACACAACAGAACTAAGACAACGATTCTAAAGAAACCAATTAATCCACATAACAGTCTCTAAGGCCAGAATATGAAATATGGGTTTTGTGAAGAAATGACAGAAAGAAAGGGAAAGGATTTACCCAAGGCTTGCACGAAGGAGTACCGAGGGGAGGCCTCGGACTCGGAACAACGTCGGGAACGACGAGCACGGACATGTGCGCGCACACGGACGGACACGTGGGCAAAGGTGCACGGAACTAGGGCGCGTGTGGGGTTGGCGGACGGCGATGGACGGCCGGCTGCTGCCGGACGGGCGGCGGTCAGTTGCTCGGAAATGGAGGAAGTGGGGTCTGGATTCGGAGAGGGCAGCGAAGGGAGCGCGGTGGTGGTCGCGAATTTGGATTTGGTGGAGATTTGAGAGAGTTATAGAGTTTTTGAGGAGAAAATAATTTGTGAAGCTTCTGGTGTTTCTCCTCTACTTGGGGGATATTACGGAAGATGAAAAGGAAGAAGAAAAAGGACGTGGTGTGTGCGCAGGATGAGTGGATCTGAGAGGGAGAATCGGTGAGTAGAGAAGAGTGGGTTTTGGGTTCGGTGAACTCAGTGGGTTTAAGTCATTGGGCCAAAATGGTTGGGCTGGATTTAAGGCTCACATACAATAATAAATAAATAAAATACACAAACAAAACATGGGTCTTACAGCTTGGGTTTAATTCATTGGGCCAAAGAGTTTTGGGTTTAACCAAATAATTAATAAATACAATAAAATTACAAGCATGGGCTTCACAACGTTCCCTCCTTAGAAAATTTTGTCCTCGAAATTTCAACAAATAATGAAAGAGAGGGGATAGAACATACCTAGAAAAGATGAGGATACTTTTCCCTCATCTCATCCTCTCGCTTCCAGGTAGCTTCGCTTGGAGAGTGGTGACCCCAAGCTATCTTCATTAGAGGGAATACTGCACGCCGCAATCTCTTCTCCATGTGGTCGATGATCTCCACTGGTTGCTCTGGCACAGTAAGGCTAGACCCAATCTCCAATTCTGAATGATCAACTATATGGCTCGGGTCCGGTACGTAACGCCTCAGCTGCGATACGTGGAAGATGTTATGCACGCCTTCGAGGCTGGAAGGTAGATCCACCTTGTATGCTACCTCTCCGATTTTGCTCAAAACCTCAAATGGATCGATGTAACGAGGACTCAGCTTCCCAGCTTGGCCGAATCTGATTGTGCCCCTGGTAGGTGATATTTTGACAAATATCTGATCTTCGGCCTCAAATTCCAAGGTTTGACGCCTGCTATCCGCCCAATGTTTCTGACGGTCCTGTGCAATCCTCAGTGTCTCTCTAATTATCTTTATCTTCTGGCTGCATCTGTAACCATTTTCGGTCCCAACAAGACTCGATCTCCAACATCGTCCCATGGTAGAGGAGTGCGGCATCGACGTCCATATAAAGCCTCAAAAGGTGTCATCTGAATGCTGACCTGGTAGCTATTATTGTAGGAGAACTCTACCAAGTGTAGGTGATCTTCACAAGATCCATCAAACTGTAAGACGCAAGATCTCAACATGTCCTCAAGCGTCTGAATAGTCCGCTCGGACTGGCCATCGGTTTGCGGGTGGTACGCCGTACTAAACTTCAGCTGCGTGCCCAAACTCTCTTGCAGACTCTTCCAGTAGTGCAAGGTGAACCGAGTATCCCTGTCGGATACGATGCTTACTGGAACTCCTTGCAACCTGTAAATATTCCGCATGTAAATAGCTGCTAACCTTTTCGTGGATAAACCAACCTTGAAAGGAATGAATGGGCAGACTTGGCCAGTCTGTCAACTATCACCCATATAGCATCCTTTCCTCCTTGGGATCTGGGTAATCCTGTCACAAAATTTATAGTAATATGTTTCCATTTCCACTCCGAAATGGGAAGAGGTTGCAACAAATAAGCTGGTCGCTGGCGGTCTGCCTTCACCTGCTGGCAGATCAAATACTACTAAAATATGAAAAATTAGCGACGGAATTAGCGACGCCGACAAAGGACATCGCCAAAATTTTGCATATTAGCGACGTCCTAAAATGTCGTCGCTATACGATACTAGTTGGCGACGTTTAGCAACGTCCTAAAATGTCGTCGCTATACGATACTAGTTGGCGACGTCTCCTCTTGATGTCGCTAAAGTTTTTACTTAGGACACGCTGTTTTCTTTTTCCCCCTCACTCGAAAATTTCTAAAATTTTCTCTCGAACTCCCCCCGGCGATATCCTTCCCCCCCGCGACCCCCTCGACTCCCGGCGATCCTCTACCCCCTCCGGCGACTCCCTCCCCCCCGGCGACCCCTTCTTCCCCGGCGACTCCCTCCCCCCCGGCGACCCCTACCCCCCTCCCCCCGTCGAGCTCCTCCTCCTTCCCCAATTCAGGCTCCTCCTCCTCTTTCTCACGTAAACTCTAACCTAACTCCTCTCCCTCCTCCTCCTCCCTCGTCATCCAGTATTCCTTCCGTGTCCAGCATTCCTCCTGCCGACGGCTCCATGGGGAGAGCCGACGCCGAGCATATGGAGGACGACGATCAGACTGATCCTGGTCAGGCAGGAGGTGAGAGCGACCATCCATGCGCTCTCTCGGTCAAGACGCGTATGGAGATTTGGACGGACGGGACTACGAAGTAAGTTAATTAGTTAATATATATTTCTCAAATGATTATATGTACGTATATATTCATGAAATTTATTATTGTATAGATATCGGCCTCCTGCAGTACAGAGACAGCTGGGGTTATTTCTGAGGCATAACTATGGTGGGCCTTGGATTAACTACTCAGATGCTCCCGCAGATAGGAAGGCCTTTTGGTTGGCCCACTTCAAGGTAAAACATTTGTTTATTTTTAAATTTTAATAATTATTTATGTATATTATACAGCTCTTTCTATTTTACTTCTTGTAGGGACCTATTTCTATCCTCCACACCAGACGGCAAAGATCGAGGCCGAATTTTCTGTCGTCGCAGGCAAGCTCATCCGTGATGCGATCCACGACCAGAAGTCTCGTGATCGCTCCGGAAAGCCGATCCATGGTTGGATCACGCCAGAGCAGTGGACTACGATGAAGGCTAGATTCGACGAGGCCAGGTACCAGGAGCGGTCTGAGAAGGCCAAGGTGGCGCGGTCGAGCGCCAGTAAGTGGTGTGGTGGCTCCATTCTTATGATGGAGCATTTTTGTCGTCTGGTATGTTTCCTTTACCGGACATTATTTTATATATAGTTTGATAGAATTTTTAATACTAATAATAGATAATATATTTTAACAGGTAAAAAAAAAATGATGACCCCAACATGACGACCGTCTTCCTAGTCACCCATCTGGGGAGTTTATTGACGAGAGGGCGACGCAGACATATGTACGTTCTATTCTTTATATTAATTTACTATAATTTAGAAAACAGGAAAATAGATATCAATATAGACTTTAGCAAATACTTAGACGTTAGCAAACAATGTTCTAGGCCGAGTATCTTAGGCTATGAGAGGAGGCGGATGCTGTTGCTAGTACACCAGCAGAGGGAGGGGCTGGTACTTCCTTCCAGCTGCCTACAGCTTCATCGTCAGACGACCTCTGGATGACCGCCGTTGGTGGTCTTCATATGGGTACGTACTACGGTACGGGATCCTACGACGCTTATTTGGCTTCAGAGTCATCCCGGGACCCCTCTGTCAGTGCGCAGTCTCCAGCTTCGCAGGCATCATCATGAGCTCAGGATATTGGTCGTCAGATCAACGAGCTGCGTCGCGAGTTGTCGCAGCAGATTTCTGATCACCATACCGCAGATCGACAATTCGACGATCACCGGACGATTTGATGCGGTCGAGCGCAGTATACAGGAGCTGAGGATTTTGCAGGAGGCTACAGCTGGAAGCTTGCACATGCTCATCGAGTTTACGGAGCGCACAGAGCATAGACAGGTCGAGATGGAGGGATCACAGTGGACCGTGACTGCCTCACTCACCCAGCTACATACTTCTCTTGAGGAGAGTACTCAGAGGATGGTGCGTACCCTTGCTGCGCATGGTGATCGACTGTGAGAGCTGGAGCAGATACGTCCTTCCGGTCCATCGACGGCGCAGACTCCAGACGTTCCACTGCCTCCGGACGTTGCATAGCTCACACAGGAGCAGTACGACATCATTTTATCCCAGATACGCAGCCGGGGTCCTTTATGATTTTTTTATCATATGTTAGTGATACACTTGTTCTTCTGTTTGTGAGACATTTGTTGGTTGTGAGACTTGTTTTGGTTGTAGACTGTTATGATGGGAGACTGTTATCATGTATTAGTTGTAGACTGATATGATGAAATCTGCGACGGGGATGACAAATATACCTACGCTGGGTTATAAGCAATGATCTGATATACAAAGAAGGTGCTGCCCAAATTAAAAAATATAATGTGTATTTTTTATGATGATGTGTGTCTGTATTTATAGTTTATGTGAAATGCAGTGTTCAGAACCATCGATAGTTTCGATTACTGTTGTATGTTTTATCTTGGACAGAAAGAGGTACAGTTCAGGGTGTACTTCTGAGAGCTTCATGTTCACATCCTTTACTTTCTCGGGATGTCGTAAAGGATCCCGAGAAGGTGAAGGACGTGAAGAGGAAGCTCTGAGAAGTACACCCTGAACTGTTGCTCCTTCTATCCAAGCTAAATCATAAAACATTAAGAGAAACTGTCGATGGTTCGAATACTGTACTTCACACACACTGTAAACACAGACACAGCATAACAAAAATACTAATCATATTTTTTTAAATTTTTTAATAATATTTGCGACGTATAGCGATGATCTACGACGTATAGCGACGATCTATACGTCGCTAATTAGCGCCGTTACTTCGCTATCCGTCGTTCAGTAGCTGAGTGGCAAAACAGCTATATCACCACCTGAGAGATGACGTCGCTAATTTGGTCGATGTGCGTCGCTACACTGCTGACGTGGCAGGCATGCCATGTCATCACATAGAAAGAAATGACATCACTAAGTGGTCGCACTACGTCGCTGATTTGGCGACGTATTGTTACGGCGCTATATGTCGCTAATTTTGCGACGTCCTAGCGACATTATGTGTGACGTCGCAAACAACGATGAAATGCGACAAAATTGTCATCTGCGACTATCTTTTCTGCGATCTTCAAGTTTCGTCGATAATTCCTATTAGCGACGGATTTTTATTATTTAGCGACGTATCCTGCCGTCGCTAATTTGCCTTATTTTAGTAGTGAAACATCTGGAGACGAACTCTGCCACGTCTCGCTTCATTCCAAGCCACCATAAATGGGACCTCATGTCCTTGTACATCTTGTTAGCTCCTGGATGTATAGAATGCTGCGATTGGTGTGCCTCCTTCATCAACTCATTCCTTAGCTCGCCAGTAGGTACGTAAAGTCCCTCAATGCTCCATCTCCAGCTATGGAAAATCCTTCGAGTGTACCAGCTAGCACTCGATCTCTTAACTTGCATAATATCTCATCTTGGAATTGCGTCTCCTTGACTCTGCTGATCAGACTGGACTGTACTTGAAGCTGCATCATAGGCGAGTCCACGCCTGGTACAACTGCTTCTTTCCCAAGCTTCAGTATGATTTCCTCTGGTAGCACGATCTCCAAACCTAGCTTCTCCATGTCTTTCAACAAGTGATGATTCTTTGTCAAGAATATAGCCATCGGGTACCTGCTAAGTGCAGCAGCGACAACATTAGCCTTAATCGGGTGGTACTGTAGATTGATGTCAAAATCCTTCACGAGCTCCAGCTATCACCTCTGGCGCATGTTGAGCTCCTTCTGAGTGAAGACATATTTGAGACTCTTGTGGTCTATGTATATGTCCACCTTCTCGCCATAGAGATAATGCTTTCACAATTTCAAGGCGAAGATGACTGCTGCTAGCTCCAAGTCATACGTCGGATAATTCTCCTCATGATTACGTAATTGTCGGGAAGCATAGGCAATTATCTTTCCATGTTGATGTAGCACACAGCCCAATCCTTTGCCTGAAGCATCACTGTAGATGGAAAATCTGCCTTCTCCAGATGGAAGCGTCATAATGGGTACTGTTGTCAGCCTTCTCTTCAGTTCCTCAAATGACGCCTGGTACTCTTTAGTCCAAAAAAACTCTTCGTTCTTCCTAGTGAGCTTCGTCATAGGCTCCGTAATCCTCGCGAAGTCTTTCACAAACTTTCTGTAGTATCCAGCTAGACCCAAAAAGCTCCTGATCTCTGCAACTGAGCTGGGGGTTGTCCAAGATTCCACTGCTGCTATCTTCTTGGGGTCCACAGATACCCCTTCTCCTGTGATAATATGCCCAAAAAATCTACTTTATCTAAGAAAAATTCACACTTGAAAAGCTTACCATATAGCTTCTCCTTCCTTAGAGTCTCCTAGACAATCCGCAGATGCTTCTCATGCTCTTCTTGGGTCTTTGAGTAGATCATAATGTCATCAATGAAGACGACAACAGACTAATCCAAGTACTCATGGAAGACCTTGTTCATGAGATTCATGAACACAGCTGGGGTATTAGTAAGACGGAAGGACATGACCAAGAATTCATACTGTCCATACTTGGTGTTGAATGCCGTCTTCGGAATGTCTGCCTCTCGAAGCTTGATCTGGTGATATCCTGACCTTAGGTCGATCTTTAAGAAAACCTTCGCTCCGTTCAGCTGATCGAAAAGATCATCGATCATGTGCAAAGGGTACTTGTTCTTAATTGTGATGTTGTTCAATGTCCGATTATCTATACACATCCGCACGGATCCATCCTTCTTGGGCACAAACAAAACTGGTGATCCCCAGGACGAAGCTCCATCTCTGATAAATCCTTGTGCCTTCAGCTCATCTATTTGGTCCTTCATCTCCTTGGCCTTCCTAGGGTTAACTCTGTAGCTTCTCTGTGAAATAGGGGATGAGATAGGTACAAGATCGATAGTGAACTCCACGTCTCGATCAGAGGGTAATTTGGGTAGATTGTCAGAAAAGACATCTAAGAATTCTGCTATTAGGGAATGAAGTGGTCTGGAATCTTTGGTGATGGAGGTATAGGTGATACACTCCAAGCTCTCTGTTGCTCGAGCAACTTCAAATTCAGGTCCTCCAGGTGGACTAAAGATAACACAACCCTGATGACAGTCTATCAGGGCGTGTTGCTTGCTCAGCCAGTCCATTCCCAATACTATGTCATAGTTAGGGAGAGGCATAACAAGAAGAGGTGCTAAGAAGGTATGACCGAAAATGGTGATATGACAGGTATAAGTCTCAGTGATAGGGATAGGACCCCCTCCAGTCATAACTCTACAAATCGTCTTACTACACCCTACGTCTATATGATAAGTAGCGACAAAATCTGAAGATATAAAACTGTACGATTCCCCAGGTCACGACCCGCACCCTGATGAGGGGTACAAGTACGCGGTTACGTCCAGCCTACGCCGCAGAATCGACGGTAGAACGCTGTCTAGGTCGTCTAGAAAATCTACGCTAAACAGATAAAGGTACCTGTACAGTATATACACTCCGAATGGAGGTGACATAGCAATACAGTCTCAATCACAAAATAAAACTAAGGTAGGTAGCACGGAAAGAAAATATGATAGATAAAAGCAGGAAAATAGTTCAAGATCCACACAAGCCCAAAGCTATACACAATACCACAGAGTCATAGAAAATATATATAACTACTACAGTCTGAAAAGTACTAGCTGGCTCACAGGACAAGCAAACCTAACTAAGCTACAATACTCTGGCTGAGCAAAGTCTAGTGGCTCTACTAACAAGCCACAGTCCAGGTCTACTCCATCAGACTCGACCCCATAATAGGTCGGGCAATCTGCCTCAGAATTATCTGTAATATGTCAACGGTATCCTGTCAGAAAAATGAGCAAGTACAAACACTAACAGCAGTTCCATATGAATTGACAAATTCTATAAGAGATAGTATAATAAAATACAAGACAAAATCAATAGGAAACATATATCAAATGAGAGTAATGAATAGGATGACAATATATATATATATATATATATATATATATATATATATATATATATATATATATATATATATATATATATATATATATATATATATATATATATGATGACTTGGGAACTATCCGGAAGCCGAGTTACAACCCTTAAACCAAACAAGGACTGGGGTTGTAACCCTTCTCCCGAACAGAACTTAGCCTCCTACGAAAATAAAAATAAAAATAAAAATAAAAGGTGCCTTGAATCATTAGTGCGTTATGTGATCGGCTTGGGAAAATATGATCAGGCTTTCCATCCGACCGACTATGAACAATGTGTATAATAGAGCGGTAAGGCCGGTCACTATGGAAAGCTGTGAACGATATAGGGTAAGGCTTTGCCCATCGTGAGGCGAGGGTATAGCTATGAACAATGTGTATAATAGAACAATATGAGAATTTTGATCACACAACCACTAATAACTCCCCCATCCCCGAATAGTATAATAGATCTGGACATGACACGTCATGACACAGGATTCCATAAGAGGATAGCAAGTCCCCTTTGGAATCGGTGTCTATAACAATACATGAAAATAAGATAGAATATGTACTAATATACCATAAAAATCTAGGAACAACATCCCATGTCATGATCCAACATATTCTAGTCTGTGAACTATCATGACTAGAAATCGAGTAAGACACTACAACTGAATCGGATATAACAGATATCAAGACAATGAAAACTATCAGTAAATGTACTCGCCCGTGGTCCTGAGCTGATAAGGTGAACAGACGCTCAGAGTAATCACAGATCTATAGATGAGATGCCATGAGTCCAAACAGGGTTTAATAATAAAAAGAAAACTAATTTAAGTCATGAAATACAAGTCTAAGTCAAAACTAGGTCAATCTAGGTCAAACTGAGTCATACTAGGTCAAACTGAGTCATATTAGGTTATACTGGTTCATACCAGATCACTGAAAGTCATTCCAAGTCAAACTAAGTCAAACGGGGTCAAAGGTTGACTTACAGTTGACTTACAGTTGACTTACAGTTGACTTTTGGTCAATTGGTCAACCATGGTCAACTCTGGTCAACACTGAGTCAACCCTGGGTCAATCCTAGGTTAAACTAGTCAAATGTTGAACAACTATTGACTTTCAGTCAACTGGTCAACTCTGGTTTGGTTTTGGTCAAATTTAGTCGCTTATAGACTAAGTTTGACTCTCGGTTGACTTTTGTTGACTTTTGGTCAAAATGGTCAACCGAAGTCAAAACTTGTCTAGGAGCACTATATTTGATCATTACCAACCAAGAGAAATAAGTTCTAACCATATCTTAAACTCTAAACTCAAATACCTACATTACCCTTACCATGGTAATCCCGATATCTTGCCCAATACAAAGGAAATCCGGCTAATACTCAAGATACTAGCCTAGGCCTCCTAGGGTAGTTAGATACTATCCTATCTAAGGGTTACCTACCAAGATACATAGGTTTTCCAGATATCTAATCTATCTTAGAATACATGTTGATTATTCAACATTACCTTACCCTTATACCATTCTCACATCTAACTAAACACCCACACACTAACACTCACTCACTAACTCATATATGGTTCACACATAGGCTCTCCTATAGGCTCACACCTATAGACACATAGGTTCACATACCATACTCATATTTAAACTCATACACACACACAATAGCTCACACACACTTATACATATAGGGCTGTCCTATGGTGGCCAATATGGCTAATAAGGGGACTGGTTTGTGCTTGCTTATGGGCTGTCCTATAGCTGATACATGGGGTTAATAAGAGGCTGAATCTAAGGGCTAAATGAGGGTAGCTAATATGGACTGTAAAGGGGTCCTATAGGCTGTCAAGTGGGGGCCTGGTATGGGTTTGCTAAGGACTGAATTGAGGTCTGGATTGGGGCTGAACTGGGACAGGTATGGACTGAATTTAGGACCAGTTAAGGACTAGTTTAGGACTGAGTTTGGAACTATATTAGGGACTGGTTTGAGGCTACTTAAGGCTGAATTCGGGACTGGTTTAAGGGGGCTAACAAGTGCTGGTTTTGGGGGACTAAATATGACAGGTTTGGGACCGCTATAGGCTGATTTCAGGGGCTAATAAGGACATGGTTTGGGACAGCTAATGGCTTGGTTTGGGGCTGCTACAAAGGGGCTTCCATATGGACTGTAATGGGCAGTTAAGGACAGGTTTAGGGGGGCTGTTCAAGCTGATATGGGACAGGTTTAGGACTGCTTAAGGGTGCTTGGAAAGGGCTGGTTTAGGAGACAGGTTTAGGGACTGTTGGCTGATATGGGGGGGGGGAAGATGAAACAAGGTTGAATTTGGGACAGCTACATGGCTGTCAATGGGGACAGGTTTATGGCTGGAAATGTAGGTTGATATCCCATCCCATACACTGCTTGAGCTGCAACTGCAGCTATGCCTAATCAGTCCCCTGTGGGGACTGATCTCTTCCAATACTGCTGCTGTTAGCAGCAGTGAAATCCCCCCATCCACTCTAGCACTCACTCCCTCTATCACTCCCAAGTCCTTCTCTCAAACACTCTCAAACATCTCACAATACAACACATACACACATACATTCAAACAACACCAACTCCACCATTCTAAATCTCCATGCCCTTGGCCGAAATTTCCTCCACACACCATAGATATATTATGACACTAAAACACACCAACATATATATACATATAAATAAATAAATATGATACAATATGATACATGAAGAACACATCTCTAAATAACATAAATCTGTGATTTAAATCTAAATAATCATTTAAACAATATATGTTAAAAATATATGTGTCCAAATAGAGATTTTCCTACTTGGACACAACCACAACACAAAGGACACTCCTATGACCTCCAAATAGATACAAAATGGACATAAATGGAGATACAACCATGAGGATCATTCCTATGGGTTCAAAATATTCCTATATGCATGTAGGAGTGGATTAGAGGAGAGATTATACCTTCCGGAAGAGAGATTCAAAGGAAAATCCTTCCGACACGACACCGACACGTAGAGACCTCCAAATGGACACGAACAAGAGCCGAATCCTCCCAAACTTGGCTAGCACCTTCTAACCATGGAGTAGAGGAGAAATGAAGAAGATTTGGTAGAAGAAGGGGTTGATTTGGAGATGAAATCAATGGGAACCTTCTCTAAAATTTGGGGAAGAACAAGAGAGAGAAGATGGATGGATAATAAAAAATGAGAGGATGACTCCATCCCTCCTCCTATGGCTGCCAAGTGTGGGCTAGGTATCCCCTATAGGAAAGTCTAAAATACCCCTATTTGTCCTATTTGATTTAAATTAGGAATGGGCTTAAGGTTGAGGCTAATTTAGTCTAGTTTAAAGGCTCTAATTAAACTTAACCTACCCATGAATAATTACTCTAACTTACTAACTAAAATAATGTCATGTGGGCCATGCCTAACTAATGAGTGGGTCCTACTAGAGTCAAAACTACCTCGGGTCTCCGAAACAAGTCGGATTGAGCTGAAATTCGAACCCGACTCAAATAACCCCAAAATAAGATCATAAATAAATAAATAAATTCAAAAATATTCTAAAATAAAAAATGACAAAAATATCCCTGTTTCTGAAAACTGGGGGTGACAAATCTATCCACCTTAAAAAATTCGTCCTCGAAATTAAAACCAAACTATAGTAAAATATCAAAATCACAAGTCATGGCTTAAAATTTAAAATGATTAAAATCTCAAAAATCAAAGCATAAATTAAATGACTAAAATTATAAAATTTAAAATTACTCTCAAATAGAAACTGGGTATTATTAGTCTATCCACCTTAAAAGAATTATCCTCAAAAATTAAAACAAAGTAACCACAGAAAAATTATGCAAATCGATAATCGTATGCGTCTGTCAAATCATCATGATACTCAGAATCTCTGTCATGCCAGTGAGCAAGGCTACGATAATCACAGAGTCCTCAACTATGGTACATACCTCTAGAATTATGGTATTTAAAATTTTTGTATTGTCGCATGCTTGGCAGCAAAAACCTTAAATTCCCATACCCGAGAAATACGACCATAATCTGACTATATGTCCTCACTATGCCTGCTAGCATGACCCTAGAGTATTCTAAAATCTCATAATCGAGACAACCTAGCCCATACGACTTATCTCAGAAGGAAATCACATCACAAGAATAATTTTTATCTAACGATCAAAGAACAGATAGAATCGAAGTTCAAGACAGTTTATAAGAAGACAAATACGGAAAGGAGATCGAAATATTGGAACCTGCTATTTGCTCTGATACTGCTTGAGTGGGCTCAACTGTCATGGCGAAAGCACGCCCCTGCTGGCCTCCTCTAGCCTGCTGCACTCTGTCCTGGCCTGCCTGTCTGGCTGCACGGGCAGCACAGTTCTTTACTTGGTGGTCTGGAGCTCCACAGAATAAACATACTCCCAGCTTCATCCTACAAACCTCCCGGGTGTGCCCTATCTTCTTACAGAAGGCACACTGGATGGCCTGTCTCTGGCCCTGTCCTTGGTGCTGCTGGGCACGCACAGGTGCCTGCTGAAACTGTAATTGAGGCTGCTACTGGAACTGCCTCTGCTGGAAGTGAGGGCGCTTCGTCGGCCCCGTACTCGATCTCGCTCCTAGAACATCACTGCCCCTCTTCGGCTTGAGGCCGAAGTCCTCCTCTGCAATCTGTGCCTCCATCAGGATCTGTTCGAAGGTCGCGTCACATCGCCCAGAGATACGAGTGCGTACTGTAATGCCTGTGGTTCATATTACGTATTTTTGGAATACGTGTATGTATTTTATCTTGTATTGTACGATTCCTAGCTTAGCTTTTCCTTTTTGGCTTGGTTTATTTCCTGGATTGGTTTGGCTTGGCTTGGTTTTTGCCTTGGTTCATGATGAATCAAGGATGAACCCCTACCTACCACCACCTTTAATATTTATTACCCATTCTTCTTTCTCTCTCTTCATTAACCTCCTCTTCTTCTTCTTCCATTTACTTCTTCACCTACCAGGGAGAGGGGTCTAGGCAAGTGCATCTTGCTTCATGGAGGAACTCCAATTTTATTGCTTCATTCTCTTCCTTACAACATTCTAACTTACTTTAGAACTTGGCGTTTTTACTTTCCATGGCAAGATTCTTGTAGATCTATATTTATATTATTTTTAGATTTCTTGGGTTTTGATCTACTTAATCTTGTTATTTTTGAGTTTTGATGGTTTCATGTTGTAGAGAATTTTGTTCTGCCCCATTTTGACCTATAGAAGTTCGGATTTGGGCTCCGGAGGATAGAGTTATGCAGCTTGGAAGCCATGGCTTATTGTGTACTTCTTCTCGGAAATTGGAGAAGAAGCACAGTCCCGAGCCGCATGGTAGCACTTGACCGCATGAACATTCATACGGCAAGTCAGTTCCAACCGCATGCGCTATTGCCTTGACTTGACCGCATGACAAGTTCATGCGGCAAGTATGCCTTTCTCAGCCGTAAGACTGAGGCCCAGTCATTCCTGGCCGCATGGATTTCCAATAACCCTGAGCCGCATGAACTCAACACTCGCGAGCCGCATGGACAGCAGTCTCCCAGCCGTATGGGATTGCTTCCTTTGACCGCATAGTCTTTGCTCCCCGCAGCCGCATGGGTTGCTCCTCCCCGGCCGCATGTATCTGATTGGTCAGCCAGCCGCATAGACCCATCCCCCGCTAGCCGCATGAGTTCCCTATCCTCCTGACCACATATGTCTTGCCTTTCTCAGCCGCATGACTGAGTGGATCTCCGAGCCGCATATGACTGATACCCCTTTTGGCCGCATAAGCCTTTCCCTTTTCAGCCGCATGAGCCTGACCCTATCTAGCCGCATGGGCTGTTCTCTCCCCAGCCGCATGGTATCATTCCTGGCCGCATGGGATCATTCCTGATAGTGGCCCATCGCGGCGCACTCCTGACCAGTAAACTTGACATGATAACCTGACATAATATATCTGGATAAGCTGGTACGACGGCTACCTGACATGACATGACCTGTATAAGTAACCTGGACACCGTGGGCGATTGTGCTTGTACAAATAATCCAGTCCTGTCTTGCATCATGTCTAGAAGGGGACTCCTGAGTACCACGGTCAGGAGTACCTACTGAAATGGACTAAGGTTAATAACTAGAATAATTCACTAGTCATGAAGAGAAATTCCCCAGTTACAGGCGACCCCGTTATTCCGGTCGCAAATATTTGGACTTGTAGCCTGCCGACGAATAGGGCACATTTCCAGCCTACTGTTATGTGGGGCACTCTCCATTGTCACTTTAATAATTGGACTCTATTGTCACTCTAGTGTATTGTACTCTCTCTGATTGTCGCGTTAGTGATTGAACTCTCTAAATTGTCACTATAATGTTCGCCTGGATAACCTGGGTAGCTGCAGGGCCTGTGACTACTTGGAGCATCTCATTGCAACTTGCTAGTAACTAGGATTGTGATAACCCTAGTTAGTTAATATAGAAAACCGTAGGCAATGATTGGCCGTGATTGATTGGATGGAGTCTAGTCCAGTATAGTATTGTCTAGAAGTGATTGATTGCAAGATTGTACCAGAATGATTGAATGATTATCACTCCAGATTGTTGCTATAACGATTGTACTCTATTGCCACTCTAGTGTATTGTACTCTTCATTGTCACTTTTATCATTGTACTCTTTCGTTTTTACCTTAATGATTGTCACCTTTAGCAATAAATGATCAGAGACAGTTCTGTTCAGGCGAAGGGTTACAATCTCGGTCCTTGTTTGGTTTAAGGATTGTAACCTGGCTTTCGGAATAGTACCTTCATCTTCTCTTCATATATTGCCCAGCTATATTTAATTTAGTATGATTCTCCAGTTTTCTTATGTCAATGATGCTTCACTTAATTATTATCTCTGATTGGGACAAGTGCTTGGTATTACACAAACCTCAATCTGTGTTACTTATTGTTTTCTTACATGTTGAATGCTAATGATTTGTTGGTTTTAGTCCTTAAGTGAAGCCTCCTTTGTGGCACTTGCTCTTTCTGGGGTCTGACCCAGCTGATTTTGCATGGCCAGATACCGGAGCAGCACCAAAGGATCTTCCTGCTTTCCAGTCCGATGGTGACCACCAGGCGTAACCAGGGCATCGAGTGGGTTTCTTTTTGTTCTTCCACTGTAATATTATAAATTATTCTTTTGAGGCATTTAGCCGACGAGCAAGTGTTAGCTCGATTGTAGCTTTAATTATTGTCTGCCTACGGGCTGTAACATGATTGACAAGCCCCGGGGGTTGATCATGTATGACTGAACTCTTGCTAGTCCTCACATTTTGTTACGACTAGCATCATGATCATTCCGAATATGTAATGTATGGGACGCCTTACTATTGTGTATTTGGTGGTCTGACATCTTGTAACTATTATTAGTTGGTTGAGATTGAGACAATAGGCTATTTTATTATCCTAAGAGACTGATGGATTGTAGTAAAACCCTCACATATCTAGACAGCCGTGACCGTATAGCGACGTGGATTCCATTCCGTTATACGTAGCTGGCTATGTCTGCCCCCGCTCTCCAGTGTTCTGGTTCTTGGGCGTGACACGTACGGCATAGATAAGACCCCTCCGGAACTTGCGGGCCTTGTACCCCTCATCCTGGATCTGGCCCAGTGTAAACCTACTCAGGCGGAAGAATTCCGCTGCATACTCGTCCACCGACGAGTTTCCCTGCTCCAATGCGACGAACTGGGCCTCCAGAGCTGTCAAGGCCACATCTGGGTAGAACTTCTCCTTAAAGAGCATCCAGAAGCTCTCCCAAGTCAAACCCCTCACCGACGTACGCGGATCTGTACAAAACCAAGTCAAAGCTATATCGAAAAACTGGCTCGCTGCAGACGTCATCCAAAGCGCTCTCGGGACCTCTGCCAACTCCAGGCTCCGCTGGACATCCTCCAACCAGTCATCCGTATATAGGATGCCCTCGGTACCCTTGAACTCCCTCGGTCTTATCTTTCTGAAGTCTAGGTGCGTACCGGGCCTCCCCTGACCCTTCTGCTGAACTGGTGCTCCTTGAACTATACCCGGTACACCCATCTCTACTGTTGCCATCGCCAGCTGATGTGAGTTCTCCATGCACTGTCGCATCACCTCTGTCTGGCGGTGCTGTGCCTCGGCCTGTGCTCTCTGGGTCTAAAAACATCTGCTGCAGAAGGGCCATTATCCCCTGAGTATCAGTCGGTAGCGGAGGCAGCAGTAGGAGAATATCAGGAAAGACCATGGATGGTCTCACTGCTGGAGGCGGAAGACCTCCTGGAACCGTCGCTGCTGCTCCCGTCTGAAGGGCAGGGACTGAGGTGGCAGCTCCCTCAACTGCAGCTCCCTCAGCTGGAGGTGGAAGACCTCCGGGAACTACCGCTGCTATTCCTACCTGAAGGGCAGAAACTGAGGCTACTGCTCTCTCGACTGCTACTCCAGTAGCCGGAGGTGGAAGACCTCATGGATCGGACCTCTCTGGAACTGCACTAGGCCCTGCTACCTGAGAACGAGTCACTGTCATCCTGAAGATGAATTGACCCCAAGAGGTCAATATGGCACAAGATAAGATATTATCAAAGGAGGACAATTGAATTCAAATGCAAGAAGAATTGTCATGGTAATCAAAAGATCAGAGTTTTCCTAAAATGCGATTGAGTAACTCCTATCATACCCTAGATCCTACGTCCTAGTCGCAGGCTCGTAATTAGCACTCTAAGTCGAGCACCATTACGAGATCACACTAATTATGACACTGACCTGCATGGACCGCCACAAAAATATGTCACGACCCGCACCCTGATGAGGGACACGAGTACGCGGTTACGTCCAGCCTATGTCGCAGAATCGGCGGTAGAACGCTGTCTAGGTCATCTACAAAATCTATGCTAAACAGGTAAAGGTACCTGTACAGTATATACACTCCGAATGGAGGTGACATAGCAATACAGTCTCAATCACAAAATAAAACTAAGGTAGGTAGCACGGAAAGAAAATATGATAGATGAAAGCAGAAAAATAGTTCAAGATCCACACAAGCCCAAAGCTATACACAACACCACAGAGTCACAAAAAATATATATAACTACTACAGTCTGAAAAGTACTAGCTGGCTCGCAGGCCAGGCAAACCTAACTAAGCTACACTACTCTGGGTGAGCAAAGTCTATTGGCTCTACTAACAAGCCACGGTCCAGGTCTACTCATATCAGACTTGACCCCATAATAGGTCGGGCAATCTGCCTCAGAATCATCTGTAATATGTCAACGGTATTCTGTCAGAAAAATGAGCAAGTACAAACACTAATAGCAGTTCCATATAAATTGACAAATTCTATAAGAGACAGTATAATGAAATACAAGACAAAATCAACAGGAAACATATATCAAATGAGAGTACTAAATAGGATGACAATATATATATAGGATGACTTGGGAACTATCCAGAAGCCGAGTTACAACCCTTAAACCAAACAAGGACCGGGGTTGTAATCCTTCTCCCGAACAGAACTTAGCCTCTTACGAAAATAAATATAAAAGGTACCTTGAATCATTAGTGCGTTATGTGATCGGCTTGGGAAAATATGATCATGCTTTCCATCCGACCGGCTATGAATAATGTGTACAATAGAGCGAAAAGGCCGGTTACCATGGAAAGCTATGAACGATATAGGGTAAGGCTTTACCCGTCGTGAGGCGAGGGTGTAGCTCTAAACAATGTGTACAATAGAACAATGTGGGAATTTTGTTCACACAACCACTAATAACTCCCCCATCTTCGAATATTATAATGGATCTGGACATGACACGTCATGACACGGGATTCCATAAGAGGGTAGCAAGACCCCTTTGGAATCGGTGTCTATACCAATACATAGAAATAAGACAAAATATGTACCAATATACCATGAAAATCTAGGAACAACATCCTATGTCATGATCCAACATATACTAGTCCGTGAACTATCGTGACTAGAAATCGAGTAAGACACTACAACTGAAACAGATATAGCAGATATCAAGACAATGAAAACTATCCGTGAATGGTCCTGAGCTGATAAGGTGAACAGGCGCTCAGAGTAATTACAGACCTATAGATGAGATGCCATGAGTCTAAACAGGGTTTAATAATAAAAAGGAAACTAATTTAAGTCATGATATGCAAGTCTAAGTCAAAACTAGGTCAATCTATGGTCAAATTGAGTCATACTAGGTCATACTGGTTCATAACAGATCACTGGAAGTTATTCTAAGTCAAACTAAGTCAAACGGGGTTAAAGGTTGACTTACATTTAACTTTTGGTCAACTGGTCAACCCTGGTCAACTTCGGTCAACACTGAGTCAACCCTGGGTCAACCCTAGGTCAAACTAGTCAAAAGTTGATCAACTGTTAACTTTCAGTCAACTGGTCAACTCTGGTTTGGTTTCGGTCAAATCTAGTCGCTTATAGGCTAAGTTTGACTCTCGGTTGACTTTTGTTGACTTTTGGTCAAAATGGTCAACCAAAGTCAAAACTAGTCTAGGAGCACTATATTTGATCATTACCAACAAAGAGAAACAACTTCTAACCATATCTTAAACTCTAAACTCAAATACCTATATTACCCTTAGCAAGGTAATCCCGATACCTTGCCCAATACAAAGGAAACCCCGCTAATACTCAGGATACTAGCCTAGGCTTCCTAGGGTAGTTAGATACTATCCTATCTAAGGGTTACCTACCAAGATACATAGGTTTCCTAGATATCTAATCTGTAGGAACGATATAGTAAAGCGTAATACTCTAGAGGGGGGGTGAATAGAGTTGGCAGCGAAATAATGCTAAATAAAAATGTTAGCAACACAATCACAGTATATAATCACAGTTAAAATAATGTAAAGGCAGAGTTCAGAAAGCAAACGCAAAGACAGCGATGTATACTGGTATCCCTCTGTTGAGGACTAATCCAGTCGGTAGAACTCTTGCTACCAGTTGAATCCACTATAGGAAAAACCGTAAGTTTTCTTACGAAGTCCTTGCAACTTTTACAACGCGAGATTTGATACGAAGAACTCGTCCAACTTCAAATGTGAAGAGGTATTCTTCAATCAAGCCTTCTGATTACAATCTCTCAGAAACTTCTAGACCGTACCGCACTGGCAAATCGACTAGAGGATTGTAACTGGCTTGGGATCTGAAAATGAAAGCTCTAGAAAACTCTTTGGAAGGCAGAAAGCTTTTTAGATAGAGAGAAGATTGAAAGTGAATGAGTGAATTGAAATGATCGAAATCCTTCTCTATTTATAGGAATTCCAAAGGGAGAACTCTGTCAGAATTCGGGCAGAATTCGGGCAGAACTCGATGAGCAAATCTTGGTCAAATCCGCAACTGCAGGAGGACCAAGTTCCAGAGAATTTCAAAAATCAAACGGCCACCAACCGAACTCTGGCCGAACTCTGGCCGAACTCTGGCCGAGTTCTGTCAGGGTTAGGTTAGAGTTTTTAAAACAGATTTTTGGTGATTTTTGAAAACCTTTTTGAAAACCTTTTTGTAAATATTTTGATAGGTCATTTTAAAAACATTTTGAACTATTTGGGAGTAGCCTATTTGCCAGTACGACTCGGTGTACAACGTATTCCTAGACTCAAATAAAAAGAAAAATTATATTGCATAGGAAGTACAGACTCAAGTAGGCAAACAGATCTTCAGTCTTGAACGGAGTGAATATCCAATCTTGCTTATGTCCAAGGAGCTGAGATGTCCCAACAAGCTTCGTATATCCAGACAGAGTTTTGATCAATTATTAAAATCAGGTTGACGATGACCAATGGGCCAACAATCTCCCCCATTTTGATAATTGACAAACTATGAATGATATAACATTAAGCTAGTTCAAGCTTGTTCAAAAATATCAAAAAGTAGAAATTGTTCATAACCTGTATTTAACTCAAAAAAAATGTTAGATCATTTTTAATTTTCTCCCCCTTTGTCACTTAGCAAAATAATAGCACAAGAGAAGGCTCCCCCGCATTAAATACAGAAGGCTCCCCCACAATGAATGCATAAGTAACAAATCGCGAGAAAATAAAAGAAATATAGTATAACATCACAGGAATGTAAAGTGTCTACAAATTATCATCACAGGCATGTATTGCTTCAAAACATAAAAGAAATCTCAGGCATGCTATTTCACAGGCAGTTTAAAATGGAGAAGCAGTATAAAGAGATAATGCTTAAACAAAATGCTGAAATAAACTGAGATGTCATAAATGAAACATCAAAAACATTTCCATGAAGATAAAAAGTACTGATAGCAAACTACAAAGTACTGATAAAAAGTAAATGATAAAAACTTGGAATGTCGGAGCATTTCCAAGTATACAATAGAATATCACTAATAATCAAATCAGATCTCATCATCACTATCCTCATCAATATCATCAGCAGCGTGGCCAGCATGACCGGAAGTACCAGCACCAGAAGTACCAGCGCCAGTAGGATGAGTAGGGGCGCCAGCATAGAACTCACCAACGTAATCTCGAGGTGCACGATACCAGTCATAGGCGTTACCTGGCTGGAAGTAGGCATGAACAGCCTCATCCTCACAGCGGTAACCCAAAAAAGCTGGATCACGAGGGATGGAAGCAGTAGAGTGACCAGTCTGGGCAAAACGTAGATCGGCCAAGGAGTTTGCCATCGCCTGGTAACGGGTGACATCGCGGAACTCTCGCTCGCGAGCCATGTCCGTCATCGAGACGTGCAAAGCTGATAAATGCTGATGTATGCCCTCAAACGTCATGGCATACGGCTGATGTGGTGAAGATGGTGCAGTAGGAGGAGCAGGAGGTGGAGCTGAAGCAGTCCGGCTGCGATGAGAAAGCTGGAGTAACTTGGGCTCAGAGTCCTGAGTACAAGTCGATAGATCGATCTCGAATCGCTGAAAGATACGAGGGAGAATCATCGCGTAAGAGAGATTTTGATCTCTAGCACGACAACGTCCCATCATCTGAATGATTGTCTTAGGGGCAGAAAAAGGAATCCCCTTAAGAATATGGTACATGGCGGATAGCTCAAGCGAAGTCACATCATCCTTGGAAGTGGATTTTGGAAGAAGAGTAGAGTAGATGATGCGATGCAATTCGTAGTTAAACAAGTTCAGGTTGTTAGCCTTGAACTTTCCAGAACGTATTCTGTCAGGTGCACAAAGTTCCGTTTTGAAACTCGTGAGTGTAGTGCCTTTGGGGAAATCGAATTCCGTGATATCAACTAGCGGTTCACCTTCATTGGGAATACCAAGAATCTCCGCTAGAAGGACATCATTGAAGTCAATGTCTATGCCTCCGACACGTGTGCTCACGTCAAAAGTGTTAACTATGAGATTGCAATAGAACAATCTAATGGCATTAGTAGCTATTGGGAAGCACAGTTTAACAAGTAAGTGTAACCCTAATGCCTCAAATAAGTGACGATGATCAGGGAATACCGTCCATTTAACCGGAGCGCCGCTACATATGGAACGGGTGGAAAAGTCACCGTACCATAATAAAGCTTGATCGAGGGTTTGAAAGAAGAACCCATCGAAAGCGCCGTCGCTCTTTTGGACCGGCAAAAATAAGGAATCCGTATGAGGATTCAAAGAGGACCCTTCCTCACTAGAAGTTGTCTTCTTCCTCTTTGACGGATTAAATCTAGGTGCCATTGAAATAAAAAGCACTAATATGAAAGGTGGAGAGAGAGAGAGTTATACCTCACGAAAATTGGATATGTTGTAGAGAAGAACGATCTCCGCACGATTCTAAATTTTGGAAGGATTTCACCAAGTAGATAGGAAGCAATGGGTTGGTGAATACCTAGGGTTTGGAGGAGTTTCGGGCGGCTGGAGCTGCTGTTTGAAAGTTTGGAAGCAATGAAAGAGAAGAAGCTCTCGGGTTCTGTATATATATATATACACCCTCAACCGAACTCGGGCCGAATTCGGTCAGAGCTCTGGCCGAATTTGCCTAGGGTTCTTTCAAAGTTGATTTGTGCTACTTCTTTTTCATTGACTCGTTGCAAATATTTAATTCAAAGATTAGTTATTTTTAGTCTTCAAATAACATAATTAATAATATTTTATGAATTAAATGTCGTTACACAGCGACTGTCTCAGATTAGCTGTAGGAGTACTGTCCCAGCTGGCGGAGGTTCACCGGGGAACTCTTAAGTACCGCTTCGCTTCAACCGTAGTTGTGGTGACAGACAGACTCTTTATTAGCTTGTCTCTAACACAGTTTTTGTATAATGATATATAATCATAAAATAAAATCAATTAATATTATTGACGTCCAAAATTCCTAATTTTCGACGTAAATAATTGAAACGATCTTCCGCTAGAGGTTTAGTGAAGATGTCAGCTAATTGATTTTCAGTATCTATGTACACAAGGTTTATATCTCCATTTTGATGATGATCTCTAAGAAAATGATGTCTAATCTCGATATGTTTAGTACGAGAATGACATACAGGATTCTTAGTCAAATTAATGGTGCTCGTGTTATCACAAAAAATGGGAATATTTGTGAAAAATAAATCAAAGTCTTCTAGGGTTTGTTTCATCCACAAAATCTGAGCGCAACAACGTCCTGCGGCGATATACTCAGCCTCTGTTGTTGATAAGGCTACAGAATTTTACTTTTTACTAAACCAAGAGACTAGAGCCTTGCCTAAGAAATGACATGTACCGCTAGTACTTTTTCTATCAACCTTGCATCCCGCAAAATCTGTATCCGAATAACCAATAAGGTCAAAGGATTTAGTTTTGGGATACCACAAGCCGACAGAAGAAGTGCCCTTAAGGTATCGGAAGATACGCTTAACTGCGGTTAGATGTGATTCCTTTAGGTTAGCTTGAAAACGTGCACACAGGCAAACACTAAACATTATATCTGGACGACTAGTAGTTAAGTAAAGTAAACTACCAATCATACCTCGATACTTACGTGTGTCAACTGGCTTGCCTTGTTCGTCAGAATCAAGCTTTGTTGAAGTTGCCATCGGAGTGCCAATAGGTTTGACATTGTCCAGATCGAACTTCTTTAGCAAATCTTTTGTGTACTTGGCTTGATTAATGAACGTCCCATTGTCGGTTTGTTTGATTTACAATCCGAGAAAGAACTTCAGCTCTCCCATCATGCTCATCTCAAACTCATTCTGCATACACTTAGAAAATTCTTGACAAAGAGATTCATCAGTGGATCCAAATATGATATCATCAACATAAATTTGAATTAAAAGCAGCTTGCCATTAAAAGATTTAATAGATAGTGTAGTGTCAACCTTTCCTTTTGAAAAATCGTTGTCAAGTAGAAAAGAGCTTAGACGGTCATACCAAGCACGAGGGGCTTGTTTCAAACCATATAAGACTTTCTTCAACTTGAAAACATGGTCAGGATTTTTGAAATTCGTGAAACCCGGAGGTTGTGCTACAAAAACTTCTTCTTTTATAAAGCCATTTAGAAAAGCACTTTTTACATCCATTTGAAAAAGTTTGAAATCATAAAAACATGCAAATGCACATAACATTCGAATGGATTCTAATCTCGCAACTGGAGCATAAGTCTCATCGTAGTCGATACCCTCTTCTTGATTGTATCCTTGAGCTACGAGTTGAGCCTTGTTACGAGTTACTAAACCATCCTCATTTAGTTTGTTTCGGAATACCCAACGGGTGCCAATGACCGGATGATCAATAGGCTTGGGAACAAGTTCCCAAACTTGATTCCGTTCGAATTGGTTCAATTTCTCTTGCATGGCATCTATCCAGAAACTATCACTACATGTTTCATCAATAGATTTAGGTTCTAGCTGTGAAATAAATGCAACACTAGAAACAATATCTCTACTGGATGATCGAGTACTTACTCCTTTGGTAATGTCACCAATTACCAAATCTTGTGGATGATCAGCTGTGTATTTTAACCTTTTCGGTAGACTCTGTAGGTAGCTGGTTCCTGGATCTCCTCTAGGGGGTTCAGCTAGTACAGAGCTTGGTTCAGGTTCAGCTGATGTTGAACTTGATGTAGGCAGATCTTCATCACTATCATCGAGAGACATTTGGTTCATTTCATCAAAAGTGACGTTGATTGATTCTTCGATGATCATGGTACGTTTGTTGAAGACTCTGTACCCTTTGCTCTTTGCCGCATAACCTAGAAATATACCTTCATCGGCCTTTTCGTCAAACTTTCCCAAGTTGTCTTTAGTATTAAGAATAAAGCACTTACAGCCAAATATCTTAAAGTATAAAACTGAAGGAATTCTATCAAACCATAACTCAAATGGAGTCTTCTTCGATTTGGGTCGAATTAGAACTCTATTGAGCACAAAGCAAGCTGTATTGACAGCTTCAGCCCAGAAGTATTTGGGTAGGCTAAATTGATTTAACATCACTCTGGCCATTTCGGTTAGAGTTCTGTTCTTACGTTCCATAACTCCATTTTGTTGTGGAGTTCTAGGGCAGGAGAACTCGTGTATGAAACCGTGTGTGTCACAAAATTGCTCGAAATCAGCATTCTCGAATTCGCCTCCATGATTGCTTCTAATTCGAGTGATCATGTAACCTTTTTCATTTTGTACTTTCTTGCAAAAGGCGACAAATTCGGATAATGCGTCATTCTTGCGTGTCAAGAAATATACCCACGTGTATCTAGAAAAATCATCTACAATAACAAATGCATATAATTTACCTCCGAGGCTAGCAACTCTGCTAGGACCGAATAAATCCATGTGTAGCAATTGTAGAGGTCTAGTAGTACATACTGCGTTTACAGACTTGAATGTGGATCTGGTAGCCTTGTTCTTTTCACATTGGCTGCATACCGAATCCTTCTTGAATGTTATGTCTGGTAAACCGCGTACTATCTTCTTTGTGGATAATCTTGAAATTGTATCCATGTTTGCATGACCGAGTCTCATGTGCCATAGATAACTCTCATCACTTTTGGCCATTAAGCATCTACATGAAATGTTAGCTTCTTCCAACAGATAGAAAACATATATATTGTCTTCCCTGATTCCTTCAAAGATAGTACTACCAGTTGAGCTATCAACTATAGTACATTTGTCTTTGCCAAAGTTGATACCATAACCATGATCAGCTAGATGACTTATGCTGAGCAGATTATGTTTCAACTCGGTAACCAGACAGACATCTTTAATAACTGGATAGGGAGACTTACCAACATCACCGATACCAATAATATACCCTTTCAAATTATTACCGAAGGAAACATAACCTTCCTTCTTCTTCTTCGACAGTGTTGCAAATAGGGTAGCGTCACCGGTCATATGCCGTGAGTAACCGCTGTCGAGGATCCATTTGCTTCTAGCATGTGAAGGGTGTTCCACCTACAAAACAGTTTGCAGATGAAACCTTTGGTACCCATTTCTTGTAGGGTCCTGAATTGTTAGCTTTAGGTATCCAAGCATAAACATTTAAATCTACAAGCTTTCTCATTCTACATGCAGATGATATATGACCAATGAGGCCACAATAATAACATTGTGTATGTCGAGTGTTGAAAGCTGAGTGGTGTGCATGGTTGGTAGGTTTGGGTTATCTAGTATAGAAGAATGCATACCTATGATCATGTTTGGGCTTAACCTTTTGGGGTAAAGGTTTTGTATGGTTTGGTCTGACAGTATTTGGCTTGGGAATGTTCCGAATTCTCGGTAAGTGACACGTGTTAGGATAGGAAGCAGCAGGCTCAGGCTGTTTTCCTAACCTAATTTCTAACCTTTTGGAGGTGTCATATAACTTAGTATAATCAGAAGTGAGTGATTCCATTCTGATTTGTGCAGATTGAAGACTTTTCTTTTCTCTAGAAAGATCTTCTCTCAATTGGTCTATAATCTTGTCTTTCTCTTCGGATGACTGTTTAGTCTCGTGTAATAAGAGCTTTATAGAGGAAAGCTCACCAGACTCACTAACATTAGCTCTAACCTCAGCTAGTAGGTCGGTAAGTCTTCCTATTTCTCCTTTGTACTCTTTGAGTACCTTCTTAGCGGTCTGATATTTACTATGCAGTTTCCTGTAGTCAAGCATCAGGTCACTGAAGGCATCTCCTAATTGCTCAAAGGTGAAGTCATCATATGTTTCTACAGGTTCAGTAGGTACCTGATCGATTGCCATGAAGCAGATGTTTGCAGCGTCCTCTGAATGTTCATCTTCTGAGTCGCTAGCTTCACTCTCATGCCATATGCTGGTGTTGGCATATTTTCGAGACGTTGATCTTTTCAGGTTGCCTTTTTCATACCTGTTGTTCTTCTTGCTCGATGATGAGTTGATGGGACAGTCCTTCTTCATATGTCCCTTCTTCTTGCAGCCATAGCAGACAGCATCTTCTTGGTACCAGTTGTTGCTGTTGTTCTCTTTGACTCTCTTCTCATGTCTCATGAATCTTTTACACTTCCTTGCTAGGAGAGCTTGATCTTCAGCGTCAGATCTACTGCTGTCTGAGTCATCTTCAGCAGCTTTTCTGTGCTGAGCTTTGAGGGCGATAGTCTTCTCCTTTGGTGCAGGTTCTTCAAAATCTTGTAGCTCTAGTTCATGAGTGAGTAGTTTACCCATGAGTACTTCAAGTGACATTGTAGTGAGGTCGTTTCCTTCAATGATAGCTGTAGCCTTCGGAATCCAGTTCTTGGTGAGAGCTCACAGGAGTTTGTGAATCTTTTCGTGGTTACTGTAATCTTTGCCTAAGGAGGACAAAGGGTTTACAATATCCAAGAACCTCTCGAACATTTGTGTGACTGTTTCATTTGGCTTCATTTTGAACGCCTCGTACTCTTGAGTAAGTCTGCTGACTTTTGACTCCTTGACTTGAGTCGTGCCTTCGTGTGTAACTTCGAGAAGCTTCCACACACCATTTGCCGTTGTGCATATAGATACCCTGTTAAATTCTGTTCTGTCTAAGGCACAAAAAAGAGCATTAATGGCACGTGCGTCAAGACTGGCCTTTTTCTTTTTTTCCTCTGTATAACTGCTTTGGGATTTTTCAACCAAAACTCCCTCGACATTTATACGAGGTGGCTTCTGATAGCCATCAAGAACAATAGCCCATAAGTCAAAATCAAGAGATTTCAAGAAGAAACTCATCCATGTTTTCCAATAAGTGTAGTTAGTACCATCAAACAGAGGGGGTCTGTTTGTGGCCTGACCTTCACTTGTGAATTTCATAGTAGCCATGTGATGTGCTGTGATCTAATAAATAATAAATAAATAATAGCACTGTTACCTCGCTTTACCTGTAACACCCGCTCTGATACCAATTGTAGGAACGATATAGTAAAGCGTAATACTCTAGAGGGGGGGTGAATAGAGTTGGCAGCGGAATAATGCTAAATAAAAATGTTAGCAACACAATCACAGTATATAATCACAGTTAAAATAATATAAAGGCAGAGTTCAGAAAGCAAACGCAAAGACAGCGATGTATACTGGTATCCCTCTGTTGAGGACTAATCCAGTCGGTAGAACTCTTGCTACCAGTTGAATCCACTATAGGAAAAACCGCAAGTTTTCTTACGAAGTCCTTGCAACTTCTACAACGCGAGCTTTGATACGAAGAACTCGTCCAACTTCAAATGTGAAGAGGTATTCTTCAATCAAGCCTTCTGATTACAATCTCTCAGAAACTTCTAGACCGTACCGCACTGGCAAATCGACTAGAGGATTGTAACTGGCTTGGGATCTGAAAATGAAAGCTCTAGAAAACTCTTTGGAAGGCAGAAAGCTTTTTAGATAGAGAGAAGATTGAAAGTGAATGAGTGAATTGAAATGATCGAAATCCTTCTCTATTTATAGGAATTCCAAAGGGAGAACTCTGTCAGAATTCGGGCAGAATTCGGGCAGAACTCGATGAGCAAATCTCGGTCAAATCCGCAACTGCAGGAGGACCAAGTTCCAGAGAATTTCAAAAATCAAACGGCCACCAACCGAACTCTGGCCGAACTCTGGCCGAACTCTGGCCGAGTTCTGTCAGGGTTAGGTTAGGGTTTTTAAAACAGATTTTTGGTGATTTTTGAAAACCTTTTTGAAAACTTTTTTGTAAATATTTTGATAGGTCATTTTAAAAACATTTTGAACTATTTGGGAGTATCCTATTTGCCAGTACGACTCGGTGTACAACGTATTCCTAGACTCAAATAAAATGAAAAATTACATTGCATAGGAAGTACAGACTCAAGTAGGCAAATAGATCTTCAGTCTTGAACGGAGTGAATATCCAATCTTGCTTATGTCCAAGGAGCTGAGATGTCCCAACAAGCTTCGTATATCCAGACAGAATTTTGATCAATTATTAAAATCAGGTTGACGATGACCAATGGGCCAACATAATCTATCTTAGAACACATGTTGATTATTCAACATTGCCTTACCCTTATACCATTCTCACATCTAACTAAACACCCACACACTAACACTCACTCACTAACTCACATATGGTTCACACATAGGCTCTCCTATAGGCTCACACCTATAGACACATAGGTTCACATACCATACTCATATTTAAACTCACACACACACACAATAGCTCACACACACATATACATATAGGGCTGTCTTATGGTGGCCAAAATGGCTAATAAGGGGACTGGTTTGGGCTTGCTTATGGGCTGTCCTATAGCTGATACATATGGTTAATAATGTGATGAATCTAAGGGCTAAATAAGGGTAGCTAATGTGGACTGTGAAGGGGTCCTATAGGCTGTCAAGTGGGGGCCTGGTATGGGGCTGCTAAGGACTGAATTGAGGTCTGGATTGGGGCTGAACTGGGACAGGTATGGACTCAATTTAGGACCAGTTAAGGACTGGTTTAGGACTGCTACTATGCTGAGTTTGGGACTGGATTAGGGACTGGTTTGCGGCTACTTAAGACTGAATTTGGGACTGGTTTAAGGGGGCTAACAAGTGCTGGTTTTTGGGGACTAAATATGACAGGTTTGGGACTGCAATAGGCTGATT